>CM062809.1:250693220-251293220 GCA_031772625.1 Pinus tabuliformis | reverse complement strand
CAGTAAAAGCCAACATAATCCCTCATATCCGAGAATGCAAAATTGCTAATGAGATTTGGGTGACACTAAAAGATTTATATGAAACAAAAAATACAAATCGTGTTGTTCCTAAAGAGTAATATATCTCCATTAGAATGGAGGAGAATCAATCCGTTGTTGCATGCATATCATGGATTAAAGAAATTAGAGACAAGTTGGGCGACATAGGGGAGAAAGCATCCAACACTGATCTCGTCATGATTACCTTAAATAGCAAGACATAGGATTATCAAATGTTCATTACAGGGCGTGCAACAAGTGGTAAATCTCCCACCTTTGAAGAGTTGATAGGGATTTTGATGCAGGAAGAATAGAGGCAAAATAATGTGAAGTGTTCGAATGCAGATCTGGTGTTGGTGGCAAATAAAAAGTCCTTCAAAGGGAAAATAAGAAGAGGACATAAAAGTGGTGGTCCATCTCTGAAAAATCCATTTCAATGTATGTCATCTGCTAAAAATGTTTCAGGAATAAAGTGTTTTTACTGTGGCAGAACTGGTCATATTGCTAGAGACTATTATAAAAAGAAGAATGATGAAAACATGCATAGACACAAGAGGCATAAAGGGCATTATGATGGTGAAGATATGAAGCATGATCTTAAATTATTTGTGGCCGATATTGCTCTTTCTATTGAGACCGATGAGGCTATAACTTGGTTTGTGGATTCTGGAGGATCCCCTCATACGACATGTAATAAACACTGGTATGAAAATTTCAAGGAAACTAGAAATGGTGTGAACGTCTTCCTGGGAGATGACAACGCATATCAGATTAAGGGTTATGGATATATTCCTGTAATACTACCTAATGGTAATATTAGGCACATCTAGAATGTCATGTATGGGCTTGGTATTACAAATAATTTGATCTGTGTATCCATGATTACAAATCAAAGTTTGAAGGTAGAATTTTTCAAAACTTATTGTTTTGTAAGGGATTTGCTGGATCATCAGAAGCTTGTTTCACTAGGAGTACGAGTTGGAGGCCTATATAAGTTGAATGTTACAAGCATGGCACACCAAGCTTTAACTTCAACGACTATGACAACAAAGAATCTTTGGAATCAAAGGTTTGGTCATGTCATCTTTTATAATTTATTGTTGTTATAGAAACAAGGTATGGTTGATTGAACTCCTATTTTAGGAAATGAACATATTGATTGTGAAATTTGTGCACTTGGAATAATGAACAGGGATGAATTTCCCTCTATCTTTAATTGGAAAAATAAATATATGCTTGAACTTATGCATACTGATATTTGTATACCTATGCAGACAAGGTCCTTAGGTGGAGCTTACTATTTCTTGTTATTTATTGATGATTGCACAATGTATACCTGGCTATAATTTATTAGAAGGAAAAGTGATGCTTTTGAGTACTTTAAATAATTTACAAATATGGTTGAAAAGTAGACAGGGAAAGTCATCAAATTCTCCACTCAGATCAAAGGGGATAATAGAGGCTTGGAAACTTCATCAAATATTACAGAGATCATGGAATATTACAACAATTTATAGTACCTCACACTCCACAAAAAAATGGGGTTGTAGAGAGAAAGAACATAAATCTGGTAGCATGATGAAAGGTAAGAACCTATCTAATGGCTTTTGGGCAGAAGCAATTAGTACTGCAGTTTATTTAAAGAATATAAGTCCAACTAGGTGTCTTGATATCAAGATTCCATTTGAGGCTTTGTATGGTTTTAAACTTGCAGTCCATCACTTGAAGTGTTTGGTTCTAGATATTTTGCACACATCCCTAAGGAATATATGAAGAAATTGGATGCTAAAGCTATAAAATGCATATGTGTAGGGTATTGTTCTGATTTCAAAGCATATAAGATGCTTAATCCATCTACTCACAAGGTATTTGTGAGTAAAGATGTTATCTTCCATGAACATGTTGATGAAGGGAATAAGGACAAAAGTTATGAGGAGTGGCACATGCCTTTATTGATTGATGAAAACAATGATGGATCCAAAGACAATCATTTACAGCAACAACAACAACAAAAAGAGGAATCTAGTGATGTGGATACATTTAAGAATCAAAGTCCATTCAGAGGAGATTAAGAAATCACACACGACAAAATTGAGGCAAGTATGCTACCAAGGAGATCTGGATGGCAGACTGAATTACCTATAAGGTACACAGGTTATGCTCTCATGACTAGTATTTTAAATTTTGTTGAGCCAATGAATTATAATGAATAAAATCAATATGACGAATGGAGGTCAGCTATGAAAGAAGAGTATGAGTCAATAATTAAAAATAAAACCTGGGAATTAGTTGAATTGCCAAAAGGAAAAGAGCCCATAGGTTGTAAATGGATTTATAAACCTAATTTCAAAGAAGATGGTAGTGTAGACAAGTATAAAGCTAATTTGGTGTCCAAAGGGTACTCACAGAAAGAAGGGGTTGATTATGAGGAGAAGTTTTCTCGTGTAGCTAATTTAAATACTACTAGGATGTTAATAGCTCTAGCTACAAAGTACCATTGTATTCTAAACCAACTTGAATTTAAATATGCTTTTCTAAATGGGGAGTTGAAGGAAGAAGTATATTTAACACAACCAGAAGGGTTCATTAAAAAGGGGCAGGAACACTTGGTTTGTAAATTAAAGAAGGCATTGTATGGGTTGAAATAGGCTCCCAGGTCTTGGTATGAGAAATAGACTATTTCTTCTTACAACATGGTTATTAGAGAAGTAAAAATTATCCAAATCTGTATATGTCATTTGATTCAAAGCGGAATATTGTGTTGATTTCCTTATATGTTGATGATTTAATTGTTACCGATTTTTTTTTGAATTGGTTGAAGAAATTAAAGTGCCTATGTCACAGGTATTTGAAATGAAGGACATTGGAGAACTGCATTATTGTTTGGCTCTTGAAGTCTATAGGGATTTTGGCTAGACTTTTGTTACTCAAGGAAAGTATGTTAGGGAATTGTTGAAGAAATTCATAATGGATCAGTGTAAAGCTGCTTCAGTACCTATACAACAGAATGTTAAATTTCAAAGTGATGATGGTTCTAAAGAGGTGGATGCTACATTGTACAAACAATTGGTTAGAAGTTTGATTTATTTGACTACAACCATACCTAACTTAGCATACTCAGTCAATGGGTTGAGTAAGTTCATGACAAAACCCCTTGAAAATCATTGGGTGGTAGCAAAAGGTGTCTTGAGGTATCTTCAAGGAACCATAAATTTTGGCATTAAATATACTGATTCTTTTGATGTTAAACTGACATGCTATTCAGATTCAGATTGGGCTGGAAATCTGGACGATAGAAGATCTATAACTGGGTATGCTTTCAATATTGGGTCTAGGGTCATTTCTTGGAGCAATAAAAAGCAGAGTACTATATCTTTATCATCAGCAGAATCAAAGTATCAAGTTGTATGTGTAGCCACTTGTGAAGCAATTTGGTTGAGAATACTTCTTCATGGTGCAAGGGAAGAACAAGAGGATGCTACAGTGATTAAATGTGACAACCAAAGTTCAATCAAGCTAGAAAATAATCATGTTTTTCATAAAAACACAAAACATATTGATACTTAATTTCATTTTGTTAGAGAAAAGGTTCAGTCCAAAGAGATTTTTCTTGAATATTCTAACACCTATGAAAATGCAGTTGGTATCTTCACCAAGCCTCTTGGGAAGATTAAATCTGAATTGTTTAGGGAGATGTTAGGTGTGCAGGTGGATCCTTTGTCCATTAAGGGGGGCGAGTTGAAAATAATGGAGAAAGTTTGTTTCATGGTTGTGTATGTGTCTCAGTTTAGACTTAGTTCCTATTTTCTAGGATATAGTTTTGATCTCCATAAATTGAATGTAAACTTATTTATTTCTGATTTTATGATCAATGTAATAGAGCGGTACTGCATGGGTATTCTTCAGGTGTAGCTTGGCTCACCTATGAGATGCTAGTTTCAGTTTGCAAGTTTCATTGTAATTTGTTTTTCCATTTTTTAACAGTAGTTAAGTAGTTAGCTGGATAAGAGTCAAGTCTAGTTATAGTTTGCATGATTCCATATTTAGTAAGTTTGGTGTTTATATACCTATGGTTGAGTCATTGTAACGTGAATAAAGAAGCAAGATAGAGAGAGGAGCCACAACTTGATGTGTGTGTGAATCAAGTTTTATGAATAATAGAGTAATTGAGCAACAACTCACATTTCTTATGTATATTTTGTTCTTTCCTCCTCTAGCTTTCCAACATATTGGTATCAGAGGAGAGGATAAAAATATTTTCCAAGGATAAATATCAAAGGAGTTACAGGATCCGAGAAGTTTTATTGAAGGAGGTGAGCCACTACCGAGCTTCTACTATATTAGGAGAATGATTTTTCAAAAATGTTGAACACAGGTGAGACTACTTGCAAATAGACTCCAAACACCAAAAAAATCCACACAGACCCAAAGCACACTACAGTGAGAAGATTTCATAAAGAGATGCAAGGGTCATTGTCCAAAGTGCGACAATCTGCCAAACGTTAACGCGGAGTGGATTTCTCAAAAACTTGGCATGTTCTCGCTATTGAAAAGTGCATCGGGCCTCCAATAAAGAAAACAAACAAAAAGTCAAAAGTAAGTAAAGGTTAAGATGTGCAAGTTTAAAGGTTTTTAAAACAAATTTCTCGAAAGGTTTAGTTTAAAGAGCGAAGACTATACGAGGGCAAGTTTAAATGCTTTGAATTTTTTTATTAAAAGGGTTGGTTTTTAAAAGCGTAAGAGATATTTAAGAAGAAGAGTTATTAGAGATATTAAAAATAGTTATTGGAAGGCTTTTTGTTTTGTTTAAAGATTGAAGATATTAAAGGTCCTTTTTGAAAGTTTAAAAATGTGCTCGAAAAATATATATTCTTTGGGATATCTTTATAAGGAGTGTTTTTTTATGAAGAGAAAATTAAAAAGAAAAAACTTTTTATTTGAACTAGAGTTTAGGGTTTTGAAAATGTGTCTTTGTTTATATTTTTTTGTCTTGTCAAGCACAAAAATGTTTTGGGTTCAGAAAAATCTCTTTGTATGATAAGGATACATGAATTTGGTGAAATTGTAACTTATGGGGTTGCATATTGAAAACCATATTTTTTCAGGGGTGATATGGAAAGAAGATTGATGCACTGTGGAAAGAAGATAGAAGACTGGAGAAAGAAAACAATCATGGGTCACAAAACCATACTAAGAAAAGAAACTGAAAGGAAGAGAAAGAGTATTTTGAAGAGATCATAGAGGTTCTCACGACAACCAAGGAATCTAAAAGACAAGCGAGTGAAGTAGAACAATTCAAATATAAATAGACCGAGATAGACATGGTAACACTTCCAAAATTTACTGGTAAAAATTTTAAATTTTGGGTTATCAAAATGAAATTTTTTCATCGATGTAAAGATTTGATTGAGTACCTAACTAATAACTCATATGATGAAGTATGTGATGCTTTAGTATTGGATCTTATAAAACAATTATTGGATGAGAAGTTTTTGTGCAAGATCTCATCTTCCCAGGAGGCATGGAAGACCCTGGAAACATAATTTGGTACAAAGGAAAGTTACATGCAACAAGAAGTTGTGTTACAATCTATTTAATAATCAATAGAAAATTTAACCACTGAGAGTAGATGAGCAAGACTCTAGGAGAACAACAAAGCTTGCAGAATCCCACTCAAATGTGGATGATAGTTGTGAAGACTATAAAACTGAAACCCATTATGCAAACGTGCATATGGATGAAGAATACACAGAAAATATTGTAGAGAGAGAAGCTTAAGCCTCTATATGTGAAGCAAAGCAAGATCATATTCACATGGATGGTGAAGATGATGGTGAATCCCACTGTGACAAGACACATGTGAATGATCACTGGAAAGTGAGTTGTGAATTGGTGAATCCAACAATAGAACTAGTTGATAATGACCTCTTTGCATCAAAGGTTGAGATATGTAAGTCTGATAATGGCAAAGAGAGTTTGTCATATAAAGTAATGGTTTGTGGAGTTGATAGGGCATCTCTCGTTAATTCAATGACAACTAATGAATTTAGGTAAGTTAAAATTTTTAATGAGCACTTGCATGCTCAGATATACCACCATAGAGTGGATGAAAATTATGTTGATGTTAACTTTTAATGAAGTACAATTAAGTATTGATGAGTAGTTGTGTATGATGTAAAAAAAATATCTCATTGATATGTTGTTATTTGGTGAGAGAAGCCCACTTGTGTTTGGAAGCCAAGTGGAAGACAATTTGTTTGCAGCAACACAGGTTGGTCAAGAAGTGGAAAATAAAGATTATGATGCAATGAAAGAGGAAGAGAAGGAAGAGGAAGAGGATAAATCTCTCACTGTAGAGCATAATGAAAATGTTTTTAACATTGATTTTGAGTGTGCAGTTAAACAAGAAAACATACCATTTATAGCTCAAAGAGAAGATGAAGAAAAAGATGTAGGAAAGGACATGGAATTTTCTAAAGAAGGATAAGAAAGCATTAAAAAAACTTTCAACAATGGAGTCAAGAAGATATCAAATCCTGCTCTTAAGAAATATGGCAAAAAGAAGATCTGGAGTATGAAGCACAAGAAGTATGGTGAAGTTCACAGTTTGAAGATGAAGAGTTGTGGTAGAAGTGCAATAGTGAATTAATCTTTCAAGCGGAAGCTATAAAAGACATGCTTCAAAAGCTTGAATTGGTTTTTAGAAAAAATACAAGAGAAGGCAAAGAAAAATTGCAACAGTAGAAAGTGAAGAAACATAAAGCTTACAAAAAGAAAGCATAGCTCAGAATGAAACAATTTTGAGGGTATAGAATATGGAAGAAATTAAAAAGAAAATCCAACTTTGTAAAAAAAATTCGAGTCATTGTAAGCCTAGTTGAGACTTACACTAGTAAGAATGTTTAATTTATGTTGAGTCATGATTAAGTTAATTTTGAGTCATATGATCCTATTAAGGGGGAGTTTTAGAAATAGTAAGTATTCCCATATGCGGAGCTAGAAAGATTCAAGTTGAGTGATACAGAGTTGAGTTATGTTATGAAAAGCAATTAGATTCTAATATTAAAAGTCAAGTCGAGTGTGAGTTTTCATGAAGTAGTTAGACGGAGAAGAGTCAAGTCTAGTTAGAGTTTGCAAGATTCCATATTTAGGAAGTTTGGTGTTTATATAATCGTAGTTGGATCATTGTAATGTGAAGCAAGAATCAAGATAGAGAGATGTGTTGCAGCTCGGTGGATGTGTATGTTTAATCAAGTTTCATGAATAATAAATGAATTGAGTAGTTCCTCATGTTTCTTGTGTGTATTTTGTGCTTTCGTCCTCTGCCTTTCCAACATCTGGTAGTAACCCCATGTTTCATCAATCACTCTTTTTGATGATCTTCATTTAGTCTTGTTTTTGGTAAATGTTATTACTGAATGATTTTCTCCCTCATGTGAGGTCAATGCATGTAGCGGATAAATTGAAAGCACCAGTTTTTAACCAAAAAGTATTTCCTTTGTGAACAACTAATCTATCAATTAAATCCCTCCAAATATGGCTTGCCTATACTTCATGGATTGAGAGACCACTTTAACATATCGCCTCTATTAGTTATTCCCACACCTTTCCTGGAGAAATAAATTCTTTCATGGTTAGATGTCGTGAACATATATGGATACTCAAATGCTCTTCAACCACAATCACTATAACAAACACTATAATCATGGCTCCTCCTTTACAAGGATAGTAAAACTATTCCTTTGTGCACATATCAAAGAACAATATAGGGTCAAGTTCATGATCTCTATTGCAAATTGCTATTGTAATTTGTTAAGTTTAAAGTGATACAAATATAATGAAGATAGTTGGAAGCATTTGAATTAAAGTATTATATTATCCCCCAATTAGATATGGTGATCATGGGTTGATGATCCATTGCCTTAGAACGTTGTAATTTCCAGTGCCTTCATTGCAATGTTGGCAAACATGTTATCATTATTCCTTATTATAAACTAGTAATTACACCAAATGTTGCAAAGGAAACTTCATCAGGAAGTAGCGTAGGAAAGTGTAATAGAGAAAAATATAATCAGTAGGAATTCATTGTTGATGATGGGAAAGAGGATAAAGAGGTATCTTCTCATTTATCTTATATTTTATGTGCAGTTATGTGGTGGTGCTTAAAATGCAGGGACTAAACTATACATAACTTTGGTTTAGAAATATTTTTCTAACAATGTTCTTAGAATTCAAAGTGCTTGTGTGGAGAGAAAAAATAGGGAACAAACAAGGATTATGGCGAGGAGAAAGATTGATTTTCTTCAGCTGGAGAGCGCCAGACGGAGCAACAAAGAATAGTGACACTAATATTTCTTCATCTCCATCTTCATCAACATTTGTTTCAACCTCTCACTCCCTAATTTATTCTCCAAAATCTCCTCCTCTTCCTTCAAACAATGATGAATCTCAGTCCACTTTGTTAATTGAGTACAACAAATCTGATATGCAGAGTTCCTCCAACAGTGACTCCCATCCCTTGAATATCAAAAGGAACATATTTTCACAACTTCATCACAAAAATCCCCCAAATATAAAATCATATTCTAGTGAGTTTGCTTTCATAGAATTATGAATGCCTCCTAATTGTTGCCGAGGAGAGACAAATATCCACATAGATCTTGTAGTTATATCACAAACACCTGTCCTTCTAGTTACTAAGCTTCTCATCTATTGTTATTTTCTTAAACATTTACCATTTATTTGGCCTATTTTCATTACTAAAGGGCCTTAATTTTGTGTTCTAGACCATCTCAATTATGAATAATTTTTTAACAGATATTGTCGAGCAATCTCAAAGAAAATTGTATTTTCCATTTGAGATAAGCATCTTAAACCTATTGGCAAACACATTAGCAATCTCTCTTCCTGAAGATTGGCTTTGATCAAATCTACTTATGAATTGATAAAGCCTATGACCAAATTAACTAGTATTTCATTATTGACATGTTGACTTGTCTATGTTTTGGTGAGAGATGTGTTGGGACAGCGAACGCTCTTTTATCCAATGCTTCAGCTTTTGTTTCTATCAATATTTCTCTAGCCCCATGTATTTTTCTTCATTGGTCTATTAGGAATGGTTGACAACAAACACCTTGGGGTATTTGCTCGGTTAGAAGGTCACATTCAAGGGATTCCTCTCCCTAATGATTCAAAGATGGTTGATAACCATTTTTCCAATCATTCTCTTCTTTTACTGCATGCAAACAAACATTTAGCAGATACAACTAGAGATTATTTAGCTATCCATTATGAGACCTCTAAGTTGATTGTTAGTGGTTACAAAAATAATTATTGGTTACTTGGTCTTGATGATCCCCCTTCCTATATTCCTCCAGCATGGACCTCTCTTGAAATACCATGTGAGATTGGTGTTCAATCGTTGCAATGTAAGATTTTTTTTTCTAGCAAAATAAGAACCTCGCATTTCCTGGGAATTGATTGTTGTTGGTAAGCTTCTTCATGCCTCCCATGCTTAATGTTTATCTTTCACCTGGAAACCTATTGACATGACTTTGATTATACGAGCCTTAAAGGCTTATTGACTTTTCTAATGCATGAATTCTGTTTCACCTGGTGGGAGCATACCAAGTAAGAAATAATTTTCTCATAATTTATTTTAGTTCTGCTGGATTGAAACTCTAATGTCTCTATTACCCATAGAAAATTCATTGTAAATCATTTCATGCCACTGTTGCAGGTATATTGTCATCTAATGTTTGCTTGCATTGAAGCATGGTGTTCTCATACTTGGCTTGAATATAAATTCTTCAAGGAGGGAATTCCCATATGCATTCCCTTCTATGGGTGGTGCAGAGTCAATCTCTTCATATTGTGATGGAGAACTACATTTGTGGTATCAACCATTGACATTGACATCATATTTCCATTATTCAACGATGTGTTGGGAATTTTGGGTTCTTTTAATTTCTAGCCACTGGTAGTCTACTTTCCAATTGAGATGTACATTGCACAAAATAGAGTCCCAAGATGGATAGTCAAGTGGACCATTTTCCAAATATTCAACTTCATAACTCTTCTTATAATAGTGATAACCGTTGTTGGCTCCTTAGAAGGCCTTGTGAAAGACAAGGAGACATATAGAGGTGTTTCTATATGGTATTTAAAAATTCACAGATTTTATAATGCTTTATTCTTGTTGCTCAGAAGGAATAAAAAGTCTGAAGTGAAAAAAAGAGAGCAAAATAAGAGGCATTCCTAGCTACTAGCTACGTGTTGGTAGTGAGCTACATCATCCAACACAATTTTTTTTTAATGAATCCATAGTTATAATCAAGGATACATTATTGGAGTCGAATTATTTATCTTCACATTAATAAAATAATATATCTTACTCACTGTAAATTTCAATACAACCCCCATTTGACCAACTCTAATTTTAACTGGTCCTCCCTAATTATATACTTTGTAAGCTGTAGTTTTTTAGAATGAAATATTAAATGGAACTATCCACATAGCCACTCTACAACTCCAAAGTATGTGTTTGGATTTCCTACTTCTCTCTCATATTACACAATTCTCACTCGCTAATCACAATTTATGAAGTCAGTCTTTGATGGCCAAACTTTGGTTGATATCATCTAGCCTAATACTCGGGATTTAAACAAAATTCTTGTTTTCCATACAACCTAAAACCTTTTGATGCATCTACGATATTCACTTTATATCCCCCACCATTTTTATGCCTTCTTTCTATATAAAGTTGGCCTTTATCCTTAAAAAAACTACCTTATTATAGCTTTATCTCCAATCCATTCAAATAGTCCCCTATGCTTCCAAATCACTTTAAAAAATCAGATTCTCAAGAAAGACAATTTTTCCAACAAATGTAAAACATTCGGAAGGGTTTACCATTTTGTAGTCTAACCACAGACACAACTTCGTCACACAAATCCCCCAAATATAAAATTGTCTTCCAGTGAGTTTTCTTTCATAGAATTAGGAATGCCTCTTGATTGTTACTGAGGAGAGACAAAGATCCACATAGATCTTGTAGCTATATCCCAAAAATTTGTCCTTCTAGTGACTAAGCTTCTCATCTATTGTTATTTTCTTTAACATATACTGTTTATTTGGCCTATTTTCATTACTAAAGGGCTTCAATTTTGTATTTTAGACCATCTCAATTATGGATAATTTTTCAATAGATATTGTCGAGCTAGCTCAAAGAAAATTGTCCTGTCCATTTGAGATAAGCATCTTAAAACTATTGGAACACAGATAAGAAGACTCTCTTCCTGAAGATTGACTTCGATCAAACCTACTACTGAATTGATAAATTCTATGACCAAATTAACTAGTCTTTCGTTATTGAGATGTTGACTTGTCTAGGTTTGGGTGAGAGATGTGTTGCGACAATGAACACTCTTTTATCCAATTCCTTGGCTTTTGTTTCTATGAATATTTCTCTAACCCCATGTATTTTGTTTCATCTGTCTATTAGGCATGGTTGACAACAGATGCCTTGGGGTATTTGCTCAGTTACAAGGTCACATTCAAGGGATTTCTCTCCCTAATGATTCAAATATGGTTGATAACCATTTTTCCAACCATTCTCTTCTTTCATGGCATGTAAACCAACATTTAGCGGATATAGCTAGAGATGATTTAGTTATCCATTATGAGACCTCTAAGTTGGTTATTTGTGATTACAAAAATAATTATTGATAGCTGGTCTTGACGACCCCCCTGCCTATATTCCTCCAGCATGGACCTCTCTTCAACTACCATGTGAGATTGGTGTCTTCAACCACTACAATGTAAGATTATTTTCTATCAAAATAAGGACCCCCCATTTCCTGGGAATTGATTGTTGTTGGCAAGATTCTTCATGCCTCCCATGTTTAATATTTGTCTTGCTAGTTACCCAATAAAGCTCAATTTCACCCATGGTGTAGGTCTTTCATATTTATTTATGAGCCAAGTATGGAGGAGAATAGTGTCTCCTAATGGTGCCCAGGAATGTTTGTATTATGCCCAAGGATGGGGGAGGTCTTGGATTGATTAATGTGGAAACTCTTGGGAGCATTCTTGCAACTACACGATGGTTTGATGTTTGAATGTGTCTTTGTCTTCATAAGTTTTGTTGCAGCATAGACTTCATACAACTCAACATATTAGTAGGATTCAGGTGTCTTTCAGCTCATGTGATGTTTCTTTCATAACTAGTCACAATTATGGTATTAACACTTATAAATTTAGATATAGGAATGCTAAATAGGAAAATCAAATTGTATAAAATAGTTAAATACAAATTACAATATACAAAATAGTTAGCTACCATTCTACTGCCATATAAAATATAAAATCTCATGGTTATTATGTATAAGAAGACATTAATGATCAACAAGTAGTTACTATATACAAGATTAAAATTATGATGGTAAAGCTAAGTATGCATGAGTCAAAAGTGTATCCCTTCATAAGACATGGATTTTGTAGGAGGAAAGTCTAGTGTTCTCTATTCTCCTCATCCTACAAGGCAATAAATCCTTAACAATTAGATGAGATGAGGTGATTAAAGTAGAGAATTATTCAACCACTCACTTGAAGTTTTCGTCCATAAATCATTTGGGAGCCTCAATCCATAAGTTTCATGGAAGCCATTGTAGTAGACTTAAGACAATTAAGGACTCAACACATGGATTTCACCATTAGTTTTGCATGTCAATAGACATTTTCTTTTCATTTCAGAAGACTTTCTATTCACTGAACCTGCCCTTCCTAGCCACTACTTCCAAACTTGGGTCCTAATATCTCATCACCACTAATGTCAAAGCATAATCAAAATCCCAACAAAAGCATAAAGGCTTTCCCACATTATTCTGTGGAATTTTTCATTCCAAATTTTGATTCTTAGTACATTTCTCTATGAATTTTCCTTGAAAATCCTTAAGGAAAATGTTTGAGGCTTTTCAGTTTTGCTCCAACACAAACATTAAATGATTTAGATTAAATTGAAAAGCATCTTTCACGTAGAGGAAGTAGACAAACAAAATCCTCGACCTACATTAACCTAGAATATGTGCATTGTTTCCATGGGAAGGAGAGTATTTTCTTTCCCACACAATCATTTGGGCAGTCAATTACCAAGTTGAAAATTCCTATATTATTCCTTAGAACAATCCAGGATAAGGAGAATGAGAATACAAGCTGGTACAACAAGCTAATAGCATTAGCAACACAATGGCATGAGACATCATTTTGTCTAGAAACAACCCATGAGTACTAGGGTCAATACCTATAGGATCTAGCATTGTTCCTCCCCAATTAGGTATGCAACTAGAATTAGTTGAAGTAACCCTTTATAGGCACAAAGCACACGGATCCATAGGAAAATCTTGAGAATGCAAGTGTAGCTACAATTGACAATTGTAGTAAGTCAATGGTATATCTGCAACATTAGATAGAAATAATAGGGAGGGAAGCCTTCTTGTCTTATGCTCAGTCAGCTTGCAAAGGTTACATCCTTGATCAAATGTAAGGCACTGCAAGGATTTGTCCAGGACAATGAAGTTCAACAACAGTTTCCTCAGGTGAGCAGCGAAAAGAAGATTACAAGAAATAAAATCATATTGAAATTGAAGAAAAATATGATCTATAAACAAAGAAGGAAGTACTATAGATGTGAGACTGTGATTTCTGAACTTCCACCCAGGAAATATGATGACATGGGACTACTTTCAAAAGTGTCTACAACAAATATCCTACATTAATAAAAAGCGTGTATTTTATGCTTGTGTAGTCCAACATGCAGGACAAAAGCCATTGGCTGAGAATTCTTAAAAAAAGGAAGATACCTACAATCATCCCACTTTCACATCTTCATCAGATTTCATTATTTTCTTAATTCTGCCAAGAGGAAGTTGATGCTTCTTAAGCTTTGTCAGCAACAAAATACAACATCTCATAAGCCATTATCCTTTCGCTTATTCCTAAGGTAGAGGAAGTACAACATAAAATCTTTAATTGGCCAGCCTTACAGTTTTCTTTCATGCAAGAAAGGCTTCTACATCATCGTATTTTGCTTGAAAAAAACTCATTATTTATTGTATGTTTGTCACTTCTTAGTTAGTATTAGATATTTGAGTCTCTTTTCTCAGAATTATAGGAAATTGTATGCTGACCTCTGCCTTGACTCTTGTTCTGACATAATATGTGCCTGCCAATTCATTTTCTGCTAATTTATCACAATACCTATATCTAATAAGGACATAAGAATTATTTATGAGATGTAGTTCTTAGACAAATGCATAAATAAGGGGATAATTGATTTTATCTGAGATTGTAAGAACATCATTAAGGAAATAATTGAATTATGCTATGACTTAATGTTTACTAAGATTTCTTGAGAATATGGATGGAAACCGTGGTAATAAACCTTTTGGTAGTTTTTCAAAGATTAAATTTGACCACTAAAATGCAAACAAATTGTATAGACACTGTGGCCCAAAAGATCAGTGTCATTGCTTGCTTCCTAAGGGAGCCACAAATTTTTTAATTTCCAGGAAAGGGTTAAAATTGATCTAATGAATTTTGAACATTGCTTTGGTTGAGGATTCAATTCTTCTACTATGATGTATATTTCTTTCTCTTTTCCCCTCCCAAAAGGAGTTTCATTTATACATGGAAAACATTGAATTGAGCTGACTGAATTTCAACAGAGCATCAGAAAAGAGCCTCTGGTATCTTTCCATTTCTACCCTTCAAATTCAATCATATTGATCCTTGTTTTTCTACTGAATCTAGTTATTATTGCAAATAATTCCTTCATTTTCTGCAACTTCATTCTCAACCAATTCCACACCCTTTTCTTCTACTTCAAACAAAACCCTTCGTCCTTTACGTTCTCAATATCTAGGTCTGATGGATGATTCACAACATTTGAAGCACAATTATCTTGTTATTTTCAGGTACTTATTTAAGCTCTATTTTTTCTAAATGACTACCTTGAGATTTTTCATTCAGGGCAGAATTCTCAGTCTGAAACATTCAGGATTGTAGCCCAAATTCCTGACTTGGGCCAGGATCGTTGAGATTAAGGTGCGCTATTCGAATGAAATTGACAAGATCATCCCTACCCTTCTGTGACTAAAAAGGGGAACCACTGCTATACACGATGCTGGTAAATCTAGGAACAACCCTTGTCTTTGGAGTTCCCGAGATGAATTGGGTAGGCTTTTCGAAACTCCAATTGGCATTCTTTCTGCTTGATGCTCTGCATAATCCTTGAACTTGCAACTCCCAATATGATAACTCTCATCCTTATCAAGAATTTTGTATCCTAACCCCACAACAAGCTCCTTTGCATCCACTAAAACTACAAAAATGACGAATGGCCTTGACTAGAACTTCGTGGTTCCGTGAGAACTCCCATGCCTATTACTACTGCCATAGACATGGTAATGGATACACAGAATTTAGTCAAATCCGACTACGCTTATAAACAAGCGAGCGGGCATAGTTTGACAACTCCATCTCCCTCCCCTATAATTTCTTTGCTTTTTGTAGGGAAAGGGAACCAGTCCTATGGCGCAATAACCACTACAGTTCAGGTTTCTATATTTGATGGATGAAGGATGTATGCATTTTTCCCCTCACTGTTAGTGTCGTGCAACTATTTTTCCTAACTATTAATCCAACTACGCAAAAAACTTCAATGGTCTAACATTTGATCGGACGTTGTAGATGTACATCGTGGGAACTGGGGGAGTTGTTTTCAAAGAGGAACGCCTTACGACGTAATTAATTTATGATTTTATTTATGAGGTAGAGACAAGTGATTTGTGTTGAGTTTAGTTTCTGGGATATTGATTTGCATAAAGTGTAAGGTAGTTGATTTATATGGGGATATATATTTTATTACATTATTGGTTTAATAATTTAAAATTTATAAAAAAGGTTAAGGGTAGAAGTTGCCTTTTGGAATCATCTAGCTTACAATTTTGGTAATATCATCCATTGAAATTAAGCTCAACTTAAAATTAATCAAGTTGAAAAAGAGAAAAATGAAAATTACCTCATCATTTCATTATTCATTATTAATAAATTACATGAATATTTTTAAAAGTATTTCAATTTATTCATAAATTACATGATTATTTTTAAAGGTATTTTATTGTATCTAGAAGCTTATTATATACTCTGATATTTAGTATATGTGTAATCTCTTTCACATTTATATTTAATTAAATGTTAACATGCACCTTTTTAAAAATATAAATAAAATATTTACTAATTAAAAAATATTATTATTTATATAAAAAAGAAAAAGAAAAAACACACATGTAAAATTTGGTTAGTTTTAATTAAAAACATTATAAAATAGGAATGTTTTAATTAAAAATATCATAAACTATCAATAATTTCAGTATTTACAACCTAGTAAAAAGAAAATGTGTAATTTCTTCCATTATCAATATAGAGATAATATGTGTTATTAAAAAAAAGATCATTCTCAATCATAAATAAAAATTTCCAATTTCCATATTAAATAATATAATTGCTACAATTAAATATAAAAATGATATTGTAATAACACATTAGATGAGATGTTGTAGTAAAATATTAAATAAAAATAATATAAAGAAAAATAATTTTAACTCAAATCATAAATAATAATAATAAATTCAATTCAATTGATCATATCTTAATGTTTTTCATTAATAAATAAAATAAATATTTTTTATAATATCTATATCACATCTTAAAAAATCTATAATATTATATTTAAATTTAATTAGTAAACATAAAATTAGAAATAATAATATTTATATATAAATAAGAAATATATTTAAAATATAAATGATATCCATAAATTAATTTAAAATATAAATTATGTACGTAATTAATTCATTTTAATGTATAAATAGAATAATAACTCGATAGGGTCAAGTTCACGATCTTTAATGGAATATCCTACGAAAAACAAACTATAGAAACTCTCTTATGAAAAGTCCTATCGTAATTAGTTAAGTTCAAAGCAATACAAGTTCAAAGCCATACAAATAAAATGAAGATCTTTGGAAGCAGCACGATACATTCTACTCGAGCGTTCGAATTCAAGTGGTATATTATCTCCAAGTTAGATAGGGCGATTAGAGGTTGGATGATCTAATATTTTCAGAGCTTTCATGGGAAGGGTAGAAAACATATTATTATAAATTAATTTTATTATTTTGTTTATGCGGTATAAATTAGATTGTTTGCGTAGCATTTAGTTTTTATTATATTATTCGTTTAGATAAAGAGTAGATTAGTTGATTTATATGAGATTTAGTTTTTTATTAATATTTTCATTTTATAAGTTTATAGAAAGAGGTTAACAATTTTAATTTTATAGAAAAAGGTTAAGGGTAGGAGTTATTTTTGAGAAATAAAACTATTCTATTCGGTTTTTAGGTTTTTATCAAGTCTACAATCTTAGTAGTATCATCCAATAGTTGGGTAGATCAACATCAAACATTGAGTCTAAGCTTAACTTAAGCTCGATGAGAAATGAAAATATTACTTTATCATTTAATTAATATAAAATTTTACGAATATATTTAAGAGGATTTTATTATTGATAAAATATTCATAAATTACAAGTTTAAGTGACATATGTAATTTCTTTCATATTCAAATTGTAGTTGAAGCATGTTTTTTAAAATAAAAATAAAATATTTACTAAATAAGAAAACGATGATATCTATAATTAACGCACACACACATAGATAGTTAGTCAGTTAGTTAGTTTTACTTCTCTTTTTTAAGTTAGAGCAAAGGATTTCATTACTCAAAAAACTTTACATATAGTGTAACATGCCAAAACTAACAGAGTCCAGACCATGAC
Organism: Pinus tabuliformis; assembly: GCA_031772625.1. NCBI lineage: Eukaryota > Viridiplantae > Streptophyta > Pinopsida > Pinales > Pinaceae > Pinus > Pinus tabuliformis. Next base: position 251,275,288 of record CM062809.1, on the reverse strand, counting down.
TACAAACATTAGCAACATTTCCATCTAGATCACATTGAGGTTACAGATATGAGAACTAAAACACTGAAACAACTATGCAAAAACAACTAAAAAAAATCAATAATATGACACATCAGTGGGGCGTTTCGATACATAACAATACATAATAAAAACATGATATCCAACATCGCTCTTCTTTGAAGAAAAGTGATGACCAACAAGAATAATGCACCACCCCTGCAAAAAGAAACGTCACCATGCGAAAACCCAAAGAGATAGTGTGCCGTCCCTGCAAAACATACACATCTCACAGTATCAATAAGCAAGTAACAATATGTGGCGTATGAGTGGTAATTTCAGGAGCTAGACCATATAATGTTGCCAAAAAATAATAAACCATTTGAATGATTACCATATGCCACAATGGAGAAAATATCAAAAATATTTGAAATATCTAAAGAATGAAATCCATTAAACACATAGACATCAAAACTGAATATTTAAGACCCTTGTCAATCAAAGCAAATCATTGTGAAATCAACAGTATTGTTAAGAGAATGAACAAGAGGATCTGTCGGAGGATAAGTAAGCCCTCCGGAGTGAGAGTTTGAGACAATGTAGCTTTTCACATGGTGTAAATGCGCATAAATATCATCCAAACAAAAACAGACATTCTTGAGCAAACACTTTATGTCCTCTTCACCAACAAAAAGATTGTAATTTGCCTATCTTGTAAAACTATACAAAGGGTATCCATTAACTGATGAATAGAGAGAGCACAAGAAATACAGTCTTCGTTTCCTTAAATTTTCTGGGTTTGGAAGCCATTAGAAACCATTGCCTCCCACTTTTGAGTTGGAGAAGTAAGGATGGTCTCCAAACTCGTTCAACTCCAACTGCAAAATTTCCCTACCAAATTCCAGAGGGATAAAATAAAAATATGAGGCAATTGATTCTAAAGAAAACAACAGACGATGATAAACCCGAAAATAACTAGCTCCACCTCTATGACTAGCCTTGCATTGACGTGGATGCATAGTGAGTGGGGTAAGAGAAAAGGGATAACAAAAATAGAGAAACTTAATACCCACAGAACACACCAGAGGATCAATGACAAACCTATGAAGACTTGAGAAGCACAATAGATAGTCATCCCCCAATTCCCAACAACTTAGTTCACATTGAACTAGGGTTAGACAATTTTTCCCACCAGGCACCACAAAGATATACTCCCAATAATCCTGTGAAACACATCCAGAAATTTAAAATCATTGAAACTGAGATAAGGTGATACCAATTGGACACAAAGAATAAACAATTCAAACTAAATTAAAGAAACATATAGTCCTCCAAGGATCAAAATAGAGGGGAATATAGCCAAGATGAGAGCATAGCACCCAATTTTGACATATACTCCACAGATGAAAAGGAGAAAACCGCAGACTACAACTAGATAGAGAAATTCCTAGGATACCAACATCCACTAACCAGTATAGGGTAGGAATATGAAATACCTACAAATTCATGATCCTAGAGGGATAAATTTGAAAGGACAATGATCGGTTCAAACATAGGAGTACTCATTGAGGAGTGAAGAAAGAGAATAAATAACATTAGCCCAATGTTATTTTTGTCACCTACTGCAAAATATGTTTTCTACTGTCAAAAGAGTGCAAAAGAGCAGAGAAGTTTGCAGTCATCTTCCAAGCCTCAAAGGGAATCAAAGTCTAAATTAGAACCTCTCCATTGGAAATTTCTTTGAACAAGCTCTCCAAGGATATGTGGAAGTCCAAAAATGGACTCCTGGATCAAAATTTATGGTCTTCTGAAGTTCAAGGATTGAAGCCTCAAGGAAGGAAGGAATGTCACGGGTCTAATATCAGAGATCACATATCGGAGGTCCAGCGACATGGTATATCAATGATTTCACGTTAGAGGTGTGATATCAGAGATTGGCAATCGGAGGTCCCAATAGTTAGGCATATCGGCGATTGACCATCGCACATCAGAACTGCAAGCACATCGACATATTGTATATCAGAAGTCCGATATATCAACGATCACAAATGGAGTAGGTAGTATCAAAGATCGGAAGTCGGCAGATCACAACATCAAGCATATTGGAACATTGGCAATGAGAGGATCACAACTCTTGAACACGTGAACCTTTAAAATGTGCCTATAGCATAAAACCATTGGGGGACTCAAAAATAAATTTAAAAAGGATTCCCGACAAAACTAAATATGGGCAGGCCCTTTTCTCTCTACTCTAGCAAGACAGGTGGTAGCATTTGGCTCGTTCTAATAAGCTACATGTGGCGGCATAGGATTGGCTTCGATAGTGATGCATGGAAGCACAGGATTGGCTCCGATAAGGACACGTGACAGTATCGAAGGACACATGGCAGGAATTTTTGGCGTTTTGAGGGGCCTAAGGGTACATATTTGGGTGACACGTGTCACCACTAAAGAAGTGCCACATGGCAGTGATGACATCACATAGGAGATCGCATATCAAAGGTTAATGGATGTCGGCACTTTACAGCAATGGAAACTTGAAAAAGTGTCTATAAGGGGGCTTATATATTTAGGGCTAGCGCGTGATCTATAAAAATATAAAGAAACTTGGGCACTGTGTAGTTGACAAAGGAAAAATAGCCCTCGGGGAGGAACAAAGGGTCCTAGAACCTTAGGGCTAAGCCCGTGGTCATAACCCTCAGTCATATGAAGAAAAATACAGTTATGGGCTAGAACAAAAGGGGCCAAAGGATCCCGGAACCCGATGTTGCCGCATGATTCTTTAAGAGTAAAAGTTCCTATATTTTTAATTTCTGGTATAGCATTAGTGCAGTGTTACATCGAATATCAGACTCTTGTAGTGTTATAAGGGAATTTTAGAGGGATGGATGAGTCACAAGCTATGATTCCCGAGCAACATAGAGGCCACCACTGTTAATCGCTCCCAGCTCTAGAAAGTGGGGAGTTCATTTACTTCAAACAGAAAGTGACAAGGAGGTCGACCGAGTAACGAAAGAGGAACATTGTGGTAGATACATGGCTTGATCAGAGGCCATCATAAGAGGTGGTGTGGAGATATTTAGCTAGAACCATCATTCAGTTTTTCCCATGATTTGTTGTTCTGTTTTTTTTGTTATTTTGTTATGTTGTATTTTAAAGAAAGGAATCATTATGTTGCAATGATTTGAGTGACATAGCCTTAACACGTCAAGACAACAAGTTGATCAAACAATTGGAGCTTAGGATAATATATTTTTGTAACCGTTTTCAAAGCTTCCCCTCTCCTTATAAAAAGAGGGAAAAATCAATTAAGAAAGGTTCCTGAATTTTGCAAGTAAGAGGCTCGAATTTCGTGGTTCCATACTGGTTCTATTTTCCTGTTCATGAAGGATTTGAGCAATAAGTGTTGAATGTATATGGACTGGTAATTTGGACTCGATCTTCAAGGATTAATGAAAGTATTCTATTGATTACTATCAGATTAATGAGCAGTATGTTTTCCTCGTTGTATCTCACTTCATGTATATTTCTCTTCTACTGAAATTGTGTAATGAAGCTGTTGGTTTCACTCCCTCATGGTTATATGTATGTTGCTAAGTAGTAATAGTCCTTGTGTTAATTAAAGATTTACATGTGTTATTTGATAGCTTACAGTACCTTTATGAGCACAAATTTACTTATGTTGATTAGTGACAAGTATGTCCATGAGGTACAAAGTATGAAACCTTAATTCACGCTCCACAATTCCTTCCATTTCACCAACTCATTGTTTCATACTTACTGCTAGAGCTTGATTCTCAGAATTCTGCATTGTATCCAACCCTTTGCATCAAATTCCCTTCTTTCTTTCCTCCTCTTCATGTTACTACAACGCCAATATTAAGGTTTCCTATTGTTGTGTGTCGGCCACTAGAATCAAACATTTCTCTTGAGATTAACCAGATTTACCCCCTGTGTATTCAGATCTATGTATTTTCTTGAGTCCACCTTGATCAAGGACTATTGAACTAACTCCCCTATATTATCTTTTTTTTCAAACTACATGAAAATTGTAGTGCAGCAGAAATCCCTACTCATAATAATCAAAAGCACTCCTCTCTTAAGATGTCCTAGGCACTGGTCTTATTTCAACCCAGAGGTTGTCTCTAGGATGCTTCTATATTTCCTATAGCACTTGTGCAACAAGTGATAGAAAAAGCTACAACAACTATCATGAGTATGAAGGAAACCATGAACCCGGGTAGTATGCCTTCACAAAAACCCAAAACAACCCCAACTACATCTAAATATTGAGAAGAACCTCCAAAAAGCCATATAACCTCTACCAGAGATCACTAGAAAGGGCACAATGAGGATATGACCTCACCACCACTAGACTTCACTATGTACTCTCACCGCCTTCTATCAACGTCCATGCATTTATAATAACTTGATGTTACTTTATGTCACCAAGTTGAAATATGAAACCAATGTCGGATAATAACTGATTTGAGACAAGTAGAGGGGTTGCACGCCTTTCAAAATAGGGAAATAAAAGCATTCCTCTAGGATTACACCCCCATTAGGGATTTAGTTAGTTTTAATTAAAAGCATCATAAAACAATGATAATATCAGTCTCACTTTTATTTCTCAATTCGTTCTTGATATTACAACGTATTACGAAGAAAATGTATAATAACTTTAGTTATTACTGTAAAGATGAAATGTGGAATTGAAAAAAAATCAAATTCACTCTCAACCATAAATAAATTATTTATATTTTTATAATAAATAACATAATTGCACTGAAATACTTTCTACATTTGAAAATGAAGAAAATATTAAGAACAATTTTATAATTTTTTATATAATATGTATATCATATTAAAGAAATTAGCCATAATATCATAACAATAAATTTAAAGTTAATTAATAAACACACACACACACATATATATATTAATTTTTTTTTTTCTTATATAAATTAAAATAATAACTCCATAACATCAAATTCATGATTTAGAAAGTCCTAAAAAAAACCCTATTGGTTTAAGTTCATGATCTTTCATGGAAAGTCCTATTGTAATTGGTTAAGTTCAAAGACTTAGAAATAATGCTTACAATATTATATTAACATCTTATGTTTGTTGATTGTTGAGAGTTTTTCTCAACAATAATATCCTATTATGGAATATGTTGGATCTCATAAGCACTATATATGTGGGATGTATTTTGGTTTTGGAATGTAATATACACATTGTTTTGTGTATAATTTGTGCACCATGTCTACAGCTTATCAAATTTATATTTTGGTATTAGAGCCAATATGGTCTTGACTCACTCAAGGGAAGATCACGAAGATGGAATAAATTCGAGGATTATGTATAGACTAGTTAGTGTGTGAGAGAGTTTAGTTTTTGATTACTGTAGTGTTGAAATTTATATTTATTTTTGTGTGTCTTTTCGTGCATGATTTTGAGGAGGACTTGGAAACAACAAGTTACTCTCATTGCTTTGTATCAAGGAGGGCATATAAATAGTCACCTGGAATCACCCAACCTTCAAAGGAATTGTGGTAGGAGCCTCCATCCCTGCCATGTTTTCAAGCAGATTCATGGAGATTCATTGGAAAAAAAATTGGAGAATTTGAGGGGGATAAAATTCATTGAATATACTCTACTTCTTTTCTTTCTTTATTTTATATGCAAGTATTTTAAAATCTTGATGTTTTTGCGGTAGTCCTCTCCCTCCAAGGTAATGACTCTCTCTCATTCTTCAATTGATCTGCTCATGGGGTCTATGCTCAAATTCCCTTCAGATCATGGGTCTCCCTTCATGGCCAACATATATCCATACTTCAGCTACACCGGCAATAGAGATTCCATATCTTTAGACTATGCCTTGTTTAATTCCACACTTTTGGTCATGCCAAACAGAGATCAGAACTACAACAACTTATTTGACGCCATGGATGATAATCTTTTTTTAGTTATGGAAGCATTAGGATATTCCAATGACCCACTTGTCATTGATTAATTACTAAATGCATATGGACTTCTTCTAGCAAATATGTGGCCACAGTGGACAATGCTCAGTCATATAATAACAATATGATCTAAAATGTATTATCCATTGTAGCAACATTCAAGAGGTTGGTAACGAGCATGGAGACCTATATCTTGAATGAGAACAAGAAGCCTGGGGATGAAACCATGTGTTTGAAGACTAATGAAGCGGTCATTTAGTTAGTGAGATTATTTAATAATTCTTTGTGATGTGCTATGTAAAGAGTTGAAGGAAGTTGTGTGCTCATTTTTTTTATCAGTTATGTTGTGCAACCACTTTTTTTAATGGATTGAGTGGTGTGAAAATTTATGTGTAATTTTTTAATGGATCTATGAAGGAGGGTGACTCACATGTTTATATTTTTGTTGTTAGATGATATATATAAAGAACCATAAAGAATGGGCCAATTATTAAACAAACTAATATGACCCATCATGCTTCAAATGCATTAGTTACAGGTTGTTCTTAATAAGTTCAAGTTGATGTGACTCATTGTGCTTTGAGGGCATCAACCCAGGTTATTTTAATGAAAGTTCGGAAGAGTAGTTGATTGATTTTTTGGCCTTCTTTCTTAAACAAATTTTTTAGGTTTGTAAAAAGTGCAAAATCCTTGAACACATCACTAATTTGATTATGTTTATATACTGTTACAATTTGTTGTTCTTGGTGCTTGGAAACCCTTGAACAATGACTACTAGTTATAGTATGAGATCCTTATATGTTAGACAACTCAAGTTGTATGATCAACTTATGAACACATTCAATATCCATACCATCTTCCTATAAATTGAAAAATATCTAAAAGATGGTGATAGGTCCGTAATATAACATACCTCAATTCACATAAAAAAAATTCCTTTTTTTACTACAGTGTTGCTATAATTGTATTCATTTAAAATATTCTTGCTTACAACCTAGTTACCTCATCTTTGTATGAATTTAGTTAAATTATTGTACTAACTCTTGTCATCATACATTTCAAATTTCTATTCTTCTAAGAAGTTATTAGGATGCGAAAAGTTTCCTCCAATTCACTGATCCCACTCTAGTGATAATGGTTACATAAAGGATTTCTTGAAATACCTTTGTTGCTAGAATATTGTCCATACGTCCTTTGTTAGATGACTTTATTGTATGCATCATATATTTTACTCTCATGCCTTGTTAGGTTTCGCTACTAAGTCCTCGAGTTTCTTATTTTAATTAAAATATCATAAAATATATCCAAGATGTCGACATCCAAATAGAAGGAAAGCAAAGTGCATTAAGATTATCGTGAAATACATAAACAAATATCGGTTTTGCGCAGTAGATATTTTGGTCCAATCTAACGTGGATTAAACTCTTCAAATTTATTATTCTTTCGAATATCTCTGTTCAACTGTGATCATGTTATTTGCAATTTCTTAGTTCTTACATTCTTGGTTTTTTATTGGTTTTTATCAAATGCTACCAATGGACCAATTTTTCTCCCAAACCTATCATGGCTTCGTGTGTGTATATATACATTTTTTTCCTTCTTTTTCTTTCTATTTTTTTGGATCTTTGACCAGTGGAAATGGCGTGTGCCGAGAAAGGACCCCTGCGTTGTGAAGATAAACGTTGAGTTCACAACATGTGTGTTAAGTATTGCACAATCGACATTGGCGTGCGCGTGTTGTTGTTGAACGCACAATTGACTTAATGTAGATCCCAATTCTCTTAGATCTTTACTTCTGTTCTCTAATCCCGAGTCTTCTCCTAGTTTATTTCTTTATTTTATTTTTCCATATTCCATCAACATCCGAAATCTCATGCAATGTCTATTCAGATTAGAGAATACTTACAGTTTATTCCTTGCATGAAGTTTTTTATATTTAAAAGGTTTGATCTTGTGTGTTTTGGACCCTCTACTATCTCTAGTCTGAATGAATCATCTTCCTCATTCACCAGAAATATCTGTTAGGATTTCCATGATGCTCAATGAATTTTTTAATGACTTTTCATGTCGCTTGCATTATTGATACATGAGCATCCAACTGAGCTTATCTAGATTGTTTATTTGGGGGGCATCAGAGGGCCTAACCAAAAAATCAACTATGCAATTTGTGGTTGGGTATTTGTACTTTGTTTCGTAATATTTGTGTATATTTTATGTTGTTACAAAAGTTGCTACAACAATTGTTATGGAGGAAGAGATAGTTTCTTCTTTTTTTCCTCACAAAAAACATAGTTTTATTTAATATATAAAATTGAATTTTGCACATACATCAAAATCATGTATTCAAGTATGTGGATCCACTAGGATCTGTCCAAAAAGAGAGGTCATACAAATATACATTAATACATATATTGAGAGTACAAACGTCAAAAGAGTTTGTACGTATTTAATTTCCATATGAGTAAGTATGAATGCATGGAGATATGAAAATGTCTCACAAAAACATTAATGAAGCATCTGAGCCAAAAGAAGATTGTCAAAACTAATCAACTCTATCAATGCATGATCTATGATAAAATTCATAGAGTTGATCATTTTGTTATTCCTTGATCAACTAGGTCCCAAAATCCAATCACATGCCTTCCTTAGAGAGACCATCTACTTGACTATTGAATTCCTTGTAAACATGAAGTAATGAAAATGAGTAAAGGTGTCTTTTAGTCCCTATATCAGATTGAGGATTCTATTATTATTATCCCTTTGATCTTTTGGGAGAAGATCATAAATAGCTAAGATCTGTGTCGCATAAACCTTTATAGGAATGTGGCAATCTTTAAAGGTAGGTCTATTTCTTGCAAGCCAAACTCCCCAAACTATTAAAAGAGGAAAAACTCAATGTGGTTTGTTCTCCCTCAATGAAAGCCACTGAAATTTACATGTGCTATTGTGCAGAGTATGCCTACACTCTCAAGGTAAATGAAAATAGTGGCATCTATAGTTTTGGAGTTATGATCTTGGAGCTTGTAACTTGAAGGTGACTAGTAGATCGAGAGTTTGGAGAGAATCAAGATCTTGTGAAGTTGTTATGCATTAAGATAGACACAAAAAATGGATTGCAAGAAGTGTTGGATCCCAAGATTATAGATTGCTTCAAAGAGGAATTGGTATACAATTTGAGGAGGTTATCCAAAGGAATTCCTCCTACCCTTGGCTCCCTCTTCAGGAGGTACGAAACACTCCGATTTTAATTTAATTTTACAATTATAGAGGTTTAATATCATCAAATGTATTAATGATTATCGAACTAATAGTCTCATTTGCATGTTTAATGGGCTGGGGTTTTCAGCTACCATTTATAAACACAATGTCAAAAAAATTTCACCCCTCTATTTCAAATGCTTGTTCATTGTGAATTTTACTAATCTTATTAGTCACGGTATGCTCTTAGATGAGAGCCTTTAGTGTATAGCCAATGAAACTCCTCATTCAACCCAGGGTTCAAGAATTCAATCCAATGACCGTAATTCACTAACACTAAGGGGACTTGGTTTATAGCTAACAAGCCTTTTCATTCAATCCAATGACCGTAATTCACTAACACTAATGGGACTTGGTTTATAGCTAACAAGCCTTTTCATTGTGAATAATTAAGAAACAAAGTGGTCTTGTTTTCATCGGAATTTAATCATATAATTTCAAGCAAGATTTCGTTTTTCTACTATTTAAAAAATATTTTTGAATGTATAAATAAATTCAACATCCTAAAAAATATCGACCACTCAAATTCTACAAATAAAACAACTTAAATTCAAAAATTTTAAAATCCCTGCCTCATTTTAATTAAAATTGACTTAAAAAATGCCTAGAAAAAAACCATATCTTAGGCTATTCTTTTCCATTGTACACTGGGTTCTAAGAATTCAATCCAACTACTTCAACTGCCACTACCACCCCTGTGTGGTTGCCGAATCCTCCCATTTATTTATGGATTCTGCATGTGATTAGGTAAATTAAGATTCAAAAAGTTAGTGTTGCCCCTTCTATTCGCATTTATGCCGAGCTTGACTAGATCAAGGGTCTTTCACAAAAAGTCATTTTAGAGCAATCAATTATGTTCGATTCAACAACTCGATTTCAAGAACACAGCTTTTACGCGGTGTGTCTATCAAGCAAGGGATCATTTCCAGGATCACTATCTTTAGGCTCCCCTCTCTCAAGGGTGAAAAGGGAATAATAATAAATCCGAAACGTGGAATATTCCACTTGTGACTCATGAAGCAACACTAAACGACTAACGTTGCGGTCATGTTCTGACTTTAGATAAAGGGGTGTTATCCCTACAGCTACAATTCGAATCACTGAACCTATAAATAAAATGAAAATACTCTTGAATGATAACCCTCCAAGAGGTTAAAGAGGCCATATGACTGCTATTTTAGATCCAAAGAGAGACCTAGTCCCAGTGATTGATTTTGAATCGACAGTGCCACACGAGTCTCCACCAGATTTGCACCAATCAACTGAGTTGAAATATGTTCGAAAGAAGGGGCAGGAAGGTAATACCTATACACATTGCATATTGCATCAGAGTATTTGTTGCCTCTGCTAACACCTTTGTAGCCATTATCCGATGAAAATTCTGGATTAGGATCTCACTGAGCAAACTTGTAATTAGCGTCTTTGATTTAGTTGAAAGGGCCATGCATTGAAATATCAGCCTCATGATTTACTTAATAATGGTGAACGATTGAATCATGGTTATTTCTCTCTGAATTTTTTTATAGTTGTATTATTTTTGTGTTTTTATTTATATTATAAAAGACATTGAACTAGAAGACTTTGGTAGAGACAGTCTCATCCAAACAAAGTGAGGCTAATTGTTGGAGATTAACAATTGATGTTATATTCTTAAAATTCACATATATCTTGTATATTTTAATAATCATAGATTTGCTTGCATTAACATCCCTATTGTTACTATGACTATTTTTATGGTTTATTGCCATCAAATTAAAAAGCGTTCAAATGAAATAATTAGCGGTTCCAATATATGTTGTTATTTTCTGCTACTACTGGAAATGGCATAAGAAATGTTATGGTTTTACCAGAAATTAAAGGGAATTAATGTGTCAAGATGTATGTCCATTGAAATGCAGATATGATGTAAAATATTTTCTTTTTTCCCTCCTATCTAGTTGGGATATAATACCGGAAACGAAAAAAATTGAAATGCAAGATAATAGGGAAAATATTCAGTTTTGCACTACTATACAGGTGGGATTTAATAATAAGAAAGATAAAATAGTTCTAGTAGTTTAAAAAATGAACATTTTCTTGTTGCAATCTAGTTTTGCGATAGTCCGTAATTCAATTTCTACCAAAATAAAATTTAATATGTCTTCATAGCAATGAGAATATGAGGCAACCCAATATAGTCATCCTAATCCCCAGTTGTATTACATTAAAATCTTCAATATTCTGGTTGAAATTAAATACTATGGTTACAATGAAAGTTGGGCTTCCCTGCACAAATGTCTTGCCCATTAATAGGCCATCAATGAAGAGGGTGGTAGAGATGCTACAGGAAGCCAACCCCCACCATAAGGCCAACGCAACTGCCAAGGATGGAAAATTGTCTCCTTACTATTACGAATAATCCACCGTTGACACGAATAATCCACCGTTGACATTGTATATGCATGATTCATTTGGCCTGGAATTTTGTTCTGTATTTACTGCTACTTTGTAGCTTCTACGTTTTCTTAGCTCTGGTTCATGTGCAACTTTAAAATCTTACTCTGATACTCTTACCCAAAAGAAGCTTGCTCCTATAACTTTTAGGGTATATTTACAGTAGAATGGTTAGAGGCTCATGAATGAAGAGGAACATGTATCTACACACTTGTGGGCCATTGTTTAAGAAGGTATCCCAATTTATTCTACATAGGAAAATAGAGTCAATTTTCTGAGTGGAAAATTTCCTAACACTCGAGGACTATAGATTAGAACTCCTTTCTTATCCATTAGATCTTCTTCTATTTTTTTTTATCCAGGAACAAGGGTGTCATCCTGTTGACTTAGTCTATCAAGATTCAAATGGCATAGTGAAATGGCTAAGTTATGAAAAGATTCTATGTCTTTCCATTTATTTTAAAACTTTTCATAACAGTTAGCATTGCTTTATTATTGTTTATTGACCCTCTATCAATCTACTTGGCACATTGAATCTAATATACAAAGGGGCAGGTGTAGTTAAATGTATCTTCCTTATTTAAATACGCACATGTGAAAACAGTATTGTGTATGGACATATGGAAACAGAATGAGCTATAATATGTGTTACACTTGTATCCTTGAATTTGTTTAGTGTTTTGACCCTTTTTCTCTGGTAAAATTTTTGGTAAAATTTTTAGATATTCTTGACAGCTGAAACTTTTCAATATATAAATTATCCTCCTTTTATATGTAGAAGTTTTGTTATGTTATTCCTTCGTACTTACAGCCGCAAGGCGAAATAACTGCTGCTTTAGTACATGAATCTATGGGTGTGTGCATAGTGGTTTGCACTTGTAGAAAGAACATTTCTTGATATGTTAAGGTTTGTTCCTATGCCTCCGTTGCAGTGCATAAATTATTGTTAGTCGCACAGTTGAATCTGGGGTCTTTATTACATTTTACTAATGTCAAAAGACTTTCATTGCACATAATCTTTGAACCTCCCTTATGGATGAAGGCGTTATTTTTCATCTGTTCAAGTTGTTGGATGATAAGTCCCTAGTGGTGCACGTATATGGACATGCAAATATTATGATCATGCCATTATGAAATAACGTCTTGGTATCGATAAATTCATTTATTTTGTTTTGATAGTAAAATTGCAATAGATGTTTGAGGCATAACATATATGGTAAAAGCACAACAATAATGTTAGTTTTTTAAAGAATAAATCATATATTAAAAATCATATATTTCCTATCTCACTGAAATGATTCACATTCTAGGCACTTTTTAGTGTGATGCAAGGGGTATTTTCCAGTTTTCAAGAGCTATTAAATTGATTTTAATGAAAAATATTTAGTTTATCGAGAATCAAAGGTTCATCTTTGTTACTATATGAGAAAAATATGGGGCGTTATAAAAGGGAAATATTTTAGGATGAGATGGTTTCTTTGGAAATCTTATACTATGTACTTGTCCGAGGTTGATTTCTTCCCAGACTGTATGTTCCTCCTTATGCATTCCATGTCTACTTTGACTAGGTCATGTCTTGTAGCTTAGGCATATCTTGGTGTCTTGGTCTCTCTAGATGAGCTAAAACTTGGGATGTTATTAGTAATTCATTTTTCATTTTTTTAAAAGTAATTTTGATTATTTATTCAGGTTGCAACATTAAGTGCTATAAATAATGTTGTGCTTGATTTCACACCTCATAAATCATTTTTCTTTAAGTGTGTAGTTGTGGTGAAACTTATTTAGCTTTCTAAGTCAATGGATCCATTGTTGAGGCTGAATGCGGTATGGGCTTTAAGAAACTTGTACTTGGAAGACATGTGAGTGAAAATGAAGGTGATGGAAGAGCTCACAACAACCATTTTAACAAGCTTAATTCATGGTATTCCTTTCCTTTGCATGCTTAAAAATGATGTCAATTTGTAATATGCCTAAATAGTCGAGACAATTTTTGTACCATATACTTAAAAGACAATTTCCATTTTAGCTATCAATATCTGTTTTAGATCCTAAAGAGGTGGTCCAGGAGTGAGAACTGGCATTTGTTCGTAACTTGGTGTATGGAAGTGTTGAATTTGTTTAGAAAGTTTTTGTCAAAGATGGACTAATTCTTAGAGTTGTGATGCACCAATGATGAGTCGCAACAGTGCTAGAAGTTTGCACACAGGTTTGAATCTTTTTTATGTTTCATATTCTTAGTAGAGTTTCTTTTATGTTTGGGCTTTTGTTTTCGAGAGATTATAAAGTAATTTAAGTTAGCCTAGATCTAATCCTTAGACTCAAACTACCTTTTTATCCATTCCTTCTTATTTGATCTCAAAGAGTGTATTCAAATGGTCTTGAGTATTTATAAACATTTTAGCACATTAGCATCTTCTAGGCTATGTCTTAGTCATTAGGAGGGGGCACTACCACTAAAACAACTTAAGTTTTAACTTTGGCAGGTGTATTTCCATTTTTTGTATCTAGGAGTGAGTCCATTTGATACCCCTAGAGTTGGTTTTAACAAATACATGTCACTTGGTCTTAGTGGATGTTAATAGGGTTATTTATTCTTTTAGGTAGACTTTGAGTACCTTTTTTTTGAAAGCGTCATCTTTTTGTGTGATTCTTCAATGTTTTCTTATTTAATTTCTCACCCCAAGGATTTTTCTTGTTTTCTTCAAGTGTATTTTTATTTTCAGTGGGATCAACATGTGATGAATTTGAATGGAAAGAGTGTCACACACTCAAACTATTACTTGACTATTGACAAATTTAAAATTTGATAATGTATATAACATGTAAGTACTAAGGGTGAATATAGAAAAATGACACTTAGTGTGAATTGTAATGCATATCAAAAATAAAATAAATAGACATCAAGGGTCTAAATGGCCTTTAGGATCCAAAAAACACCACACAAAATATAACATGAATTGGGTTGCCTTATTTTAGGTTTTTATTTTGTCTTCTTATCAGACTTATAAAACATGTCACTAACTGTCAATTTATTCGTTATGTGATATGATACAGACAACATGTTAGATCCCTATACTACTAATGTAGACCCTTAGTGTTATTAGTGCAACCCACTTATTGTATTGTTGTGAATGTGTAGTCCCCATATTTTTATTATTGTGCCCCATAGAAGCCCACTATTATTATTATTGTTCCCTTACGATATTATTGTTATGTAGACTCTGATTATATTGTGACCCCTAAGATTCCTATATATAGAAAGGATTCCTTGTCATTTGTATCATCCAAGAATTGTTCATTTGTGTAATTTAAAGGAGGTTTCCAGCTCGAAGAGGTGAATTTCGAAGTCGTTGATTTATCTCTTATTCTATTTGGTCAGTTGGTTGCATAACATTTGGTATCAAAGCTTTGGATTCTAGGGTTTTGCTTCTTCAAACATGTCATCGTGGAATTTTCACTATAACTGTTGTTCTACGAAGCTTCAGAAGCTAAAATTATAACCCATTTGACCCGAAATATTGATGAACCTCATGACCAAATTTCAGATCTTGTCTCACTATATTTTCGAAGATATTAACTGAGGACGTTAGGGTTTTTGCAGGCTCCTGAATTTGATCTCAAACAAGCAACCTTGGGAAAATCATCATAACTGTCTCTTTGAGCATCGGATTCAAATTTCATAAAATGTGACAGAAAGAGGATTGACTTTAGTTTGTTGGGTATCGTTTTTAGGGTCGATGGTCAAAACAGTGACACCTGACACTTAGTACAAGTTCACTCTACTAAACTAGTATATAATCAAGACATCGTGGGATATTGGACATAACGCTTTCTTGGAGGATCCAATCTTGATGAGATGTGTGGGGTTGGAAAGAGGACTCAGAGGGCTGCCACAAGACAAAATTTTAGACCTTGGAGATCCGAAATTACAGAGATACATTAGATTAAATATCGATCTCCTACAAAGCGAAAAAAAAAGGTGTGTAGTTTTTTTTTTAAATTTGCATACCTTTTATTTGAGAAAGTAGTTTGAAGTGATTCAAATGGAAATGTGAACCATATTTATCATTAATTGATGACCCAAAGAAAGAAAACGGAAACACCTAGTAAGTAACCCGAAATCTCTACTATGACACATGAAGAAGAAGAAGAAGAAGAAATGCAACATGATATATCAAAATTATGAGACCAAGTGCAACAAATTTTGCTTTCACAAAAAGTAACTGAAGCTAAGATGCATGGTTTGAAGAAAGGAATCGAAGCTAATATGAATGGTTTTAAGAATGGAATGGAAGCTAAGAATAATGGTATAGAAGCAAAACCAAAAGGAAACATGGATGATTTGAAGAAAGACATGGAAAGATTGACAAAGTTTCTACAAGAAAGACTTCCTAATGGTGAAAGATAGGAGAGGAAATTCATGATGAGAACAAAAGAAATGCTAATCATGATTTCATAGACTCTAACATTGGATTGAAGACCCACCATATTCCAAAGATCAATATGAGGAAGTTTGATTGCAAGGATCTCGTAACATGGATACTATAGATGGAGCAATATTTTGATCTCAATAATGTGCAAAACACACAAAAGGTATGCATTAGAACTTTATATTTAGAACCCAATCAATTTGTATGGTATCAATGGCTTTTCTGTCATAAACAAATTGCCACTTGGTCAATTTTTACAAATGAAATGATAACACATTATGAGGATACAAAGAGCAACACGTTCTTTAGCCAGTTGATAAATCTCAAACAAAAGGGGTCAATGGTGGAGCACATTGAGGACTTCTAAAAATTGAATATAAGGGTAAATGATATTCCATAGGATCATAGGATTGATGTCTTCGTAGGAATTTTAAAGGATAACATCCAACATGAGGTTCGTCTTTGGGAACATGATTCATTGGAGAAGACATTCAAATTGGAAAGAAAAATGGAAAGAAAAATTATGGAAACAAGGAATCCTACCCCTCACAACTATAAAGATCGAAGTGTTGTAGCTCCTAGCCTTCCACGAACTACAAGGTTGATGCCACAAAAATTGGAAGAAAAAAGAGCAAAAGGGCTTGTTACAGTTGTGATAGAAAATACACTAAAGATCATAAGTGTTCTGAGAAGAGATTAATTTACATAGATTGGGAAGAGGAGGAAGAAATGGAACAAGAAACATTAAAAGAAGAGGATATACACCAGGAACCAACCCTACAGAAAGAAGAAATGATCCGACCATATCTTATAATGCATTGATAGGAATTACCACTCCTCAAACTCTCAAGGTAGAAGGAGATCAAGAAGAAAAAAGGTAATAATGTTGATTGATTTGGGTAGTACCTATAATTTTATTCATTGTAAGATAGCCAAGGAATTGAATTTATTCCTATATCCAACACCAGAGTGTCAAGTGATGTTTTCAAATAGAGGAACCATAAATTGCTCTAGAAAGTGCCATAGTATCAAACAATCCATGGGAGAATATGTATTGAATAGTCCAATTATTTCCATTCCAATGGGTGGTGTTGATGTTGTACTAGGGGTCCAATGGTTACAATCTTTGGGTATGATAGCTTTTAATTTTCAAGAATTTTTTTGGAAGGAAAGGAGGTTGAATTAAGCAGTATTGCAGGGAAACCAGGAAAGATAATCACCTCTACTGGAATGACAAAGCTTCTAAAGAAAGAACAACAGGGCGTAATTTCACAATTATGTTCACTAGAGGTTTAAATAGTGAAATCATCTATTTCTACAGATCTCCAAAAAGTCTTGGACAATCATTATAAGATTCAAGCAGTGGAAGATCACATCGAGCATCAAAAACAATTTCTCTAACTCTTCAAAGATAATCCCACTTTGGATCATAATCAAATGAAACAATAGGTTGATCAACATCGCAACGAAGAATTTTTGATGTAGGTGACTGACTATTTTTACGACTACAACCATACAAACAAATATCCCTCAAGCAAGCTAAGAAGGATGATAAATTATCACCAAAGTACTTTGGTCCTTACAAGGTGTTGCAAAAGATTGGTACTATGGGATACAAATTAGAGCTTCTTGCATCTTCCCGAGTGCACCCAGTTTTCCATGTTTCAGGCTTAAAGAAGGTTTATAGGTGACAAGCTCCCATTTCAAACAATATTGCCAAAACTTGACGAGGAAGGAAAATCATATTGGAATCTGAAGAAGACATGGAAATAAGATCTTGACAGCTATGAAATCGATCAATTTCAGAGTATCTCAACAAGTTGAAGAACCAAACCATTGAAGATTCTGCATTGGAGGATGAGAATTTTATACATAAGCATCTAGAACTACTCAAGCATTGTGGACAACACTTTTTTGAAGGAGAGGGGCATGTTAAGTCCCTATACTACAAGTGTAGACCTGTTGACGGTGTTGGACCCACCAAAATTCAGGGGATCACCCTAGTATGAAGTCCCAACTAGACCTCACGCCATTTGGTGTTGGAGTCCCATTCGGTCTGATGGCCCGATTTTCATTATCTTAAATGTTTTCCTTAGCTCTTGCTTATCAACACAAGAGAGTGGTCTGCTTTGTTCTCAAGTATCGAGGTTCGCATGCCTAGTGATTGATATTGTTACTTGTGTCAAGGTTGTTTCACCGTATAGAGAGAGGGTGGGAGTGAGTCCCAAGTCAGATGGGAGGAATCCCAACTCTGTTAGGAACACACAACACAACAGGATGTGCACAACTTCCGGAGGAACAATCCACACGGATGCGGCAATCACAACACATAAGGGAAGATAGCATGTACAACACTCAACAGACAACCCAAGCGAGTCCGACAGTCATTATAGTGAGTTTACATGAAAGGTTTTGTCTGATGTCCAGGAGGTAACCAACATAGGTAGGATAACATTAACAACTTATACAACACATTTTCATTAATATTTTACTAGAACAACTGAATGAATTCAAGTGTTAAACACAGGTTAAAGCAACATGTATTTCAAGTGTTCAATACAAATCTTACAAATAGTACAACACATGTGTGAAAACATGTTGGCCTGTTAACAGGCTACTGAGTTAAGCGAAAGTTCCAAGACACATTGATAAACCATACATCAATAACCCCCTGGACGGGGCATTGGAGACACTACTTACTCCTCAAAGAAAAACTTACAGACTCTCAAGGTTATGTGGAAGGAGCCAAGGTGAAAAGTCTTTTTCATGTACAAATGAGGGGTATATATAGCCAAGGGTGAAAATGGCCCCTGTGACTATTCAACTTCCCTCATGATTATTTGACTTCCATGACCTTTCAACTTTAAATGACTCTTCATATGACAAGTGGTCTCTTAGACCTCCACGTGACATTACATTGATCAACAATATGGCCTACAGTAGTGATGTGGATGGCATGACTCATGACAAGACTCGACATGATAGTGCTAGTATATTCGTGCTCTTGCTAGTGTGCATGTCGAGCTGCAGTGCTGCTGGGTGATGGATATCTTCATGATGTGTCACAGCTACACCTTCGCATGGCAAGGTGCATAGAGTCTTCGATGGTCATTGAGTTCTCTTAATGTTGCATTTGCACGTTTCTCCTTGCTTGTATGTTGGCATGCTTGAAATGTTCATTTGTTCGTCCGTCCGTGAACACATCTTCGCATGTTCGTCTGCCCAAAAACACATATTTACATGGCCATTCATTTGTGAACACATCCATTTTCATGCATTGTTTGTTCGTCCATTCGCCACCATGTCCTTTTTCTTGTACTCCCCTTGTTCATCCCATTAATTGTCGCGCCATGTTTAGTCATGTACCTGTATCTATAGACACTCATGATGAGACGACATCAAATCCATAAACATCCTAGTCTACCATGATGCATGATCGTTTCAGATGTAGGTGATCGGGAGAGAAGACAAGGTTACGAACCTGCACAAGGCAACTTTCGAGCTGGGATGCGGGCTCCGGGCACCGTTGGTGAAAGCTACGGAGAAGTCACTGGGAGATGGTGACGGACAATCTGGGTCGGTATTGACTGTCTGCGGCGTCTAGCTCGGTTGGAGGACAAATTTATGAAATCTTTGGGAGAAATAGTGCGGGCTGCAGGAGGGTTGGGCAGGCAAAATTTGCGCAATTTTTGGAGGGAACGGGCAGTGAGAGCTTGGCAGCAAAAGCCGTGCAGTTCCTAGAGGGAACTAGCAGCGGGTAATGGGGAGCTTGGTGGAAAAAACTATGCAATTCCTGGAGGGAGTTGGCAATGGATTGTTGGGAGCTACTGGTGGGAAAAAAATGCGCTGATGCTAGGAGGCTGACCTACTGACCACCTCTGCACAGTTTCTAAGTTGAGCGGATTGTTGGATTGCAGAGGGCTAGCTCATGCAATCTACGCAATTTTCTAAGGGAGGTAGGGACAGGCACTAGGTGTCTATTCGGTCTGTACACACAATTTTATTAGTCAGCGGAGCGGCCATGGTCTGCAGCTTCTATGCAATTTTTGAGGGGGGTCAGTCCTGAGGTCATTTCCCAGTCAAACTCTTTGGTTGACCAACAGGAGGGTTGATTAATTAGCTTGTAGGCAACACAAATTGAAATGGCTTGTTGGTGCTTCTGTGCTGTTCTTGGTGATAGTCGATCAAGTCGATGGTGGGGTGAAGGTCCGCTGTTAGAGGGTGATCTGGTCATAATAACTTCAGAAAAATGACTAAGTGTGTGAGCGAGTGAAAAGGTGCATACACGATGTTGCAAATACACACTTACATGACTTGATGATGAGATGAATCAAACCATCCCAACACACATGCTCAACATGACGACCGACGGTGCGAGTCAATAAGCGCGATGTTTGTGATCAATCGTTGGACGACCGCGATGACACTTGCGCGATAGTGCATACTACTCTGTGTGTAAGCGTGACAGATGTTTACATAGCGAACATAGCATGTACACACAAAGCAGAGACCTTGTGTACGACTAGAACATGGTCGCAAGCATGACATTGTTACCAACATGCAAAAGCTGCCCATTGAACGGTTGAGCAAGGTGGGTGCAAAGACTCACACGAGCCCATGGAGTGAACCCAAGCGCACACAAACATCAAGTAAAAACTCAAGGGACGCTTCGAAATTCAATGCATGCAAAAATTTTGGAGGGTGTTGCAACCGCTACAACACTTGGTGACACACTGGTAGAACTCCAGCTTCTCTGTTTTGGTTCATTGACAACACAGGGCCTTGGTCTTTCAGGGAGTATTGAATCGTTGTACGGGTTACTTCGGCTTCCCCACTTACCCCATGGACAGACATGGTTCACCTTTTTCCAACTCAATCAAACACAACAAAAATTCAGCTTGATCATAATGTTTCAAAATCGAGAAGGGTAGTTTGGCTCATGAGTTGAAGATTTTCATAGTATAAGTTATCATCTTTGGTGTTGCTCAACTGGCAGCAATAGAGTCACATAGGAACACACACATTTCTCCACTGCCTTCACCTCTCTACACAGGAATCCTTTGTCTTCTTTCACCATTGTAATTTTTAAGAGGCATCTCCATAGGAACTTATTTATTTTTGTGGCAGTAGAGCGATCCCGAATTATTGAGAGTGGAAGAGGTTGTTCATTCATAAAATCATGTAAGACCTTTGGCATAGGTTTTCTCGTTTAGATTTTCCCCTTCTCCATTTCTACTAGTTGGATGAGCTTGAACACACATAGCAAAAGGCTGAGTATAGGCATGGGCATTCCCAGTGTGGACACAGGTTCATGGTTGGACCAAAGCTTCCCTTGTAGACGGCTCGTATTCTTTGTCAAGACTTCATCAACCGAAGGTTATAACCAAGCACAAAGAAGACGAACACAAGACTGGCCAAGTGTTGTAGTGTCACAAGTCCCTTCATATCTCAACCACATACTCATTCAAAAGCTAGAACTCAGTGGATGGCAGCACTTATTTATGGAAAACGAAAATAGCAATGTATCAAGAAAACCAAACAAAATGAAAACAAAAATAGTAAGCAAATAAAACAAAGTGAAAACAATAAGCAGAAAGCAGACTATGTACATGGCGCGAGGTGCAGCCCGACCTACTGGAAATAGTATTTGAGATCTTGGTCGTTGATAGGAAGGTTGTCAATCCTCCCGTCAAGTGATTGCAGACGGTATGTGTGTGGGCCAAGCTTCCCATGAACTATGTACGGACCAATCCACAGGGATTGGAACTTCATATGCTTGCTATCTAGTCAATTTAACGTCTTAAATTGCTCTACATAAATTATCAATCCAGGTATCATAAACTGATGAAGTGTGGTGCACCATATGTGTTTAGTTAACCTTTTTCTTACTTCGTTGTTTTATAGATTTTATTTTGTTTTGGGGTTTTGTTTTTGTTGGTTTCCTAAAGTGTCTAATGAAAATGGAAATCCTATTCTAAGGTCTTAGAATACTTTTAAAGGTCAAGTATGGGTAGAGATTTCAAGACAAGGTTTATGTCCCTAATGGTAACTTCCAAAACTTAGCACTTCAAAAGATCTCAAAACATGTTATTGATGAAATTAGTACTTAAACAAAAGTGTAAATATGCAGCTACTTAAATCAAACAAAAGATGAAATACTAATCATGAAATCACTGTCTCTGCTGCTTGTCTAAATATGGAAATAAAAGTTAAGATATTGCACTCAAACAAATCAAAAACTGCAAACTAATAAAAAGCAACACGTAATCACATCATTCATAGTTCGATTCCTCACCAGTTAGTCTAGCTATGGCTTTCAGAGATAATCGTTAATGACATGAGAAATCTGATATCTAATTGCAGAAAAGTAAAACTAAAATCAAATCACAACATTCATAATCCGATTCCTCGCCAGTTAGTCTAGCTATGGCTTTCGGAGATAATCGTCAATGATGTTATAGAAATTTTTGTGCCTTACAGCTATAAGCATGAAATGTCCATAATCCAAGGGATCCAAAGTCCCTAAACATGTTGTTCCTACCCCTAGAGGAACAAGGCTAACAAACCACAACAATTCACAGAAGTTCTCCACCAGAAACTGCTCAAAAACAAGTCAATTCAGGATCAATTCAGAGGCTCCACTAGCTGCCTGCGTTGAAATGCAGAGGTTACACTGGCTAGTTGCATTGCAACGTAGGTAGAAGCACTACCAGGGTGCGCTGAGCTGGAAATGACAAATGGCAGAGTCTTTTGTGCGAGGTGTAAAGACTGTGGAAGCTTCCAAAATCTTCCTCCATGACACTTGCCTTGCTGAGTTCGACTAAGTGATGAGTAAGAGGCTCTTAGTCTCCAAGTGGAAGTAAGAACTGACAGAGAGAGAGGACACTAGTCAGATCTCAAGCTGACTCATCTTCTCTCCAAATATCTATATATAGATCTCTCCTCCATGAGATCTAGAGGCTGGAATTTGGTTATTGCAAAGAATTGTTGTTGGTTTGAGATTGGAATCATTGGGTGCTTAATGCTTTGAAGGGAGGTGAAGATAGGAATTTTATTTGCTGGGAAGGAGATGCTGGATTGGAACTCTCTTGGTTGTATCTCCTCCTGAACCTTGTTATTCATCAATAAAGCTATCTTGGTTTCTCCTATATGCTAATGTGTCTTTGATGTATGATTGCATTGGTATATTTAGTTTATTTCTAATCCTGAACTAGTTATGAATATGAATCTATGTCTTTGTGTAGTGTTCCCTTCTTGTGATCTTGCAGGAACCTGTTGAAGTTGGGCGAGCGAGAAGGCGAGTAGCTGGGAGCTCTCAAAGAGAAGAGAAACCGGATCGAGGGACAAACGGAAGACACCGGTTAGTCCATCCATCTCTCTTCATTCTTAATTCATAAAGGAAGAATACTAGAATAGTTGTCTCTGTTTGTTGCTAAGGCACTGTCACACCTTAGGTGGATAGGATCGTCCTGCATAGGCATTTTTTCCCACAACAAATTGGCGACTCCACTGGGGAATTCTGTTTAGTCATTTTATTTGTGTTTCTATCATTGTTTGTTTCATAGACTCAACAGCAGCAATCGAACTGCATCTGCTATTCTCAGATGCAAAGTAGACAGCTGCTGCTTTGATCCAATCACTGGATTTGTCTATGATCTGAACAATGGACTCACAAATGATTTGATGATCCTTTGTGATAGATCTTAGTCCTCCTTCAAAGCATCCCTTTGAGTGTACCTTGCTTGTTTCTTTGATTTGGCCTGAACTGTAGATTAAATAGCAAACCGTGACCCAGAACCCAATGAGGAACTCTCGTTTCTCCTTCAGCGTAGGCTCTGTGAAGAGACTCTGCATTTCAATGCAGTTCCCGTGAAGTCTACCTGCGTTGAAATTCAGTTTCCCTGTTATACAGGTGCGCTGATCCAGTTAGGCCTTGTGCAGCTGGGGTTCTCTGCTCTGTTTTGCCTTGTTTTGATCTCTGATTTTTGCAGCCTGTAACCAGCATAAGTACCTGTCTGATAGCCCCTTTTCTCTGACCATATCACTGTTTATTGTTTTTGTTTATAATGTTCTTGTGCTTTATTCTATCAAGACTTTAATCAAACTCATGTGTACATGCAGATGTTGGTCTTGTTGGCCCAGTAGCCCGTCCGAGAGTGCCAGTTGTTGCCCCAGCAGGAGAGGCTGCCGGGAGAGTTATTCTTCACGATCTTGATGTGGCTGAGACTCTTTCAGCTGTGCAAGAGCAGGTCGAGAGCCTTACTCTCGGTATTCCAGATGTGAGGATTGACGAGTTGCCGTTGCAGCTACAGCGGCATACTACTGGTGTGCCCAGACGATGGACTCGTCTCTTACGCATGATTGCACAGGCCGTGACTTGCTATCACGAGCATCATTAGGCTAGGGTGCCCCTAGCATTTTGAGTTTTTGGGTCATATGACTGATTTTGTCTTGGTTACAGAACCTTATATGTAAACCATAAACAGCTATATACATTTTGATTTTCGGAGTTTTATTTTGGTTTATGTGATCCACATGTGAAACATTGACAATGTTTTTCTTTTTATAAATTTTGCAAATGTCTATCTAACACATAGTTTGCTAATGAGTCGATTAATGTGTTTAAGTTTCTGGAAATGTGTTGATATTGAATAAAATCAAATTGTCTTTCCAAAATCTTAACCCTTAGGAACTTGCGATAAATAGCTAGATTTCGGATAGAGTAGATACCAGTGAGTTGCAGTATTACGAGTTGTGAGTCTAGCCTGACGATTAGTCGGCGTATACCATGGGTGATGGCATCAGAGAGTAGTTCTATCAACGCGCTATACTCAGCGATGTTATTTGTTGATTGATCGATACATACACCTCTGAAACTTACTAACTCGCCACTTGGATCAAAAAATGGCCCAGGCTGCGAAGGATAGGTTCCGCGAACTACGACTCGCTCCGTCGGCATATCCAACACACGGTTCCAATGGATTTGACATCTGCAATAAATGTAAAAAGTGGATTACTTAACCAAAATAAATACTTTAGCGAAAACAAAAATGTAACAAAAGCATATAGGTTACTATTAGGCATAGTAATGCTTGAGGTACAACCCGTTACGAGGTTGCGCCAGTGGAATTCCGTCATAATCCATTAACTCGTAGGCTCCTTTTGCTAATACCCTTTTAACAATATAGGGCCCATCCATAAAGACTTAAATTTACCAGCTCCCAATTTATCGGATTCTTGGTCGTAAAGCAAGACCAAATCACCTTCTGAGAAGACACGGGGTTTGACATTCTTGTCGAATTGCACCTTGACTCGTTTCTTATGGGCTTCGTTAGCCAATGCGGCGTCACGACACGTTTCATCCAATTGGATTAACTCCAAGAAACGAGCCTCTTCTTCTGAAGTTCCGGGGAGGAGATCAATTGCGAGTTTAAGAGACGAGATTTCACACTGGATTGGTAGGATTGCTTCCAGGCCATACACCAGTTGGAAAGGTGTGAATCCAATTGCATTCCTTACCGATGTTCGGTAGGCCCACAAAGCTGAGTACAGGATTAGGTGCCATCTTCTTTTGTGAACCCCAATCATCCTTTGCAGCATGCGCTTCAGGACTTTGTTGATTGCTTCAACTTGCCCATTAGCTTGCGGATAATATGGGGTAGAGCTGTCATGAGACAACCCTAGTTTGGCAGCTAATTCGACCATCATGTGATTGCGAAAATGCGATCCATGATCTGTAACTATAGCCTGTGGTACGCCGAATCTGGCGACTACATGATTGAAAAAGAATAGGGCAGCTGTTTCACCAGTATTATCTAATGTAGGCATCGCCTCGGCCCATTTGGTAAAATAGTCAACCGCGACTATGATATTCCCATGCCCCCCGGTCAAGGTGGGGTTACATGTCATGAAATCGATGCCCCATTTGGCGAAAGGCCCCACAGCTACTATTGGCTGTAGCAGAGTGGGTGGTCTTCTGGTTTTGTTATCAAAAATCTGACAAGCATGGCAACTTCTGACTGCGGTTATGCACTCTTTGAACATGGTTGGCCAGAAGTATCCTACTCGTAAGATTTTTTGTGCTGTAGCATAACCAGATTGATGCCCCCCACAGGCGCCTGAATGACACTCATTCAGGGCTTTTTCGGCTTCCTCATGGGTGAGGCACCTTCTCAGAACTGTATCGACACCACGACGGTAAAGTGTATCACCGACGATCATGTAGTCTTTTGCTTGGTATCGAATACGTTTTTGTTCTGAGTGGGAGGTGTTTGGCCGAAATCTTTGGGTTTGGAGATAAACAATTATATCTCCATACCACTCATCGCTTGTCGATATCAGAAACAAACTTTCGTCCACAATTGATTCTTGGGATGTTTCATCGTTGGACGACGATGGGAGATCGTATAATAATTCTGCGAAAACCAAAGCTTTCTTTGATTTGGATTTTACAAATTCCAGATCAAACTCTTGAAGGATCGCTATCCATTTCGAATATTTGCCCCCCAGCAACTGTCGTGACAATATATAAGTCATGGGGTTGCAATCTGATAGAACGGTAGTTTTCCGAAAGAGGACATAATGTCGAAATCTTTGTATTGCTTGAACAGCAGCTAGTGCTAGCTTTTCAACGTAAGAATATTTGCTTTCTGTATCATTTAAGTTTTTACTTAAATAATATATAGGATGTTCAATTCCACTGGCGACTCCACTGGGGAATTCTGTTTAGTCATTTTATTTGTGTTTCTATCATTGTTTGTTTCATAGACTCAACATCAGCAATCGAACTGCATCTTCTATTCTCAGATGCAAAGTAGACAGCTGCTGCTTTGATCCAATCACTGGATTTGTCTATGATCTGAACAATGGACTCACAAATGATTTGATGATCCTTTTTGATAGATCTTAGTCCTCCTTCAAAGCATCCCTTTGATTGTACCTTGCTTGTTGCTTTGATTTGGCCTGAAACTGTAGATTAAATAGCAAGCCGTGACCCAGAACCCAGTGAGGAACTCTCGTTTCTCCTTCAGCGCAGTCTCTGTGAAGAGACTCTGCATTTCAACGCAGTTCCCGTGAAGGCTACCTGCGTTGAAATTCAGTTTCCCTGTTATACAGGTGCGCTGATCCAGTTAGGCCTTGTGCAGCTGGGGTTCTCTGCTCTGTTTTGCCTTGTTTTGATCTCTGATTTTTACAGCCTGTAACCAGCATAAGTACCTGTCTGATAGCCCCTTTTCTCTGCTTAAATTCCGCCTCCTTTTGTACAAAAGACTGTGAGTGTTTTTATGTGTTTGTGGCATCATTTACAGTTTCCCTTTGCAAGAGTGAAATAGTCATCTTGTAGCCCTTGATTCAGATCTGTTGATTGTGATCTTAGGAGAGAGTTCATTGGCTGTTTACAGTTGGTTATACATTCATTTTTGCTTTTGGTTTGAGTTTGTCTCTTTTGAGTGTCAAAACAAGTATTCATTTCGAAAATCGTTAAGTGTTGTAATCTCTTCTACCCTTTCTGATTTCGAAAAAGTAAACTTGTTTGTATTTGTCATTTAAAAGCAAATTCAAAGTTGTGCAAAAAGCTTTCTTTTTAGGCATCAATATTAAGAAAGCGGAAAAACAAACACTTGCATTGTGCATTTGCATCTTGATAATTTGCATGCTTGATTTAGGAAAAGTGCATTTAGAGTGTGTTGATTGCTCTTTGAGAAAAGATGGTGTCTTTCTTTTCCCTTTGTAGCTAGGATTTTCATTGTTGAAAAAGAGATAAAATTTGCTTATCATATTTTAGATTGCATTTAGGAGTTGTATCTACATCTCGTGGTGAACCTCAAAAGGAAAACTTCTAAGAAAGATCAACATAAAATAAACTGAATGAACTTAATAACGCTTTGTAACATAACACACAACATAGAGGTCTAGGCTAGAGACGTGTTCCAGCATCGTAAAACCTGGTATCTGTTGGCCTCGCTGATGGTTGGGTGATTCCTCCTGAGGGACCAAAAGTGCCAGTACGGATTGTGCTCCCACGTACCATCACGTATATATTGGGAGACCCCTATAGGCTTAAAACCTTTATCCTTAGGAATTCGTGTCGACCGCCCTACTGATCGCAATGCACCAAACACAGCATTAGGGAAGATTGACTGTCGTACCGTAAAACGTATTCTGCAGTTTTGTGATTGGTTTGGCACACCCTCTACCTAGATCTCCAGAGCAGTTCCTTTTGGCCTTTTCCAGACTCTATAATGGAAAAAGTCCATCCGAGCATTTGTCACTTCGGGCTCATTAAAACATTGAAGGCGACTAGAGTCATCTTTTGTTTTTTCTTGACTCTTTAAAATTGAAAAAACAAGTTGTGTCTAAAGCGTCATTAAAATTTATTTTAAACGGAATAATAAATCACCCTTATTCCCGCGTTGATCTTTCAGTTGAGAAAATGGAGCCCTCCAACCAAGGAATTCCCCTTGGTGGAAATCCTAGTCCCTTCTCCTCTTGGGGAGATGTTGGAGTGCCCCATATGGCCACATTGTCGCTTCGAGGACTGACAATAGGCTTGCATGTCTGGCTCTTCTCAACTAATGTTGTTCAAAACACTACTACTCCTGAACGATCGAATCAGCAGTTAGACCAGTCCAGAGCTGCCCACCAGCCTTCCACTTCCTATAATTCTTCCTCTCCTCCTTCCTCTTCGCATGATGGAGCTGGCCAAGCCAAAAGCCAAGCTCCTAAGGAGAAGAAGGAGAAGAAGAAGAAAGAAAAGAAGAAGAAGGAGCCAAAAGCGACTGGGGGCAAGCGAATGGCGTCTAATGAAAATCCACACACTGCACTGACCAGGCCTAAATCACCATGTGTCATATGCAAGGGAGACCACTTTCACAGAGATTGTCCTTGCATCCCTCGGATACTAAGGGACTGGTCTCCCCGCTTGCACAATTCGGTGGCGTCAACCTCTGATAGCCATGTTGACAGCACACCGTCAACTAGTGAAAGTGAAGCCACAGGACAGAGAGGGAAAGCTAGATTTCCCTGCAAACTGTGTGAAGGTGACCATGCCATCCACCGTTGTCCCTTCTTAGACGAGGCTAAAAGAGTTTTGGAAGATCGCCCAGTTTTACCAGTGCAACTTCCTCCTGGATATCAAAAACTCCTGCCAAGTCCTTCACCAGTTGAGAACCCGGCTGGCCCACTCAGGTGGTCAGCCGAAGCACCCATCATTGAGGATGAACCATCTGAATCCATACCTAACGAAAGTCAAAAGGTTGAGGCGGCAGTTGACCCGGTTTTGCCTTCAGAGGCTCTATCTTCGAATGATACCATCACAGAGGAGAATAAAGACGACACCGTCCAAATTCTCTTCATCAACACAGACTCTGACGAACAAGGGGGCAATTTGCCCCTTCCTTTACCGCAGGAAGGAACTTCGTCAGAGTCATACCCAGCCGTCTATTCGGTCCCACCACCAAGCAACCTAGTTGTATCCTTTGACTGGAACCAACTAGGCAGACCCCGGTTGCCAGCAAGCATACCATTCAGAATTATCGTTCAAATATACAGGATGGTAATGGCTGGCACCATCATGATGAGGGGGCATCTGTGAGTATCCTTTCCTCTATTGCTTGGAAAGCGCTTGGTTCGCCAGCGCTTTTGCGTGAAATGAGAAATCTAACAGGCTTTGATAAAGGAACCAGTCGACCTTTAGGGATTCTTCCCAATGTGCCAATAACATTAAAAGGGAAGACCGTTCAAATGAACGTGATGGTCGTTCAAGGACCCTTGGATTATAACCTACTCCTTGGACGAGACTATATATATTGCATGGGAGCCATCGTCTCCTCACTCTTTAGAGTAATGTGTTTTCCGCATGAAGGAAGAATGGTCAAGCTCATGGACCAACTTTCATTCCCCGGATCACGCATCGCAAATAGTCATATACCATCTCTAAATGGTCTCTTCACTCAAGAAATGTCTCAACCCACGGTCCGTCCTCCTGATGAGCGCGAGTAATCTGGGAGGATATGACTGGAACCCAGGGAGCATGCGTCCTGGTCTGCTTCGGCAGGAAAACTTTGGGTATAGAATAGGTTTCCGCGGGAGAATATGACTAGTCCGTACCCCGTCCGTGATTGGAAGAGGGGTTGTTCTAGAATAATATTCTCTTGTCAAAGTTATGTGAGAGGGCGGGCGTCGTCACTCACCTTTGTTTATCTCGGTAGACATCGCCGAAGAAGTGTTTTGTTAGAAAGGATTAACAGAACAATCTTTGGGTGACCTGAAAGAGGTAGGCCTCTCTCGGTAAAACATTTGTTTTGGCGGAAGATGAAGTAGGGGTAACCTTGAAACTCTGTTTTATACCTGGGGGCATGCAAACCTTTTGGAGTGCAAGTGAGGGGCAGCTATTTATTTTTTAAATTTGTAGGTCCTCCCTTTAAACCTGTAGGTCTAACCCTTTAAACTCGTAGGATTAGTCGTTTTCGAACTTGCATAACGAAAGGATGCGGAGCAAAGCTTTGTAAGATCTAAGCTCCATAAAAAATAGCATCTTCAATGAGACATTCTTATCATATGACTGGATTAATCGAGCAGTTTTAGCACACAGTTCATGCTCGTTAAAAAATAAACGCAAGATCCGAGCAGTTTTAGCGCATAGTTCATGCTCGTTAAAAAATAAACATAAGATCGAGCAAATGTTTCCACCCGCGTTTAAGCTCGTTAAAAAATGAACTATTCCGGTAAATAACCACCGTGAATGTAATATCATCAGCCATTAAAGCCTTTGTCGTGTTTGCCCAACACCTCCACTTTTCCATTGGCCAATCGTTCACCTCCATATGATTGTTTACCCATTTTGAGGAACAGATGCGAAGAGTGATTTCACTAGCCATCCTTGTGACACTGCCGTGATTTGGAAATTCCAATCCTTCCCTGGAATCAGCTGCTACCCTTTTTATCACTCGTTCCTCAAAAGACGAGTCTTCTTTAAGCTCTTTTCATCTGACTCGTAAAATATGAAAAGATTGTCGAGTTTTGGCCTTCCAGCTCGTTAAAAGTGACCAGGAAGAGCTATCCCTCCTCTAGATTTTAATCTTTTTGGACCTGAGGGATTATTGCACAAAAATATCGAGCGCTTGTTTTATTCAGCTCGTTAAAGATATCGAAAATTCATCCCTTCTGTATTGTTTTATACTTTTTCGGACTTAAGGGATTAGATGACGAAAAATTACTTTTGGAGTTAACTTTATGTACCTTTTCAGACTCTCTAAAAATGAAAAGGACCGAGTTATCCTTGTCGTTAGACTCGTTAAATGCATGAAATAGCGACAAACTTGTCTTTAGACGAGAACAAGTTTCACTATCGCTAGGCTCGTTAAAACATAGCGATGGGCTTGCCAGAAGGGCAAGTTATAGAACAAGCATATGTTATCCTCCTCAAGCTTGACAAAAATAAAGAGGTACTGGTCAGCAATGACTGGGGAAAAATTGGGAGAAACTCAAGAAAACTTTGATGGTAGCAAGTCGCTCTTGAACATGACACTTTTCCTCCGTACCACAATCGGGTTGGGTTGTTTCATTCACCGGTCACATCACCATGGTCTCGCCATACCATCCATACTTGGGGTAATGCTACCAATCCATCGCATCAGTGTCACCATATGTTCAAGAGAAGTCGTTTAGAGAAGTCACCTGTGTCCCATCCACTACCATACATTATACTCTTTCATGACCGCCACCCTGAATCATATGTCATCAGATCGTTTTCACCTCCATCAAAATCATTAGCTCCGTTCCGTGTCATCGTTGTGGGATTCATTAAGGCCCTCCTTTGACGGATCGCTTCTTGTTGACATCAGCTCATTATCCAAGAAGTTGATCTAGGAACACCCCCTTCAGTACTTTGAAGCTTGCATGCCTCAATGGCAAGTTTCTCACTTCCGGCGACAGGTATACATCAATGACCTTCGACCGAAAGATTTTGCGTGGTGTTCGACGCCAAGTCCTCTATTCACACCACGTGAATTGTACTGTAGTACCTTGAGGGTCATCATCATTATCGGTGATTCCCCTCGCGCTTGTTAACAGTTTACATCATTGACTGGTAATTGATGAGCCCCAAAAATGGACAAATATTTGGGCTCATCCAACCTCCTAATTAGACTTGATCCACCATTCTCATTTGTTTATTGCATGTTTTTGATTATTTTTATGTTAATAGAGTGAATTTGGTTAGTCATTATGCCAACAAGTCTAATGGGTGCTTTGTGTAGCCTTTTTGGTCAACTTGGAGACAAATTTGAAGGTCTTAATGAGCACTTGGCAGCCAAATTCGTGGGAGAACAAGCTAGAGGATTTGTAGGAAGGTGTCCCCCTCATTTATGGGCCCTTACCTCGAATTCTCCACCATCAGCTCAGATTTCAAGGGCCACCGAATCAATCAGCTCAAGGGCAGCCAAGCAAGTCAAGTTGGACTGCTGTTAACTACAAGTCTTGGGCAGCCAAGTCCCTAACTTTTAGGAGGACTGTTGGGTCCTCAAATTGTATAAATAAGAAGGCTTGGGGCCTCATTTTGGTTAGCTAGTGGGTAGTCATTTTGTAGCTAGTTAGTCATTTTGTTTTAGCCATTAGTTAGCTAGTTTGTAGTTCGATTTTTATGCAATAGATTAGCTTTGCTTTCAGCTCATGTTCAAGTTCTCCTTGTGGACAGTTTTGATGTACTTTTCATTTCTTGATTAATAAAGATGGATCCAGCTTTGCACCAGCTCTAAATCTTTCATGGGAGGCTGTAGCTCTTGGGGTTGGGCCCATCTCAAGCGCCCAGTACCTCCCTTGTTTCTCTTTATGTGTGTTTGCTGCGTTCTTGAGAAAAAATCTGCTCTTTAGATTTAATTCATGTTGTGTTACTTAGGTTGCTTTTGATGGTTAAAGTAGTTTCTTATGTTTAAGATAGATTGGTAGGAGTTATTCATGTGTTTATATCTCTTTGATAATGTTTTGTTCACAGGTTGTACGTGATTCTTTTCATGAATAAGGTTGCTGTCCACCGATTTCATTAACTTGTTAGATAGATCACATGATATTTCGATTGCATGCAAGATGTAGTTGGTTTGATCAAATAACCACTATGCAGGGAATCTTCATCACCTCCTTGTTCATTTGAGCCTCGTTCAGATCAGCTCCTCCATCACCAAGTCTGTTCCCTCATCTCCCATCTTCTCTTTTGCCAAGTAACCTTACCTTCTTCCCCATTGTTGTCTCAACCACCTTCAAGCCAAGTCAGCTTTCCACATCACCTCACCACTCCATCCATCAGTTCCTGGGTCACTTCAGACCCCCATCCTACCTCCAT
Organism: Pinus tabuliformis; assembly: GCA_031772625.1. NCBI lineage: Eukaryota > Viridiplantae > Streptophyta > Pinopsida > Pinales > Pinaceae > Pinus > Pinus tabuliformis. The sequence continues at coordinate 251,241,869 of CM062809.1, read as the reverse complement.
AACCATCCATGCATCTTCCATCAACCATCCATCCTCAAACATCCCATTTCAGAACATCCTGTAGAAGAATTGCAGACCTTCCTGTAGAAACCCCTACGTTTCCTGTAGAATCCCCTGCAAACATCCTGTAGGAGGCCACTCACTCGGTTGTTGAGCCTCTGAACGTGAGGAACCTCTGTGGACTGATGCTAAGGATCTCTGGGGACCTCTCCTAGCCTCCCCAACCTTTCCCAAGCTTTCCTTCCTTCTGCATCACATCTGCACAATCAAACCCTAATAAGCACAAAATCACAATCACTCCATCCACTTAAAGAAAAAATACAAAACATGTCTTTTAAGATGCAAGTAGATTAGATTCATGCATTTTCACTTATTAGAAGTAATGGCATCATTGGTAGAAGTTTCCTTCACATTCTTTGCATCATAGAGGTTAGACTAGTTAAATTAGGGTTTCCTAGGGTTTCCATGTTTTGATTTGCTTTCAGTTCATTTTTGCCAAGTAGATTAGTCTTCTTTGAGCTAGCTTTCGTCCATCATTTAACAAGCTTCTTCTGAGAGCCTATAGAAGTTGGCTTGAGCCCTAGCGGACTTGTGCCAGCTGACCAAGTGACAGCTGCGACAAGAGCTAGTACTTGTGCATACAGCACCGTCGCTTCCAAGTTTGTACGAACTACCGGGTTGATAAAATTAAGAGCCAAAGGAGCCACTGAATCACTCTATTACATGAACCAAAGTTGGCCGCATGGACCTAGATCTTACCAGCAGGAACTGCAAGGGATACCCGAGACCTATTATGACCCTTATCAAGCCACTTTCATGCCTTCTTGGGATCCCCCTGCTCATCCTTTCTGGTCTACACCTCCTCCTTGGTCATATCCTCCTTGTTCCTTCACAGATCCATATTATGCCCAACCAGTTGCTCATTCATTTCACTCTTATGCTCAGCCACAGCCTCAGTGGAATGCACCTTATCAGGAGTGGAGGCCCCAGTACAACTCTCATCCCGCTCATTTTCCTCCACCACCTGCTCATCCACAACCATCGCCTCCTCCTCCACCAAGGCAACCTCAAATGCCTGCTCAACCACAACCCCATCCATCTCCATCTCAATTTCACACCTCCACTCAACTACCCATACCATCATCTCCAAACCTACACATTGGAGCAGCTCAACACAAGTGCAAAGCTGAGGCACATCATGTGCAAATGACTCCTCTTGAGCTCAATGATGTTCACCAAAGCTCAGGAAGAGTGCTGCAAAACCAAGATCCTATTGAAGAACCAAAGGAAAAAGAAGGTTCCAAAGAGGAGATCAAAGAACCATGGGCTGCACTTGATGAAGAAAAGAGATCTAAATCAGAGACCGAGAGAGATCCCTCATGGTTACCATCAAATCTTCCATGTACTCAAGAGAAAGATCAACAAAAAGAGGAAGATCAGAAGGTCATGATAGAAGGTGACATGAAGAATGATCCAGATCAGCAAAAGAACCAAGGATATCAAAGCTATATTGAGATATGGTTTCAGAAGGTCACTAAGTTGCAGTGGTACTTTCCTCCTCAGTTTTTTTTGATCCCTTCAAAGTCAGATCATGTGGTCTCTAAGATCTGGATACCTATCCAAGCATGCATTTCGAGCCTCCACATCATTTTTTCTCTAATCTCGATGTGCACATGGCTCCATTGGAAGTATTCTTATATTTGAGAATGAGTTTGTTTTTCAAGTAGGGTAAGGTAGAAAAAAAAAAGAAAAAAAAGAGAAAAAAGAAAAAAAAATAATATAAATCTAAGGTGAAAACCTCCTCGGAGGCACCTTAGATTGGCTCATTGATTGAAAACCTCCATGAGGCGGTCAATGGGTTGGGAAAAAAGAGAAAAGAGAATAAGATCCTTGGGTGAAAACCTCCCTTGGAGGCGCCCAGGGCAGGCAATCAGGGTGAAAACCTCCATGAGGCGCCCTAGTTGTTTTTCAAAAAAAAAAAAAGAGAAAAAGAAAAAAGAACAAATAAAACTAATTTCCATTGGCTAATTGCAGGTCGCAAGAAGGACATTGTAGGTCAGGTGGATCACTCAAAACAAAGACAAAGAAGTTTTTTGTGCCTTCTACAGGAAGTTTCGTATCTTCTACAGGAAGCTTACAAAAAAGCCAAATTGATCTCCGAGGAGGACCTGAAGGCTTGGAATATGTCCATGAGGCCTACCCACATCCATGTTTCCATTCCTCACCCCTTTTCCATCATTTTTTTCATGTCATTATGCTTCTTTCCTCAAAACTGTGTCTTCTACAGGAAGCTCTGTATTTCTACAGGAAACATCCTGTAGAACCTTTGGACGAGCCAAATACAATTTCAAAAGTGAATCTAATGGTGGGAATCTGTTGATTAGGCCTACAAGCACTTGTGTGTCCATCCCTTTCCTTTCTCCATCATTCGTCCCCCTCATTGTGCTTCTCATTGTGCTTCTACAGGAACTTCCTGTAGAAATTGTGGGAAACTAGGCATGCATTTCAAAAAGTGGTTTGGCGAGCATGGTAGCTTCCTCAAGGGTTCAGAAGCCCTCATGCAATCTTCCAACTCCTCCTCCATCGTCTCCATACCTGCATCACAGCCAAAATTCATTTTGTCATACCATGCAAACACATGCAAAGTGCCTTGAAGCAAAAATCCATAGAGCATAATTTGTTTTTGCTATAACTTGAGAACCATGCATCCATTTGACAAACCATCTTATGGGGGAATGTACAAGGTCGATGACAACATGCCTGAGCAGTTTTCATGCAATTCCGGTGCACGGTTTCCAAGAAATCAGCCTCCATCACCATCAGCCATTTTCGCATTTTCTCCCTCTCCGTGCATCCGTTTTAAAACCTGTTTCATGGGGAGATGCACGTGGGTGATAGTAGCCTACCCAAGCAGTTTCAGCCGATTCCGATGCACGGTTTCCGAGAAATCGAGCTCTGAAATCTTCAGCCATTTTCCATTTTTCTCGAAATCCGCGCATCCATTGATCACGAATTTTCTATGGGAGATGCATAATGATGGTAGGAACATGCTCACCGAGTTTCAGACCAAACCGATCTACCGTTTGGGAGAAATGGCAAAAAGAAGTTCTGGTTGTGACCATGCAGCAGCAGCAGCTTGAACAGGCAGAGTTGAACGTGGAAATGAATGCGTGCAGCTTAGATCCGTCCAAGAGGGCACCTGCACAAGAAAAAACAGCCATAAATCATCAGTCAAGCCACCATACATGCAGCAAATGAAGATCAACACATGCATGCAGCAACACGCTTCACAATCAGCCGTTTAACTTTCAGGTACGTGACTTAACCTTGTTCATCTATTTGCATAGATCTAATCTAAAGCAATGCATGAATGAATGAGATGAGTGGATTCAGCCAAGAAGGGAGCCACGTTGAATTGCACTCAGCAAGGCAAAAATCACGCATGCATGGATCAGCCATTCACGTGAAGTTCAAAAACAAACACAGCTAGTTATGGATAGTTTAAACTCCAGTGAAACAAATGGTAAGGGATTACAGGCAGATGGAACTGCAGGGGACGAACAGTTTGCATGGGCTAAGCGCAGGTCTCTGCCACCTCACCACAAATCATGCAGTGAATAAAGGAACGCTCGGCTGAAGACTCACGTAATTGTTGTTCAGGTACACTTGCTAACTGTTGTTCATTTACACTTGCAAATGTTAAACTCACGTCCTTCATCAAGTTTTGGGCTTGTTAACAATTCTCCCGCATGCAAAGATCATTCAAAGGCGCAGAGACATCCTACAGGCGTTTCTACAGGATGTCGTCTACAGGAAAGTGTAGCAGAATCTTCCCGAGCAGAGAAGCCTAAGGTTTTTCATCAAGTTTGGAGCTTGAAGAAAGATGGACAATTATCATATGGCCAAGGGTGAAAAACTTGTCCCTCCTTATGCTAGATAGGGGTATAATTCCTCTTGCAATACCACTATCAGAAGACCAATCAGGTGCTTTCACAGCTCTTCTAAAATGGCCAACCAGTCCAGAAAGCATAGAGATGCCCGTTGTACGAGTTCAGAAGTATGGTGTGTCACGTTTAGCTAATACTGTAAGCCACTGATTTCAAATTGAAAATGAAGCTCTTGAAGTTTTGCATGTGGATCAATATATTCATAGGATTCTGGTAGAAGAAGATTGGAATGGCTATGAGGACGCAACAAATAGCCTCTATGCTGCTTCAGGAGATGCTAGCTGAAAACTTAGAAGTTAGCAATGCATGCAGAAAACTTAGAAGTCAGCAACGCATGGTGAACCTATACATGGGTGTGAAGGCTTGATTTCGTAAAGTGGTTGTTAACTTGTGCAATTTATGTCATACTCTGCAGCAAAAGCAAAATGGTCACACGTTTTGGCTTCATCAAATCCTCACTGCAATTAGGTTCACCCATTGTCATTCCTCATATTTCTTACCTTTGTTACATAAGTCTACTTGCCAGCTGCAGCATAAATGTTTTATAGCAGCACATAACTTGCTGATACAACGAGTCCAAATAAAAACGCATTCTGCCACATGTTTCCCTAGCTCCATATTCCCATGGGTTCTTTGGGCATCCATGAAAGCTGCCACATTATGGCAGGTGATTCATATAGCATTTTGTTGATCTTCTGCTTTGGAAACATTCCTAGCTTGGCCATGGAGGTCAACCAGGCATATTGCTCCAATTTTATGTTGTGCTATGACCCTAATTAATGGAAGCAAATCATCAAATCGCACTAGCTCAGAGTTACAAGCAGCAGGCAGTGAACAATGAGCGGGTTACATGTTCAGATTTACAAGCAGCAGGCAGTGAGGAAGAAGAGCAGGAAGGAGGAGGAGATGAAGGCTGCCACAGCCCAGCTGAAAGGAAAATCGCCCACAGCCAAGCAAGATACAGTGGTGCTGTCTGTTTCTACAGGAAGACAGAGGACTGTTTCTACAGGAAGACAGAGGACTGTTTCTACAGGAAGCCAGTGAACTGTTCTATAGGAAGTTTGAAAAGAGGGAAGCCAAATGAGAAATCGGCTGAGATGTTAGCCAAGGAAGCCACCAGGGCCATCAAAGACAAGGGGAGAGATTTGGTTGCTCAGAGGATGAGCAACACTTTCAGTAGGGGGGTGATGATGAGCCCCAAAAATGGACAAATATTTGGGCTCATCCAACCTCCTAATTAGACTTGATCCACCATTCTCATTTGTTTATTGCATGTTTTTGATTATTTTTATGTTAATAGAGTGAATTTGGTTAGTCATTATGCCAACAAGTCTAATGGGTGCTTTGTGTAGCCTTTTTGGTCAACTTGGAGACAAATTTGAAGGTCTTAATGAGCACTTGGCAGCCAAATTCGTGGGAGAACAAGCTAGAGGATTTGTAGGAAGGTGTCCCCCTCATTTATGGGCCCTTACCTCGAATTCTCCACCATCAGCTCGGAGTTCAAGGGCCACCGAATCAATCAGCTCAAGGGCAGCCAAGCAAGTCAAGTTGGACTGCTGTTAACTACAAGTCTTGGGCAGCCAAGTCCCTAACTTTTAGGAGGACTGTTGGGTCCTCAAATTGTATAAATAAGAAGGCTTGGGGCCTCATTTTGGTTAGCTAGTGGGTAGTCATTTTGTAGCTAGTTAGTCATTTTGTTTTAGCCATTAGTTAGCTAGTTTGTAGTTCGATTTTTATGCAATAGATTAGCTTTGCTTTCAGCTCATGTTCAAGTTCTCCTTGTGGACAGTTTTGATGTACTTTTCATTTCTTGATTAATAAAGATGGATCCAGCTTTGCACCAGCTCTAAATCTTTCATGGGAGGCTGTAGCTCTTGGGGTTGGGCCCATCTCAAGCGCCCAGTACCTCCCTTGTTTCTCTTTATGTGTGTTTGCTGCGTTCTTGAGAAAAAATCTGCTCTTTAGATTTAATTCATGTTGTGTTACTTAGGTTGCTTTTGATGGTTAAAGTAGTTTCTTATGTTTAAGATAGATTGGTAGGAGTTATTCATGCGTTTATATCTCTTTGATAATGTTTTGTTCACAGGTTGTACGTGATTCTTTTCATGAATAAGGTTGCTGTCCACCGATTTCATTAACTTGTTAGATAGATCACATGATATTTCGATTGCATGAAAGATGTAGTTGGTTTGATCAAATAACCACTATGCAGGGAATCTTCATCACCTCCTCATTCATTTGAGCCTCGTTCAGATCAGCTCCTCCATCACCAAGTCTGTTCCCTCATCTCCCATCTTCTCTTTTGCCAAGTAACCTTACCTTCTTCCCCATTGTTGTCTCAACCACCTTCAAGCCAAGTCAGCTTTCCACATCACCTCACCACTCCATCCATCAGTTCCTGGGTCACTTCAGACCCCCATCCTACCTCCATAACCATCCATGCATCTTCCATCAACCATCCATCCTCAAACATCCCATTTCAGAACATCCTGTAGAAGAATTGCAGACCTTCCTGTAGAAACCCCTACGTTTCCTGTAGAATCCCCTGCAGACATCCTGTAGGAGGCCACTCACTCGGTTGCTGAGCCTCTGAACGTGAGGAACCTCTGTGGACTGATGCTAAGGATCTCTGGGGACCTCTCCTAGCCTCCCCAACCTTTCCCAAGCTTTCCTTCCTTCTGCATCACATCTGCACAACCAAACCCTAATAAGCACAAAATCACAATCACTCCATCCACTTAAAGAAAAAATACAAAAACATGTCTTTTAAGATGCAAGTAGATTAGATTCATGCATTTTCACTTATTAGAAGTAATGGCATCATTGGTAGAAGTTTCCTTCACATTCTTTGCATCATAGAGGTTAGACTAGTTAAATTAGGGTTTCCTAGGGTTTCCATGTTTTGATTTGCTTTCAGTTCATTTTTGCCAAGTAGATTAGTCTTCTTTGAGCTAGCTTTCGTCCATCATTTAACAAGCTTCTTCTGAGAGCCTATAGAAGTTGGCTTGATCCCTAGCGGACTTGTGCTAGGTGACCAAGTGACAGCTGCGACAAGAGCTAGTACTGGTGCATACAGCACCGTCGCTTCCAAGTTTTTACGAACTACGAGGTTGATAAAATTAAGAGACAGGAAGCCCCAGGAGTTGTAGCATTATTGCTACAATACTGGAGCCCACCTGTAATCAAGCGATGTCTTTCCATGTTCGACTTCAGAGCAATTCTCACATGGATCGACTTGTACTTAGAGTGAAGATCGGATGAGATTGAAGACCCCGGATCTAGTTTCATCCATCCGGGCTGCGATATATATTCAGAAAATAAAGACATGGAAATGTATAGCTTTGCAGCACAGATAATCATCCTACCAAAAGGATGATGGCTCTTTCAGAATCATCAGTCTATCATCAGACGATTGTCTGTTATATGTACATGAAAATGAATTTATAAAGCTGAGCATGTGAATGCCCGCCTCGGCTAGATCATGAAAAAGTATGAAAATAATGTATTGTATTGTATTGTATTACAGGTCTCCTCCCAGCAATGAAAGAACTTCGGATCCTCCTAATAAAGCATTTCACCCGATAAACGGCCTCATACTTTAGGGGGCAACTGTTATAGACATTTTTGTGCCTTACAGCTATAAGCATGAAATGTCCATAATCCAAGGGATCCAAAGTCCCTAAACATGTTGTTCCTACCCCTAGAGGAACAAGGCTAACAAACCACAGCAATTCACAGAAGTTCTCCACCAGAAACTGCTCAAAAACAAGTCAATTCAGGATCAATTCAGAGGCTCCACTAGCTGCCTGCGTTGAAATGCAGAGGTTACACTGGCTAGTTGCATTGCAACACAGGTAGAAGCACTACCAGGGTGCGCTGAGCGGGAAATGACAAATGGCAGAGTCTTTTGTGTGAGGTGTAAAGACTGTGGAAGCTTCCAGAATCTTCCTCCATGACACTTGCCTTGCTGAGTTCGACTAAGTGATGAGTAAGAGGCTCTTAGTCTCCAAGTGGAAGTAAGAACTGAAAGAGAGAGAGGACACTAGTCAGATCTCAAGCTGACTCATCTTCTCTCCAAACATCTATATACAGATCTCTCCTCCATGAGATCTAGAGGCTGGAATTTGGTTATTGCAAAGAATTGCTGTTGGTTTGAGATTGGAATCATTGGGTGCTTAATGCTTTGAAGGGAGGTGAAGATAGGAATTTCATTTGCTGGGAAGGAGATGCTGGATTGGAACTCTCTTGGTTGTATCTCCTCCTGAACCTTGTTATTCATCAATAAAGCTATCTTGGTTTCTCCTATATGCTGATGTGTCTTTGATGTATGATTGCATTGGTATATTTAGTTTATTTCTAATCCTGAACTAGTTATGAATATGAATCTATGTCTTTATGTAGTGTTCCCTTCTTGTGATCTTGCAGGAACCTGTTGAAGCTGGGCGAGCGAGAAGGCGAGTAGCTGTCAGCTCTCAAAGAGAAGAGAAACCGGATCGAGGGACAAACGGAAGACACCGGTTAGTCCATCCATCTCTCTTCATTCTTAATTCATAAAGGAGGAATACTAGAATAGCTCTCTCTGTTTGTTGCTAAGGCACTGTCACACCTTAGGTGGATAGGATCGTCCTGCATAGGCATTTTTCCCCACAACAAATGACATGAGCAATCTGGTATCTAATTGCAGAAAAGTAAAACTAAAATCAAATCACAACATTCATAATCCGATTTCTCACCAATTAGTCTAGCTATGGCTTTCAGAGATAATCGTCAATGACATGAGCAATTTGATATCTAATTGCAGAAAAGTAAAACTAAAATCAAATCACAACATTCATAATCCGATTCCTCGCCAGTTAGTCTAGCTATGGATTTCGGAGATAATCGTCAATGATATGAGGAATTTGATATCTAAACTAACTGACAAAGCAAATGAATAAAACTGAAATCAAAGCATAATTCAAATTGAAAAGCTAAAAAAAACGAAGTCAGCAGAGAGGCAAATATCATGTCACTATTTGATGAAAAAACATGTAAAGAAAAACTAATCTACAATCAACCGGTTGAACACACTTACATGAATTAAAATTGCATGAATGGAAAATCTAATCTATCAAACTTGAAAGCAATCAAATGACATAATGAAATCAAAGCAAAATTACAAAATGAAATCTAATCTACCTTACATTCTAATATGCTCCATGACATCTACTTCACATCTCCTTCCATGTTGAGAACATCAAAGCTTTATTCAAATTCTTCAAAAGTACAAAGTACAACAAAGTTCTCCAAAGCTTTCCAAAGCCATCTCACAAGCTAACAAGCTTAAGAACTAATAAGCTAAGACTCACAAGCTAAGCTCTAAACTCTAAGCTAAAAAATGAAGGAGAGAGATCTCCTATTTATACAAAAAGATGAGAATCCATCTCATGAATGAGAGTCCATGAATCTCTCCCTCTACCTTTAGAGTCCTAATCAAAATAGGAACTGATAAGACACATGTCTTCTTAGAGTTACAATACAATTAGGAGATGTGACACATATCCTCATGATCTCCTGATTCTTTCCACTCAAATTCGAATTTGGCCTTAGAGTGCCACATAAGGGTCTTCTAGAAGTCTCCTTTTGACCTACACATGTCAACAATCTCAACCCACTTGTTAGGTATAAGCATATGCACATTATTTTCTAATTTTTAACCACAAATTCAATTAAAAAGGCTAAGAATTAATAAAGTTTGGAAAAACATAAATGTGGCCCAATGATAATGAAAGTGGGATGAATGTAGTGACATAGTAGTGAAATGGAGGTGAATGGAGGTGATATAATGATCATAATAGTGAAAGTGTAATGGAAATGAATGACATTTTCAAGACCCAACACTTGCCATTCTCTTCATGGGATTTATCCCATTTCAAGCCCAAGTCACCAACACCGAAGATAGCTTTCCTTGTAGACTTCTTATCGAACCATCTCCTGATATGGTTATGGTGGAGTGTAAATTTTTCTTTTTCTTTCATCCTTTCTTCCTAAAGCTTGCGGAGTGTATCCATCCTATGTTGAACTAGATGGAAAGGCTTGCCTTGGGATTCTTGAGATAGCTGAAGTGCAGGAAAGTAGATATTGGGTGGTATTATGGCCTCTTTACCATAGACCGGGAAGTACAGTGAGGTATTCAGAGAGGGTTTGGGTGTTACACGGTCATCACATAATGCACTCGTCAGGGTGGAATGTCAATTGTGTTTCTCAGAGTAAATGATCTTTTTTATTATGCGGATAAGGTTTTTGTTCATGGATTCTGCAAGACCGTTTCCCAACGGGTAGTAGTTAGATGAATTTTTCAGCATAGTACCATTTTTTAATGAAAAATCTTAAAGTTTCAAAGATGAAAAGTACATTTCATTATCAAACACAAGTGATACTAGAACGCCAAAGCGTGAGATGATGTTTTTTTGGAGGAAGCTGATGACCTCCTGGTCCTTCACTTGCTTGAGCAGAAATACTTCTTTCCACTGCGTGAAGTAATCAACTGCTCTCAGAATGTAGCTGTGTTGTTTTGAAGAATATGGGAAAATTTCCCCAATGACGTCTAGGCCCCATTGTTGGAAAGGTTCGATCACTGCAACAGGGTGCAATGGGGTCACTGACCTTCGCGTTCTGTTGGCGCATCGCTGATAGATCGAGCACTTGTGGGCATAAGCGTGTGTGTCCTTGAATAATGTGGGCCATTAGAAACCAGCTCGTATAACTTTATGTGCAGTGTTTTTCCCTACAAAGTGACCCTCGGTCGGTCCATCATGCAGATCTTGTATTACCTTCTCTAATTCATGTGCCTCTAGGCACCTGAGCAAAACTCCATTGTCGTGCTTCCTGTAAAGCACTTTGTGCACTAATTGAGATGCTAAAGCTTTGAGACACAAAGCCCTCTTCTGTCTGATGAAAAAGTGAGAGGATACGGTTCTGTGCTCAAGTTACTGGCGCATATCTACGTACCAAGAGTTTCCATCTTTAGTGGGTGTTTCTTGCACTACATCATACATTTCAACTTCCTGCTCCCAACCGACAAGCTCTTCTTCTTCCTTGTTGGCATTTACTGTTTTAGCTACGAGTTTGTAGAGCCCATGACCTTTGACTGTGTGAACTGGCTTGATGTCTCATATTCTTTCAAGCTTTTCATCTAGTTCACACATCATTCACCCAGTTCTTGTTGTACAAGCAGTGTGCAGACTACTGGGTGAGGGACGTAGACTATGCAGTGGTTCTTCAACAAAGTGGGTTTGAAGTGTTTCATCGACTTGAAAACTGCATATTCTTGTTTGTCGACAGCAAGGTAGTTGAGTTTGGGTCCCTGCATGCTTGTGCTCATGAAGAAGATGGGACGTTCATTGTTCATCTCGTCCTTATGAGTGAGTACTGTAGCAAGCAAATTATCGGAGGTGAAGGTGTATAGCATGAAGTGTTTTTTGAAATCTAGGATGTAGAGTGCAAGAAATTTTGTAATAGCCTGCTTGATACACGTGAATGTGTACTTTTCCCTCTTCCCCAAGCTGTAGACTACATCCTTCTTGGTCATGTCATGCATGGGTTTGACTATCTGCACATAATCTAAAATGAACTTTCGTAGGAGGTTTATCTTGCCTAAGAAGAACTGCATTGCTCTTTTGTTAGCTGGGTGAGGAATCTGTGTAATAGTTTGGACCCAGTCCGGATCAACCTTGATCTCACTTTTGGTAATGATGTGTCCAATAAGTTTCCCCTCACACACTACAAATATTCTCTTTTTTGGGTTCAAGGAAATCTCGTATTTCCAGCATCGCTCAAAATTTGTCTTCAAATGGCGTATGTGGTCGTCACGTTTCCTTGAGAACACAGACACATAATCAAGGTATACCACTACACTTGATCTGATGATTTCACGGAAGACAGTGTCCATGGCACGCTGAAAGGTTGCGCCTGCATTCACAAGCCCAAATAGCATTCGCCTGTATGAAAACGTACCCCACTTGGTACGGAAGGTAGTTTTGAGTCTGTTAGGTTTTGCCACCAGAACCTGATTATATCTTGAAAAAATATTGACTAGGGAAAACATTTGTGCCCTAGATATTGTCTGCAGAATTTGGTCCATAGATGACACGGGGTAGTTGTCTTTGTCTGAGGCATGGTTCATGTTCTGGAAATCAACACACAAGCGGATTTCCCCAAACTTCTTGCGTACAAGAACAAGGTTTGAAACCCAAGTAGAATGATGAAATTTCTATATGATCCATTCATCCAACAACTTGGTGAGCTCTTTCTATATGATGGGTTCAAGTGACGGATGTACTTTCCTCAGCTTCTGTTGATATGGCTTGACCCCTTCTTTGATTAGAAAGATGTGTTGGATTATTTGTGTGTCATAAGTTTTCAAATCATCGTACGTCCACGCGAACACATCCCAATACTGTTTGAACAAGCGAACAAAGGCTTGCTGCTCTTGCTGCATGAAACACATACTGAGATTGATAAACTTTGGATCTTGCTCTGCTTCCAAGTTGATCAGCTCATGCATCATGATGGAACTATGGGTTTTGTTGTTCCACGACCCCTGAAAGTGTTCTTGCAAGTCATAAAGCTTTTCCAATGATACCACTCCCTTAGGGATGAGGTGGCCTTTCTTGCTACCAGCTTCTGCTTGCAGAGATTCCTTGTGCTCGACTTCATCTATCGCTGCATCCTTAAAGGTGTCAGCATTGGCCATGAAATGCAATATCTATTGATCATCATTAAAAATTGTAAGTTAGTTATGTTATCTGAGATATATGGTCTATATAAAATTTCAATTGTAAATCTATCCCTAATCGGTGACATCCTAGAGGTTGTGTTTGCCAGAGAATTGGCAACTTCATTACGCATACGTGGTACAACTGTGATGTTAAATGCTTGGAAGTTAGAGATCAGTCACGATACCTCTTTCTGGTAACTTTTTATATGCGATTATAAATAGTGAATGGTGTTATGTACCTATCATACCACTATCTCCGAATCACCTACCACTTTGAGCGCGATCATGTTAAGGCTAATGGCTTTCTACAAGCCCAACACAAGTGCTTCGTACTCAAAAATGTTGTTCATGCTCTTGAACTCCAAGCGACTCAACATCAGATGTTCTGTGAATTTTGGGTCGATCAAAACACACTTGGATCCTGAGTCATCACGTGTCTTTGATCTGTCAAAATACATGGTCCACAACTCCTCTATACACACACTGTTCGACGCGCTTGAACCATTGCTACTGTTGTTGCTACTGATACTACTACTTTTGTTACAATGTATTGTACATACTTCATTTCCATCAATTGGGCAAGGAAGGAGACCCAACTGCGTGTCTGGGGGGGTTGGGGTTGGCGTGCAGGATAGCACCCCAACGTTGTTTCTAAGAGGCAGTTTCCAAACATGAGTTCTGCGAAGGCCAATGATTCATTTTCTCCATTGATGGGAGTGACATTGTGCCTCATATACCTCTCGGATAACACCTGGATTTGATTGCTTTTACCCTTGTATGGAAGCCACATGTGCAACCAATCCATAGCGAAATATACGTTCAGCTTGCTGGACCAGTCTCTGCTGAGTAGTAAGCCATATGCTTCTGGTATGTCCACAACAACAATGTTGATGCACTAGTGGACTCGACCATCATGAGATAGTCGGATGATCACATCTCGAAGTTCACCAATGGTTGGTACAGATGTTCGATCAAGTTGGATGATTTGCGCAGATGTCTTGCTCCATTGCGCATTGATCTTTTTGGTAATGGAGAGTGGCATGACGTTGGCTGCCATGCCAGAATCAACCAAGCAGTTGTGAACATAACAGTTGAAAATTTCAAATGAGAGCAGGATTGGAGGGCAACTTGAATTCACTTCTTCCATCCAGAGCGTGTTTAACATAGTTGAAAGTGATCCGGGAGGTGTACTTTCTCCCTTGTTGGTAGAGGTTGTGCTCTCTATTGTTGTATGTCGTAGTGCATCGAGCAGGATGTCCCGCTCACTCTGGATCTTAGCTAACTTGAACAAACTGGTGTTCGTGTGAGTTTTATTCATGTCATCCGCAATATTGTAATCTAGAGGGGGTAGACTCACTGAGGTGTCTGGGGTTAGACTAGTGATCGTGTTGTCTGACAGAGTATTCTATAGTTTGTTGGTCATGGATATACTCTTATTCATCGCTGTCTTATCGGGCATTCTTTTCATTTTCTGCTTTGGGACGACTGGTGGATCAACCTTCCTCATCAATAATTTCAACTTTTCTTTCACTTCCCCAACTGTAGGGGGAGCCCCCTTACTTCTGAGATTATAACATTTATTTTGATTTTAGGGTTGTTTCTAAGTTTTCATCCTCAGTGCTGCTTGCAAGCACTGATACATGTTTACCACATGCTCAAGGCTTGATGCCTCGTCTGGTGCAACATCTTTGTCATTATCCGTATCTCCCAGTTGTTCCTGCGCACTATTGTCTACGTCAAGTGTGCAGCTGTATACTGAGTCTGCAACTCTCTTCTATTCTGAAGAAGACCTTTCTGAGTGACCATCTTCATGAAATGAACATAATTAGAGGTTCGCGCACCATTCGATTTGAAACACAGAGCTCTTTGTAGTTTTCGTCGGGAGACGGTTGCTTCCTGATGAGATGCTTCCTTGTCTCCGTTTGGGTAGACAGTTGTTTGCAAACATGTCTGTTTTCTGTTGTTTAAGCTCATACACTTCTAATGTCAATTTCTTAATGAGGTGAGTGAGGGTTTCAATATCACTTGTTTCCTTGTCTCTACCTTTTCTCGCCACTGCCTGGGACTTCTTGCTCGCGTCCCTGGAGTTCTTTGTTGGTTCATCATCCTTGATGACTCCAATCGTGCGCAGGTATTTCTCAATAGTAATTGCATCTTCACAGTTTTCCAATAACATTGGTCTCACAACTCGCTTGATGAACTACGCAATGCTGGTCGGCAGTGCGGACTGTAGTAGTCAACAGTGATGGAGTCATGAGGTTTTGTGTCCACTGCAAAAAATTTTAATATGGGAAGAAACCTCTAATTGAAGTCTTTTACCTTTTCTTTCCCCTCCATCTTCAGGCTTCCCAATTCTTTGGGCAACATGGCTGGGGTCTTGTCATCAACAAATTTTTCAAGAAACATGTGTTTGAACGGACCCTAGTTCTATATGGAGTTGGCAGGAAGGTTGTGATACCATGCAGCAGTGCAACCATCCAAGGTACATGGAAACAATCTACATGCTACGTCGTCGTACCATACCTCAAGGGTTTGTAGCTGTAGTAGAATTTGTCCAAATGATATTTTGCCTTCACTGTGCTATTAGCGTCAAACTTTGTGATCATCCTCTCCGATCGCTTCGACATCTTGTGCAAAGCACCCTGGAGGGCCAGTGGTCTCTTATTCATCCATTCTAGATTTGGATCAGCCATGTATTCTTCTTCTTCATCCTCGTCCTCTTCTTCAGAATCTAACGGTTCTGTCTCTGAGTCTGTTGGTTCATCTCCACCTCTGCCTCCTCTGCTGCCTTCCCCTCTGCCTCTTGTACCAGAGTGTGAGCCTAAT
This sequence comes from Pinus tabuliformis, assembly GCA_031772625.1. Taxonomy (NCBI): domain Eukaryota; kingdom Viridiplantae; phylum Streptophyta; class Pinopsida; order Pinales; family Pinaceae; genus Pinus; species Pinus tabuliformis. The sequence continues at coordinate 251,226,338 of CM062809.1, read as the reverse complement.
ATCACGAGGGTGTCTCTTTCTCCCTATCAGAAGATCGGAGGTTCCTCTCCGTCTTCAACAACTTTTACCATACCTTCAAGTGTGGCCACAACTTCTTCTTCCACTGATGATACAACAGCCCCTGTTGGAGTGGTTTTTGGCTTTCTTGATGTGTATGGAAGATGTTGGATTCCTGGGATCAGTCCGACTGCTTTCGCGAACTGGCGGGTGATGGCACGGGTGAAGCAAAGGTGGTGATATTGAATTTCATGTTCACGTGTCGGGGGTGAGGGGTAAAAACTTCAGAGTCGCACATAGGTAAGAGGGAGTGCGAGTTACTTCCTTGACCAAATGATTGATGAGTGAGTGTGAGAGGGTGTTTAACCATAAACAACTGGCGTTCCTCCTTCTAGCACCAGAAATGTTGATGGTACTAGTGGTGGGCTCCATTATTGTAGCAATAATGCTACACTCCTGGAACTCCCTTCTTTAATTTTATCAACCCGGTAGTTCGTAACAAACTTGGAAGCGACGGTGCTGTATGCACAAGTACTAGCTCTTGCCGCAGCTGTCACTTGGTCAGCTGGCACAAGTCCACTAGGAGCTTAAGCCAACTTCTATGAGCTCTTAGAAGAAGCTTTTTAATTGATGGATGAAAGCTAACTTGAAGGAAGCTAATCTAATTGCAAAAAGAAACTGAAAGCCAAAAAGAAACGCAAACCCTAGCAAACCCTATTTCTACCAGCTAGTCCTACTGACGCAAAGGAGAGCATGCAAAATACTAAAAGAGATGCCATTACTTCTATGAAGGTAAAATACATGTGCCTAGACTACCTTTATCTGAAGAAAACATCTTTTTGTATTTTTGTTTAAGTTGTTGGAATTATCATGCATGTGCTTCTAACTATTTTTGACTGTGCAGAGGTGGATCAAGGAGGAGAAATGCTTGGGAAAGGTTGGGAAGGTTCATAGAGGGTCTAAGGGGTCCCTAACACCCTTCCAGAGAGTCTCACAAAGTTTGGCTGCCAAGAAACCATGTTTATGAGCTTCTACAGGAAGTCTGCAGGGGTTCTACAGGATGTTCTGTAATTCTTCTACAGGATGTTTCGAAATGGGATTTTGGAGCATGGATGGAGGGAAAAAGAGGGAGGAATGAGTATGGGGGTGAAATAGGGGTTTGAAGAGGTCTAGGACTTGGTGGATGAGGCTAAGGGGCGATTGGATTTGTTCAAGGATGGAGGAAGCGATGATGCACAAGAATGTAGGAATTAGGGCAAGGTGGGGAAAGTATAGCAAATGAAGGGTATAAATCATGGACTAAGGGTTGGAGCAGATTATCTGATGGATTATGGGTAGATAGAGAAGGATAACAGGTGCTCTGCAAGTTATTTTTCGAATTTAACAAATGAAGACTTGGAAAATCAAGAACCTAATTACCTTGACCTAATCTGACCTAGATAGTAGCAAAAGAAATGGAACAGAAGTTTATTGGCACAAAATCAGATGAACTAACTATGCAACTAAGCAATCATAACCCTAAGCATGCAGTCAAAACTGATATCAAGTTTGACAACTAAGATTCCAACACTAATACTTGCATGGTGAAGCAAAACAACGTTTTTGTGGGCAGCAAGGTCACCTTTGTCCCAACTCACGATCCCACTGAGGGAGAGGTAAGATCAGAGGTGCTTGAGCCCCTTTTTCCAAGGATACTTTATGTTATTAATCTATCCAAATCAATCTGAACATGAAAATCTGCTTTAATCATCAAAAGCAACCTAAATAACACAACAAGTTTTAAATCTAAATAGCAGATTTTACTCTAAGAATGCAGCAAAGACACATGAAAGTAAACAAAGGAGGTATTGGGCGCTTGAGATGGGCCCAACCCCAAGAGCTACAGCCTCCTAAGAGAGATTTAGAGCTGGTGCAAAGCTGGATTCATCTTTATTGATCAAGAAATGAAGAGTTACATCAAAACTGTCCACAAGGAGAACTTGAAAATGAGCTGACAGTAAAACTAATCTATTGCCTAAAAATCGAACTACAAAATCACTACAACAAGACTATGAAATGACTAACTACCAGCTGCAAAATGACTAACCACTAGCTACTATCTACTGGCTAACTAGCTAACATCCACTGGCTAACCAAAATGAGGCCCTAAGCCTTCTTATTTATACAATTTGAGGACCCAACAGTCCTCCTAAAATTTAGGGACTCGGCTGCCCAAGACTTGTAGTTAACAGCAGTCCTACTTGACTTGCTTGGCTGCCCTTGTGTTGATTGATTCGGTGGCCCTTGAACTCCGAGCTGATGGTGGAGAATTCGAGGTAAGGGCCCATAAATGAAGGGGACACCTTCCTACAAATCCTCTCCCTTGTCTTCCCACGAATTTGGCTGCCAAGTGCTCATTAAGACCTTCAATTTTGTCTCCAAATTGACCAAAAAGGCTACACAAAGCACCCATTAGACTTGTTGGCATAATGACTAACCAAATTCACTCTATTAGCATAATTATAATAAAAAACATGCAATAAACTAATGAGAATGGTGGATTAAGTCAAATTAGGAGGTTGAATGAGCCCAAATAATTGTCCATTTTTGGGGCTCATCATCACCCCCCTACTGAAAGTGTTGCTCATCCTGTGAGCAACCAATATCTCTCCTCATCTTTGATGGCCCTAGTGGCCTCCTTGGCTAAAATCTCGGCCAATTTCTCGTTCTGCTGCCCTTTCTCCAAACTTCCTGTAGAAACAGTTCTCTGTCTTCCTGTAGAAACAGTCTGCTAACTTCATGAAACCATGCTTCTTTTCTTCTTCCCACTGCCTACTGCTTTTCCTAGTGAATTCTCAGCCTTGTTATGAGTGTGCAAGTATGTGCAATCATATGGAAGAAATGGTGGCCTTGGCATTTCCTAAAACCTGCAACGTGAGGGCACTCGTATGTTTTGTAACAAGGAAGTTGGTTAAATTCACAAGAGAAGCCATGGTCATGTTTCCAAGCAACAGGAATATGATAAAGGTGTTTTCTCTGGCTTTTTCAATAGCAATAGCTAATACATTACCCTCCACAAAAAGAGTAACAGGAAGCAATAACAGCGCAGCAATTGGTGCCATGTACATGAGCAAATTCATAGAGTGAAGCTTCTCTGCCTCAGAGGTAAGCAGGAGCCCCTGAACAACTGATTTCCATGCTCTGGCAGCAGTTGATCCTAGGCAAACCAAAAAGCCAAAAAGGTGGAATAATGGCTCACTGTTGCTTGCAATAACAATGCCAAATACCACAGGCACCAAGGCCATATAAACCACAGAAGACTCCCTCTTACATGTTATTATAAATGCAAAATATTGCTGTGAAGAAGGGATTTGTTGCCCCAATAGCTTGATTGAAGGAGACTGGAAAATAGTGCAGAGAAATATTGCCACAAACAACCGAGAAGGAGAAAATGAAGCTCAGTGCCAATATCTCAAGAAACTGTCTCCTGGAGACGATGAACTGCATTGGTACAATCTCTAACCATGAAATTGCCAGAAAACCATAAAATGAACAGGCTCACATGTGCAACATTGTGAGGAATATTGGGTATCTGCATCCAAAAAACTAAGTAGGCATTTGTTAAGCAATAGCACACCAATATTGGAAGAGTACCAAGCTGCAATAATGAGAGCTGTTGTAATAGTCTGGGACACAGGAAATGCACCATATTTTCCTTCTCCTATTGGAGTTGGAGTTATGTCAATAACTTCTTGTTCAAGCTTTGAATTACCGCCCCGCCTCGTCCATGTTTGTGTTTCGGCCATAGCTGAAGAGGGTTTGAAAAATCAGATCTGATCAATATTCGGAAGACCCAATTGGTTTCCAGACCTGAGCATCGTCTGGGTACTTGTCTATATTGTGTAGGACTCATATGGACCCAAAACATATGTGGATGCCTCGTTATTATAAGCCTCCCCCAACTCTGCAGCTTGGTGATATTTTTAGCCTCCTCGAGCTGAGAGATGAAAGAGAGATCAGTTCCTATTGGGAACAGCTTCAGATTGAGATCGAGGTGTATGAGAAGCGAGCGCAAACACAAATCTCATCAAAGAGCTCCACCCCAGTTCCGCCTGAAAACCAAGCAGCTTACTCTGCCCTGGAAGACTCTGCTATACTTTCCTGTAAAACGTCTTCCTGTAGAATGCTACCCAGATTCCATAGGATGTCTCTGCTCCTCTCCACAATCTTGGTGTGCTGGAGAATTTTGAACAGGCCAAAACAATCAGCGAAGGATGATAGGTTAATCATTTTGAGGAAGCAGAGGATGTATACTTCAGTTGAACATGATGCACGTGCAAGTTAACAGCAGTCTCTGAGTTTCGGTTGAGCGCTCATTAATTCTGCGTGATTTTTGGTGGAGTGAGGTGGCAAAAACGTGGGCTGGCCCATATGAACTGTTGTGCTATCATGAACTGCATGTCTTCTTCTATTTGTTAATCAATTGATGCCCTGTGCACTGAATTTCAACAAATCTTCCATTGCCTGTGTTTCTCAACTTCCACGTGAATGACTATCCACGCATGCTGCGTGATTTTCTCGTGAGTGCTAGAGAACTGGGTGTCTTGCTATATTCATGGCTTAATTTCACCATTCCATTCGTTCATGCAATGCTTAGACTAGATTCATGCAATAGATGAACAAGGTTTAGTCACGTACCTGAAGTCAAACGGCTGCTTGTGAATCTTTTTGCTGCTGCATGCTCATGTTCTGCCGCTGCATGCTTGGATCCTTTTGTTGCATGAGGGCTTGGCTAATGATTTTTTATTGCTTTTCCTTGTGCAGGTGTCCTCTGACCAGATCTAAGTTGCATGCATTTGTTTCCACGTTCAGATCTGCACGTTCAAGCTACTGCTGCTGCAATGTCACAGAACCAGAACTTGTTTTCGCCATTGCTCCCAAACGGTAAAGCGGATTGATCTGAAACTTTCTGAGCATGTTTCTATCATCATGATGCATCTCCCATAGCAAAATAGTGATCAATGGATGCACGGATTTCGCGAAAAATGGAAAATGGCTGAAGATTTCAGAGATCGATTTCTTGGAAACCGTGCATTGGAATCGGCTGAAACTGCTTGGGTAGGTTACCATCACTCATATGCATATCCCCATGAAACAGGTTTTGAAACGGATGCACGGATATGGAGAAAATGCAAAAATGGCTAATGGCGATGGAGGCTAATTTCTTGGAAACCGTGCACTATAATTGGCTGAAACTGCTCACGCATGTTGCCATCACCCTTGTACAATTCCCCATAAAACGGTTTTTCAAATGGATGCATGGTTTTCAAGTTATGGCAAAAACAAATTTTGTTCTAGGTATTTTTGCTTCAAGGCATTTTGCATTTTTGTTGCATGGTATGAAAAAATGAATTTTGGCTGTGATGCAGGTATGGAGATGATGGAGGAGGAATTGGAAGATTGCATGAGGACTTCTGAACCCTTGAGGAAGCTACCATGTTCGCCAAACCACTTTTTGAAATCCATGTCTAGTTTCCCACAATTTCTACAGGAAGTTCCTGTAGAAGCACAATGAGAAGCACAATGAGGTGGAAAAAATGATGGAGAAAGGCAAGGGATGGACACACAAGTGCTTGTAAGCCTAATCAATAGATTCCCACCATCAGATTCCGTTTTAGACTTGAATTTGGTTCGTCCAAAGGTTCTACAAGATGTTTCCTGTAGAAATACAGAGCTTCCTGTAGAAGGCACAAGAAAAATTCCTTTAACCTTGATTTGAGTGCTCCTCCTGTCATGAAACGTCCTTCTTGCAACCTGCAATTAGCCAATGGAATTAGTTTTATTTTTCTTTTTCTTTTTCTCTTTTTTTTTTTTTTGAAAAACAACTAGGGCGCCTCATGGAGGTTTTCACCCTAATTGCCTGCCTTGGGCGCCTCCAAGGGAGGTTTTCACCCAAAGATCTTATTGCCTTTTTATTTTCTCTTCTTTCCAACCCATTGACTGCCTCATGGAGGTTTTCAATCAATGAGCCAATCTAAGGCGCCTCCGAGGAGGTTTTCACCTTAGATTTTTATTTTCTTCTTATTTTCATTTTTTCTCTTTTTTTTCCTTTTTTTTTTCTACCCTACCCTACTTGAAAAACAAAATCATTTTCAAGTATAAGAATACTTCCAATGGAGCCATGTGCACATCGAGATTAGAGACAAGATGATGTGAAGGCTCGGAATGCATGCTTTGACAACTATCCAAATTTCAGAGACAAAATGATCTGACTTTGAAAGTACAAAACATAGCTGAGGAGGAGAGTACTGCTGCAACTTAGTGACTGTCTGGAACCATGTCTCAATATAGCTTTGATATCCTTGGTCCTTTTTCTGATCTGGATCATGTTTCATGTCACCTTCTAACATGACTTTCTCATCTTCCTCTTTTTGTTGATCTTTCTCTTGAATACATGGAAGATTTGATGGTAACCATGAGGAGGCTTTCTCGATCTCTGATTCTGATCTCTTCTCTTCATCAAGTGCAGCTCATGGTTCTTTGATCTCCTCTTTTGAATATTCTTTTGCCTTTGGTCCTTCAATGTTGTCAATATAATCTCTGTTTTGCAATACTCTTCCTGAGCTTTGGTGAACATCATTGAGCTCAAAAGGAGTCATTTGCACATGTTGTGCCTCAGCTTTGCAATTGGGTTGAGCTACTCCATGGTATGGCTTTGGAAATGGTATGGGTAGTTGAGTGGAGGTGTGAAATTGAGATGGAGATGGATGGCATTGTGGTTGGGTAGGCATTTGGGGTTGCCTTGGTGGAGGAGGAGGCGATGGTTGTGGATGAGCAGGTGGTGGAGGAAAATGAGCGGGATGAGAGTTGTACTGGGGCCTCCACTCCTGATAAGGTGCATTCCACTGAGGCTGTGGCTGAGCATAAGAGTGAAATGAATGAGCAACTGGTTGGGCATAATATGAATCTGTGAAGGAACAAGGAGGAGGTGTGAACTAGGAAGGATGAGCAGGGGGACCCCAAGAAGGCATGAAAGTGGCTTGAAAAGGGTCATAATAGGTCTCGGATGTCCCTTGCAGTTCCTGCTGGTAAGATCTAGGTCCATGCGGCCAACTTTGGTTCATGTAATAGAGTGATTCAGTGGCTCCTTTGGCTCTCTGATATGCAGCTTTGAATCTGGGTAAGGAAGGGCACTGATATGTAGGATGGTATTCTTCACAGATGAAACACACTTCTAGGGAGTGCATTGGACATTCGTTCCTAGGATGCTTTCTAGTGCACCTAGGACAAAAGATGACCAAAGCCCTCTTGGCTTCCTCTTGCTTCTTTTGGATCCACAGGGTATCCAATTGCATGGCAAGAAACTGCCTCATATCACTCTTGAAATCTTCTATCTGATCTTCAAATTCGTCTTTGGACAAGGGACTGCTCCCAACATTTCTGCTTGTAGCCATTTGCTCCAAAGGAATGGTTTCTTCTTCTTCTCCCCTAGAGGTTCTTCAGATATGTCTTGATGTCCACCCAGGGGTTCTTCTTAGTCACAGCCATCGAAGAAGAGAGAAGGTTGGCTGTGTGAAGCAAAGGGGGGTGTTGTGTAATCATTTTTCTAACTTATCTCTACTCCTACAAGGCATGAAATGAAATCTTTTTGGTTGATTTTTGCTTTTTTCTACTTCTACCTGCAAAACTGAAATAGATTGAACTGCAACTAACTATCTTGCGAAAATGAAAATGCGAAATTGAAATGAAAGCAGGAAAGGACTAATCTATTTTGCTCAAATGAAATTGCAGGAATGAAATGCTAGTCTACGCTTGCAGAATTGAAATGCTACTCTACACTTGCAAAAATGAAATTGCGGAATTGAAAAGCTAATCTATGAAAGCGGGAAATGCTAATCTACTTTTGCATAAACGAAATTGCATAATGGAAATGAAATAAACTACTTAGCAGAAGATTGTAGTGGAAAATAGAAGAAAAGCAACAATCACCAATACTCTGACGCTTCCCCGGCAACGGCGCCAAAAAGATGGTGGGCTCCAGTATTGTAGCAATAATTCTACACTCCTGGAACTCCCTTCTTTAATTTTATCAACCCGGTATTTCGTAACAAACTTGGAAGCGACGGTGCTGTATGCACAAGTACTAGCTCTTGCCGCAGCTATCACTTGGTCAGCTGGCACAAGTCCACTAGGAGCTTAAGCCAACTTCTATGAGCTCTTAGAAGAAGCTTTTTAATTGATGGATGAAAGCTAACTTGAAGGAAGCTAATATATTTGCAAAAAGAAACTGAAAGCCAAAAAGAAACGCAAACCCTAGCAAACCCTAATTCTACCAGCTAGTCCTACTAACGCAAAGGAGAGCATGCAAACTACTAAAAGATATGCCATTACTTCTATGAAGGTAAAATACATGTGTCTAGACTACTTTTATCTGAAGAAAACATCTTTTTGTATTTTTGTTTAAGTTGTTGGAATTATCATGCATGTGCTTCTAACTATTTTTGACTGTGCAGAGGTGGATCAAGGAGGAGAAATGCTTGGGAAAGGTTGGGAAGGTTCATAGAGGGTCTAAGGGGTCCCTAACACCCTTCCAGAGAGTCCCACAAAGTTTGGCTGCCAAGAAACCGTGTTTATGAGCTTCTACAGGAAGTCTGCAGGGGTTCTACAGGATGTTCAGGATTTCTACAGGATGTTCTGTAATTCTTCTACAGGATGTTTCGAAATGGGATTTTGGAGCATGGATGGAGGGAAAAAGAGGGAGGAATGAGTATGGGGGTGAAATAGGGGTTTGAAGAGGTCTAGGACTTGGTGGATGAGGCTAAGGGGCGATTGGATTTGTTCAAGGATGGAGGAAGCGATGATGCACAAGAATGTAGGAATTAGGGCAAGGTGGGGAAAGTATGGCAAATGAAGGGTATAAATCATGGACTAAGTATTGGAGCAGATTATCTGATGGATTATGGGTAGATAGAGAAGGATAACAGGTGTTCTGCAAGTTATTTTTCAAATTTAACAAATGAAGACTTGGAAAATCAAGAACCTAATTACCTTGACCTAATCTGACCTAGATAGTGGCAAAAGAAATGGAACAGAAGTTTATTTGCACAAAATCAGATGAACTAACTATGCAACTAAGCAATCATAACCCTAAGCATGCAGTCAAAACTGATATCAAGTTTGACAACTAAGAATCCAACACTAATACTTGCATGGTGAAGCAAAACAACGTTTTTGTGGGCAGCAAGGTCACCTTTGTCCCAACTCACGATCCCACTGAGGGAGAGGTAAGATCAGAGGTGCTTGAGCCCCTTTTTCCAAGGATACTTTATGTTATTAATCTATCCAAATCAATCTGAACATGAAAATCTACTTTAATCATCAAAAGCAACCTAAATAACACAACAAGTTTTAAATCTAAATAGCAGATTTTACTCTAAGAATGCAGCAACGACACATGAAAGTAAACAAAGGAGGTATTGGGCGCTTGAGATGGGCCCAATCCCAAGAGCTACAGCCTCCTAAGAGAGATTTAGAGCTGGTGCAAAGCTGGATTCATCTTTATTGATCAAGAAATGAAGAGTTACATCAAAACTGTCCACAAGGAGAACTTGAAAATGAGCTGACAACAAAACTAATCTATTGCCTAAAAATCGAACTACAAAATGACTACAACAAGACTATGAAATGACTAACTACCAGCTACAAAATGACTAACCACTAGCTACTATCTACTGGCTAACTAGCTAACATCCACTGGCTAACCAAAATGAGGCCCTAAGCCTTCTTATTTATACAATTTGAGGACCCAACAGTCCTCCTAAAATTTAGGGACTCGGCTGCCCAAGACTTGTAGTTAACAGCAGTCCTACTTGACTTGCTTGGCTGCCCTTGTGTTGATTGATTCGGTGGCCCTTGAACTCCGAGCTGATGGTGGAGAATTCGAGGTAAGGGCCCATAAATGAAGGGGACACCTGCCTACAAATCCTCTCCCTTGTCTTCCCACGAATTTGGTTGCCAAGTGCTCATTAAGACCTTCAATTTTGTCTCCAAATTGACCAAAAATGCTACACAAAGCACCCATTAGACTTGTTGGCATAATGACTAACCAAATTCACTCTATTATCATAATTATAATAAAAAACATGCAATAAACTAATGAGAATGGTGGATTAAGTCAAATTAGGAGGTTGAATGAGCCCAAATAATTGTCATCATCACTAGACCCACCAACATTTAGTGAATCACCCTGGTATGAAGTCCCAACTAGAGCTCACACTGTTTGGTTTGGGAGTCTCATCTGGTATGATGGCTCAATTTCCATTATCCTAAATTTTTGCCTTAGCTCTTGCTTGTTAGCATAGGAGAGTCATTTGCTTTGTCTTCGAGTAGCGAGGTTCGCATGCTTGGTGATTGATAGTGTTACTTGTGTCAAGGTTCTTTCACCACACGGAGAGAGGGTGGGATTGAGTCCCAAGTGAGATGGGAGGAAGCCCAACTCTATTAGGAACACACAACATGACAGGATGTGCACAACTTCCAGAGGATAAATCCACATGGATGCAGCAGTCAAAACATACAAGGGAAGATAGCATGCACAACACTTAGTGGACAACCCACATGAGTGCGATGGTCGTTATAGAAATTTTACATGAAATATTTTGTCTGATGTCCAGGAGGTAACCAACATGGTTAGGACAACGTTAACAAATTATACAACACATTTTCATTAATATATGTAAAAGAACAGCTTAATGAAGTCAAGTGTTAAACACAGGTTAAAACAACGTGTCTTACAAGTGTTCAAGAAAAATCATACAAATAGTTACAACACATCTGTGAAAACATGATGGCCTGTTAGCAGTCTTCCGAATTAAGTGAAAGCTCCAAGAAATGTCAATACACCATACATCACTAACCCCGTGGATGGGGTATTGGAGCCACTACTTACTCCTCAAAGAAAAGATTATAGACTCTCAAGGCTTTGTGGGAGGAGCCAAGGTGAAAATTATTTTGCATGTACAAATGAGGGGTACATATAGCCAAGGGTGAAATTTACCCCTGTGACTGTTCAACTTCCCTCATTCTTGTTTGACTTCCATGACATTTCAACTTTACATGACTCTTCATATGACAAGTGGGTCTCTTGGACTTCCACATTACATTACATTGATCAACAATATGGCCCACAATAATGATGTGGACGACATGACTCATGACAAGACTCGACATGATAATGTTGGTACATTCATGCTGCTCCTAGTGTGCTTGTCGAGTTGCAGTGCTGTTGGGTGATGGATCCCTTCATGTTGTGTCACGGCTTCACCTCCACATGGCAAGGTGTATGGATTCCTCGATGGTCATTGGGTTCGCTTGATGTTGCATTCGCTCATTGCTCCTTTCTTGTACATTGACATGCTTGACATGTTCGTCGATTCGTGAAAAGTGTATGTTTGTTTGTCCGTCCGTCCGCGAACACATCGTTTCATGTTCATGTGTCCTTCCGTCCGCAAACACATCTTTGCATGGTCATCCATTTGTGAACACATCTCTTTGCATGCATTATTTGTTTGTCCGTTCGCTAACATGTCCTTTTGCATGTAATCCCCTTGTTCATCCCATCCGTCATCGTGCCATGTTTATTTGTGTACCTATATCTGCAAACACTCATGATGAGACGACATTAAATCCATAAACCTCCTAGTCTACCATGATGCATGATCGTTTCCAATGCAAGTGACTGGGAGAGAAGAAAGGTTATGAAACTGCACGAGGCAAGTTTCGAGCTAGGATGCGGGAACTCCTGGTGAAAACTACACAGAAGTCACTGGGAGATGGTGATGGGAAATCTGGGTCAGCATTGACTGTCCGAAGGATTTGTCTTGATTGGAGGACAAATCTAAGAAATTTTTGGGAGCAGCAGTGTGGGTTGCAGGAGGGCTGGGCAAGCAAACTTTGCGCAATTTTTGGAGGGAGCGGGCAGCGGGAGCTTGGCAGAAAAAATTGTGTAGTTCCTCGAGGGAGATAGCAATGGGTAGTGGGGAGCTTAGCAGAAAAATTGCACAGTTCTTGGACGGAGCTAGCAGAGAGATGCTGGCAAGAAAAATTTCACTGACACAGGGGGATTAACTTGCTGATCACCTTTGCACACTTTTCGAGCTGAGCGGACCACTAGGCTACAGAGGGATGGCTCATGAAATATGCACAGTTTTCTGAGGGAGACAGAGATGGGCACTAGGTGTCTGTTCGGCCTGTCTATGCAATTTTATCAGTAAGCGGAACGGGCATGGTCTGCAACCTCTGCGCAATTTTTTAGTGGATTCAGTCCTAGGGTGACTACCCATTCACACTCTTCGGTTGACCAACAAGAGGGTTGATTGATCAACTTGTGGGCAACGTAGCTTGAAATGGCTTATTGGTGCTTCTGTGTTGTTCCGGGTGAAAATCGGTTGAGTTGATGGCGGGGTGATGGTACGACTGTTAGAGAGCGATCTAGTCATCACAGCTTCAGCAAAATCACTAATTGTGTGAGTAAGTGAAAAGGTGCATACGCGATCTTACAAGTACACACTTACATGACTTGGCGATGCGATGACTCAAACCATCCAGACACACATGCTCAACATGACTAACCGACGGTGCGAGTCGACAGGCGCGACATTTTTGATTGATCGTTGGACAACCGCAACGATGATTGTGTGATAGTGCATACGACTCCGTGTGTAAGTGATACAGATGTTTACATAGCGAACATAACATGTACACACGAAGAAGAGACCTTGTGTATGACCAGAACATGGTCGCAAGCGTGACATTGTTACCAACATGCAAAAGTTTCTCATTGAATGGTTAAGAAAGGTGGGTGCAAAGAATCACACGAGCCCATGGAGTGAACCAAAGCACATGTAAACATCAAGTAAAAACTCAAGGGAGGCTCCAAAATTGAATGCAGGCCAAAATTTTGGAGGGTGTTGCAGCCACTACAACAAGACCCTTATTGTTATTAGTTCAACCCCCTTATTGTATTGTTGTATCCATGTAGTCCCCATATTGTTATTATTGTGCCTGATCAAGGTGGATATTGGTGGCTACCCACCTATCCCACCTAGACCTCCAATGAGTTTCATTTGTTTCCTTGTTTATTTTAGCATTTACTATCTTTAGAAGTTTTTTGGGTCCTGAACTTTTGGAGTAGTTTTGAGCCCCTAAATGGCATTTTTTTGAGCTCAGCTATAGGCCCCTAGTGAAAGGTAGGGGTCTACGATACATCTTGTAGTTCTCAGAGAGACATTTCCAATAAGGTATCGTACACTTCAAACGTAGATAATATGACCAAGTTATGACCCCGGGAATCTGGCTGCCCAACTAACTCCGATGGTGCTCACAGACTCTTGGCGTCACATCCCTTGGGGTTAGGGTTTTGGTTGTTTAGGGTTTCCTCATGTTTTTCAATAATAAATAGGCCCTTAAGCCTCATTGTAACACAATTCAAAGGCATGTAGCCTCCACATCGCTTCTCAGAGATAAGAGACCATCACCCAAGCTAGTCTTATTTCCATTTTGTTTGTAAGCATATTTCATTATTTGATATTAATGAAATGAAGTGTTATTTATGTTGCATCTTTATATTTATGGTTATATTTGTAATTTTTGGCATTCTTGTTTAAATTCAAATAAGTGGTATCAGAGCGATCTTCTCTTTCTCTGTTCTTCTTTGCATTTCCCAAACAAGTTCGGGATATAAGGAGTTAGGGCTTGAATGGGTCAAACCTTTGCAAGACTAGCCTCGCAAATCCTGACAGCCTCCCATGGGGAAAGAAAAGAAAGATGGGGGGGAGGGGTGGGGCAGGAGATCCTTTCAAAAGCTTGCTTGAAGAAGCCCTGGAGCGATAGAGGGACGCGATGATGGACAACTTTTCCCAGATCCTTTAGTGAGTACCCAAGGGCAATGCATCTACTTCCAACAGCTACTCTGGAAGCACCACACCCTTTAAGGTACAAGTTAAATTTGAAATTCCCATATTTGAGGGTCATATAGATGAGGATGTCGTAGATAAATGGTTAAATCTGTTAGAAGGATATTTTGTTTGTTCATGATTTTTCTAGCTAGGAGAATATTACTTTTTCTCTTCGTAAAGCCACCCCCCACATCAAGTACTGGTGGGAAACCTACTGTGAGTAGAAGGATGAATTTACGCCCTCACTATTTTCGGGTGCACCCACTTGGGAATAATTCAAGGATTCCATCAAGGAGCAGTACTACCCTTTATGGAGCTATGAGGATAAATACATAAGGTGAACACTCTATGATACGGAAGCGACCAAGATGTGTTGGAGTTTACCAATGTTTTTCATACCCTTCACACGAAGTTGGGTATCAAGGATTCTTGGAAACATTTGGTACTCAAGTACCGTGGCTGCCTACATAGGTACATGTAGGATGAGATGGAGTTCCTGGACATCTCCTCACTCAACACCACGTACTGATATGCTATCAAGATCAAGCATAAACTTAAATAGAAAAATCGAGACTTTTGATCTTTAAATCTGAAGCAAGGGAAAGGCACCTCCAAACCGCGAAGCAAAGGGAAAAGCTAAGGCGGGATGACGTAGGACAACCCACTGAAGCTACAAGAAAATAACAACACCACGAAGATGAAAAAGGACATGGGAAAGTGGTGTAAGCTCCATAAGAGCTCCACCCACAACGCAAGTGAGTGTCAGGCCAAGTAGTCACTAGTGGCTGAGCTGAAGGCTTCTGAGTCTGACACATGTTTTGACTCTAAGTCAGAACCCAACAAGGGGAATGAAAAATCTACGTAGACCATTGATACGGAGCCTAGTACCACCATGGCCACCACCAAGATCTAGAAGATTGAGCCTAAAGATCCAGAATACGGAGAGCACATATTCAACTCCCAAATGTGGGTGAATATTTCTCCACTGCAGTTCATTGTTGATAGTGGGATCCAAAAGAACCTCAGTTCAAAAGAGTTCATGAAGTGGCTGAGCCTACTGACTACAACACATCCGCAATCATATACCATCGGGTGGCTTCACCAAGGACAAGATCTCTGCGTCAGGCAACAATGTCGCCTTCCCTATAACATCAAGCCCTTCATGAATGAGGTATTGTGTGATGTTTCTCCTTTTGAAGTTTGTGATTTATTATTAGGACAAACATACTTATGGAAGTTACATCTTGTATATGAGTCTAGACCTCTCCCTATTATTATTTCTTTGGGTACTAAGTTATACAGGATACTGAAGGTAGCCCCACTTACTGCCATTTCTTTGATCTATGCTAAGAAATGCAGTAAGGTCATCTCCCATACTGGGAGATTTGTTTTCTTTCTGATTTGCTTTCAAAGTAAGGTGAAGGTCATAACCACAGGAGGATACGGTTGTGGAAAAATAGAGGGATATCTTCTCCTCACCCACAGGGGTACCCTTGCATTTCAGGTCAAGCATTCAATCGATCTGACTACCGGAGCACCTCTACCCAACGGGCCAATATATTGGCGCTCCATTCTAGAAAATGAAGAGATCAAGTGGCAAATCTAGGACTTGCTGCAGAAAGGGCACATCCGACCAAGTTCCTCGCCTTGTGGGATCCCAATTGTACTTGTACAGAAGAAGAATGAGACCTGGAGGCTTTGCGTTGATTATCGGGCGCTAAATAAAATCACTTCTAGTAACAGGTATCTAATCCCATGGATTGATGACCTGTTGGACCAACTCAAGGGGGCCATGTATTTCAGCAAGATCGATCTAAAGTCTGGTTATCACCAGGTTGTAATAGATCTCATAGATGTATGGAAGACCGCCTTTAAATCTAAGGAATTCCTTTTTGAATGGTTAGTTATGCCCTTTAGGTTGACAAATGCCCTTACTACTTTTATGGGGCTAATGGATGACATCTTGTTTCCCTTCACCAACTCGTTTGTGGTGGTTTATCTGGATGACATCCTCATCTTCAGCAAGAGTTGGGAAGAACACTTGCAACACATTTAGTAGGTCCTTCAAACCCTTTAGAAGCACAAACTGTGTGCCAACTTGGAGAAATGCACCTTTGGCATGAGTCAGGTCCAATACTTTGGTTACATCATAGATGAGTGTGGCGTGCATGTGGACCTGGCCAAGATCCAAGTCATTCGAGACTGGCCAACCCCCGTCACTCTAATGGAGCTTCGCAACTTTTTAGGCCTTGCAAATTTCTATCAAAGGTTCATGCTGGGATTCTCCCATATCACTTGGCCTTTAAGTCAGATTACTAAGGGCAGGGTGAAAGAAAAGTTTTCTTGGTCTGAGTCCCAACAAAAGGCCTCTGTTGATTTGAAGCACCGCCTCTGCTCTGCTCCAGTACTCACATTGTTAGACCAGCAACAACCATTTGAAATTGAGACAGACACCTTAGACTATGCTATTGGTGAAGTCCCCACCCAGCATGGGCATTCAGTGGCCTATCATAGTGAGACACTTTCTGATAGAATTCGGAAGTACCCCACCTATGATAAAGAGATGTATTTCATCATGCATGCTTGCTGATAGTGGAAGCACTACATTCTGGGGAAGGAGATGGTCATTCACACTGATCACCAACCTCTTCAATTTATACAAACACAAGGGAAGTTGCAGAATGATCATCATCAGAAGTGGTGTACATATCTGCAACAATTCCACTTTAACATTAAATACAAAAAAGGGTAGCACCAATAATGTTGCAAACTGCCTCAGCCAGCCCCGGTTGCAGCACTGACTACTATTCTCAACTCTTGTGGTCACGATACCTCTGGATGGCCACAACTACGCAAAAATGATCTAGATTTCACATCGACATACCAATGTTATTAGATAGCTAGCAAGTTCCTGATTTCCACCTTCAGGACGCATTATTATGCTACATAGGCCACGTTTGTGTTCCTTCAAGCGAGAGTGCCAAGCTGATTTGGGAGGCGCACTACAATCAGATCGTCGGATAATTTGGTGTGGAGAAAATTGTGGTTGTACTACAAATGTACTTTTATTGGCCCAAACTCTGACTGGATGTTGGGAAATATATTAGATCTTACACTGTTTGTGCCATCACTAAGCCAACCATCAAGAACCAATGCCTGTATACTTCTAGCTAGTCGTGGGAATCCATCTCCATGGATTATATGTCTGACCTCCCTTCTACCAATCATGCTAATGACTTTTTATTTGTGGTCATGGATAGATTTTCTAAGATGGCTATATTGGCGGCCTGCAAGAAGAGTATCATAGTAGAGGACACTGACAAACTCTTCGTTGAACGACTATGCGTACATTTTGGGATCCCACAAACCATTATATCAGATTGGGATAGTAGGTTCTTAAGCACATTCTCGTCAAGCCTTTGGACACTATTGGAAACCAAGCTCATGAAATTGACTGCCTTCCATCCTCAGACTGATGGCCAGATGGAGGTCATCAATAGGATGATAGTGCACATACTCTGCATGTACAACTCTAAGCATCCTTGAACCTAGGATGAGAGTCTTTCATATGTTCAACATAGTTATAATAGAGCTCGCCATAGCTCGACTGGTCATAGTCTCTTTCAAGTGGGTCTAGGATTTCAACCATTGTGTCGGATTGATGTTGCCATGCCTCATGTGACTATGCAAAAATAATCCACAAATGTATTGTCTGAGGCTGATAAAGTGACCAGATTTATTGAACACATCCAACACATTAGCTAGTAGTTTCACGACATCCTGGAGAAGTCAAATTCCAAGTACAACTAGTGACATGATCAACATTGAGTGTTACACAAGTTTCAGGTGGGCAACAAATTCTGGCATTTGCAGAAAGAATGCCTTATCGAAGCCCATCAGAAGCTTCGACCACTCTAATATGGTCCTTACACCATTACCAAGGTTGTTGGAGAGAATTCTTTTGAGCTCATCATTCCCCCATTCCCTGGTCTGCACCCAATGTTCAATGTGGTTCGCCTTCGACCATACTTCCCACCATTGTTGGACACATCAGACATTGCAAAACAGCTCCCACCAACAAAGTTAAACCCAAATTGCATGGAACATGCCACAATTGGTCGGAATATGGATACATAGGTCAAGAACACTCACTAGCAAAAGATCCAACTATATTGGGTTCTCAAAGTTTTCAAACTACTGCACTAAGGGAAGTGGCTCACCAGGGACCAGGTTCAATAGAAATTTCCTCACCTCATGGAAGCTCTGCACACAATGGGGACCATTTCTTCCTGGGGGGGGGAATGATCCAAATGGATATTGGTGGCTACCCACCTATCCTACCTAAACCTCTAGTCAGTTCATTTGTTTCCTTATTTATTTCAACATTTACAATTTTTAGCAGTTTTTTGGGTCCTAAACTTCCGGAGCAGTTTTGACCCCCTAAACAAAGTTTTTTTGAGGTTTGCTTCAAGGCCAAAGCCAAAGGCAAGGGCTTGCATCAAATATTGTAGTACTCGAAGAGACCTTTCCAACAAGGTATCGTATGTGCAAAACGAAGATAATATGACCAAGTTATGACCCTTGGAAGTTTGCTTCCCAAATAACCCCAACGGGGCCCACAAGCTCTTGGCTTTACATCTCTTGGGGTTATGGTTATGGTTATTTAGGGTTTCCTCATGTTTTTCAATAATAAATAGGCCCTTGATCCTCATTGTAACATAGCTTAGAGACATGTAGCCGCCACATCTCTTCTCAGAGATAAGCTACCATCGCCCGAGCTAGTCTTATTTTCATTCTGTTTGTAAGCATATTTTAGTATTTGATATTAATGAAATGAAGTGTTATTTCTATTGCACCTTTTTATTTATGGTTATATCTGTATTTTGTTGCGTTCATGTTTAAATTCAGATTAGTGCCCCATAGAAGCCCACTATTATTATTGTTGTGCCCTTACGATATTATTGTTATGTAGGCTCTGATTATATTGTGACCCCTAAGATTCCTATATATAGAAAGGATGTATTTTCATTTGTATCATCCAAGAATTGTTCATTTGTGTAATGTAAAGGAGATTTCCCCATCGAAGAGGCTAATTTTGGAGTCGTTGATCTATCTCTTATTCTATTTTCTGAGCTGGTTGCATAACACAACATGAATTTGGGGATTGCATGTGGTAAATATTATTGCGTGAGTGTTCTTAGCATAATAGATCTAGTTAATTACAACCAAGAGGGAATAAAGTTTCTAATTATGAGGAATACATTTGTCCATTTCACAATATTTTTTAAAGAAAACTTATTTTGTGTTGTCTGTGAGTTACTTCTCTTGTTTTGTTTGTACTTACATGTGAATTTGACATTATTAAGACGGTCGAATGATTGGCTGAGTGGCCTTTTATATTTTTCAGTTTGAAATTATCATGAAGACTAGTGAAGTCCCCAGTCAAATTTTCTTAGCCACAAGCATATTATATGATTTTATAATGTTGTGGTGAGATTAACCACTAATTTTTCCCCATGGCTCATTAGAGTTTGGTGTGAGATTGATTTTTAAACTGTATTACTAGTTTGAGTTAATAGGCAATTGTATTTTTGTACCCTTGAGTTGATCGCTTATGAGGGAATTTTTATTGATTTTAAACTATCCCATGTTATGTTGTCTTTTCATGTTATCCTATTATGGAGTAAAAATTTAGTAAAATTTCTCGTCACTTATTTGGTAAAATTTATATGTTTCTTTACAAGAAGTGTCTTTTGTTTGTTTGGCACTTCCTAAGTTAATTTATGGCCCTAAATACACTCAACATTCGAGACATACTTCTTGCATAATCTCTTCTTTAGCAAATTCATATACAAAATTAAAAATATATCTCAGCCCATTAAATAGGAATTTCCCATAAAATACCAACCTATAAATTTGTCTCGTAAACATAAATAGATATTATTATCCCCATATGTGCATGTATGTAAGATAACCCGTTATGAATATCTTGAGATTTCCTCTAATATTTAACTTTTGTTTGAGTTTGTCACTGAGGTATTTTGTTAAACAATATATATTTAAGTTTATGAGTTGATATAAATATTTTTATGATGCTAGGTATGAAAAACCTACGAGCACTCCAGCAATGCAATCTTCGAAAGAATAGTGACTCTAGAAACTCCAACACTCTAAACTTCAAAAATATAACCTACATGATGACCATGACATTTCCCACAACTACATCAAAGAAGATAATAGCTAATAAAGGAACTCAACTTCTCCACTTATGGTTTGGGTACCTCTATTATAGCCAACCGATTCCTTAAGCAAGTGGGTAACTTTGAATGTGTATTTAGCCCTGACTAGAATAGTTTAACGACGCCCATAACAATACTATCTCAGCCATTACAAGCTAGCTTCTTGGCCCCACCAAGGAGATATTTAACTCCCCTCTTCAGAACAATACCCTCAGCCCTAAAAAATAATGATAGCCACATCCAACAATCAAAGGTTATGATTGCATTGTGATAGTGTATTCAACTTCTTTAGGACAATAGGAAACTAGGCCCTATAAACCAGAACTCATCCTTTACTTGTAGCTTATGACTTGGCCAACAAATGCATCATAGAACTTAGACTGCAAGGAGAGTATAGAGTATTCCAGTTAGTACCATGTACACTTTTTTCACTTTGTTTGAAATTTGTCATGTAGTAACATGTAACACAAATTTTCTTCACTAATATGATGGTACAATTTGGCTTGTTGATTTTTATCTTTTTTTATCAAGATAACACATTTGTTTAAATGGTTCTAGCTTAATGGAAGAGAACCTGCCTTGCAAGAAAGAGGTTGGCGGTTCGATTCCATCATGCCCTAACATGAATTAATCATTGAAGAAGCAAAAGATTCACATCCTATATTTTGTTTCTAAAGAATTTTTTTTACTGTCTCTAGAGAGATAATAACTAGGATTACAAACATATTGTCTCTATAGAGACAATAACTACGATTAAAGACATACTATCTCTATAGAGACAATATGTTTTTAATAATAGCTATAGTCTCTTGAGAGAAAAAAATGACTTGTCTCTTAAGAGACAATAATAATTGTGTTCTACATTGTCTTTGTAGAGACAATTTTTAAGACAATAATTTGAGACATTCGCTTAAAGACAATGTTTAAGACAATATACAAGTTTTTTTCTAAAGTTAAGACAATTTACTCAAAAATTGTCTTAAATACGTCTTAAAACCCCCCTCTATGTAGTACTGAAGTGTAAATCAAGTTAATTTGCTATCAATGTCTTTAAAACAAGTAGAAATCATTATATGCAAAGTTTAAACTATTTTTCTATCACTAGCATAATGAAATATATTTTAAGTGTGATACATAGTGAGAGAGAAGACTTTTGCCACACGAAAATAAATTTTTGGCTTATGGAAAATATGTTTTAGTTGTAACACATATCATTGAAAGGAAGTTGCATTTTGTCTCAGACATTGCGATAGTTAAAAGTTCCTATCTTTGTGACAAAGGAAAAACTTTGTTAGAATTTTTATCCAAAAACTTGGCCAGACTTCCTTTTTGTAATGCGTCAAACATAAACTAACTCTACAATGTGACAAAAGCATCCTAACATTGCAATCTGACAAACAAAACCTAATATCACAAAGCTACAAATATTACCCAATGTTGTAATGTGATGAACATTAGCTCAACATATAAATGTGACAAACATAACCCAATATTGCAATGTGTTGAAAAAAATCCTTGTCACAATGTGACAGACATAATGTGATGTCACGATGTGACAAACATAACTTAATGTCACAATGTGACAGACATAATGTGATGTCACGATGTGACAAACATAACTTAATGTCACAATGTCTTGAACATAGCATGATGTTGTCAATCATAGTCAACCATACTCAAAGATGGTCACCATTGTTAAATGTTGGTAGTCCTGTTTAACCCTGGCTGATTATAGCCTTTTGTGGGTAACCATAGTCAACCATAGCTAACCATGGTCAAATCTAGTCAAATATTGTCATACACAGTCTACATGGTCAAATGTAGTCAATTATAATCAACCATGTTAAAACCAAGTCAACCATAAGTTAACCATATTCAATCATAGTCAATAAGAGTTGACCATAGTTAATCATAGTCAACCATATAAAATCATGTTCTCCCTGTTAGCTTTGCTATAAGCTTTAGCGTTTGAAGGTCAAATTCGGGTCTGGTGGTGGGTTTATGCTGAAAAAGGTGCTCGCAACATTCATTCACCTTCTTCTCCTTCGGTTTCCTCACATCCTCTTAAACCCTGTTATCTCTGTTTTTCCTCCGAAAATCTTCATTCCCCTCTTTCCTCCATTCTCCTACAAAACTCTTCGAAACCCCGTGTTTCCTCTGACCCCGAGCATTAAGCTTTAGCCACCTTTTGACTCTATGGCCATGTAGCCGTATGCCTCCTTGTCATAACAGTCAGAAACCTGTGTAATTTACCTCGTGCCGTTGATCTACCGCGTCCTCATCTAACGGTCGTCGTTGTTTTTCTCGTGCGTTAAACCTCACGCGCGTTCCCCGCCATCCAACCGTTCGTCGCATGATCCGACGGTGATCGCTCCTCCCACCGTCGAGACTTGCTCGCGCGTTAACGCGCAATATCGGCAGTTTTCGCCACATCCCATCGGCCACGTGTCAACCGATAAATGGAATCGCTCGCTGTTGTACATATACTGCTTGCCTCCTGTAAGCGGTGCAGGGAAACCGCTTACCGCCCCCACATACATCCTCTACTTGTTATCATGCACTCGTCTCTGTCGCCCGATAGCTGTTGGATCTGCACGACCATGATCCAATGGCCCACGATGTTCCAACCATTTCGTAGCTTTTGATACTCTGTAGCAAACGCTCTTCGCCGTTGATTCACGCATATCAACAGTTGATCTTTCCCCATCATGCCTCCGCCATATTGCCTGTGTCCTTAGCCTGTCTAGTGTACCTGAGGGAGGAAGGAGGCCAGCTACCTGTACCCAGCATAGTTAATCTTCAACCACTATATTTAAGGAAGGGGATGGCCAAGAAGAAAATGGACGGCCTCGAGCAGTCAAAGGCTTTTACCAGTTATGGAGTTTCACTCATACAGTACTCCACCTACCTGAGAAGGACAATAGAGTATCAGAAAAGATCAGATTTGTCCATTAAAGCCAACAGACCGTAGCAGAAGCCCATTTCAGAGAATTAATGTGGTTGGTGGTCAACTATGACCCTCCATGCATAGCATAGCAGAGTGTTTTTGTAATCAACCTCTATATATATCGAGAAGACAGAAGGTTGATGGTTGATGAATGTTATTTTTGATGTAAAGTTCAACTTCTGGAGACTGTAATTACTATGATACTTGCAGCATCTGGTCTTCATTTTCAGCTAGTATAAGCTTCTTTTGCTATTAATTGCTCACTTTCCACTTCTTCTTTGTTCCAGGTTGTGCTTGTTATGCATTTTTCATGTGATCTTGATGTTTAGCATTAGAGGGGCTATCACCCCACCTCTGTGTTAGAATCTAGTAAGTATTATTGAATGTGTATGCGGGTTTCTGTGGTTTTAATGCCAGAGAGCTGTCATATTGTCTGTGCATTAGGAAATAGATTTGCAGACCTCTTATACTTGTTGTAGCTGGCCATCACAGGGTCCTGTGCATCTGCTAGTTTGATTAGTATTCTCCATTTCCACTCAATCCTCAAACTGTGAGTAATTGGTAGTCTAAAGCCTTGTAGTCTGGGGGTGTTCACCCATGTCTGGAGTTAAGCATAGTAGAAGTGGTTATCTGGCTTGAATATGCATCATTCCTTCCATTCATCCACCATTTTCCAACATTTTTGTTGAGACTGTAATGTTCCCGAGCATCTCTGATATACAATCTAGGAGAGTTTCTTGGGGTGATAACACTCCCATTTTTCAACATGGTCAACAAGGTCAGCATCGCCGTCCATACTCAACCATGGTGAGCCATCTTTAGTAATGGTCAAACATAGTCAACTATAATAAACTATAGTCAAGCATAGTTAGTGATAGTTTTTCATAGTCAATTATATTAAACCATAATCAACTAAAGTCGACATGGCCAAAGTCACCAATAGTTAAATTTTGACACTCATAGTCAACTATATAGAACCATAGTCAACGATATGTTATCCATAATAAACACTTAATAACAATAAGTTAATAATATTCAACCATAGTTGGCCATAGTTAATTATGGCCTAGCGATCCTCCCATAAATGTTGACCATCAACCAACATAATCACATTATCAAAAGTGGTTGATATAAATAAATCAATACCATTAATTTTTTAAATGCAAAAAAATATTAATTAACCTATATCAACGATATTTAGTAATATCATTATGCTAATACGTATAATATAAAATAAACATTATTTACTTTAATAACCATATATTATATTTTTTAAAATAATCACAATTTATCTCTACAATAAACCTAAACAAAGAATTTATAACTAACTACTTTCTCGTTTGTTTTTAAGTACTCCAAGATGTCATTCGCTAAATATTGCATTTCTATTAATAATAAAATTCCATGGTATACATGCGAGTTACACTTAATTCTAGACCTGCCACTAGCTAGATATACCACCAGCTGGTAAAATAATACGATTATTATAAAATTTAAACTATGTACACCATTATTATAGCATTGAAGCCATGTGGTTACTCTGCTATCCATGTAAAGTGAGAGGTCCAAAAGTTTCATTACTCCAAGTGAGCATGATACAAGGAAAGTTGAACCAACGGTACATGAAACTGATAATGCAAGCTAGTAGGAATATTAAAAGTTAAAACTATGTTCTTGTTCTGTATGTGCGTAAGGTGTGACAATGCCAAAAGTTTCTTCCGATCACATAAGCATGGTGTGGAGAAAGCTGATTCAACCGCAAATGAAATTGACAACTCATCAATGATCTGGACTCAACAACTCCTTACGCATCGAACGAAAATGACGATGGGTACTCAAGTACTGTATGTTCCATGGGCACACAGCATCATGGTAGAATTGAACTTCACCATAAAAATTACTTCGTTACCTCCTTTGTGTTCGTTACTTCGTTACCTTTCAAAGAAAGTTCCCAAATGTTGGCATCCAACGAGAGAAGGAAAGCGAAGAGAATTACGATTCTCTTGGATTACATAAACAAAGATCAGTTGTGCGCAGTATATATTTGGTCCAACCTCAAGTGGATTAAACTCTTCAAATTTATTATTCTTTTGAAAATCTCAAGTGGATTAAACTCTTCAAATTTATTATTCTTTCGAAAAATATGTGAAGGATGCTCAACTATAACTGTTTCATGTTATCTCTAATTTCTTGGTTCTTGCGTTCTCGGTGTTTTTTCTGTACATGCCTTATCAAATGCTACCAAATGACCAATTTTGCTCCCCGAACCTCTCAAGACTTCGTGTGTATATATATTATTTTTCTTGATATTTTTCGGGGTCTTGGACCAGTTCAAATGGTTTGACCGGACCCACGCACTGAGAAGTTAAACGTTGACTTAACGGTTGAAGTATTGCACAATCGACATAGGCGTGTTGTCGTTGAACGCACAATTGACTTAATGTAGATCTCACTTCTCTTAGATATTTACGTTCGCGCTGGAAGCCTGATTCCTCTCCGAGTCTAATTCTTTTATTTTTATTTTTTCCCATATTCCTTCGGCATCCTAATCTCATGCAATTTCTATTCACATCAGGAAATACTTACCGTTTTGTTTTTTAAAAGTGGTTTAATGAATGTGGTTGATAAAGGTTGATATGCGCATGTCAACCATGTTTATAAATACACATCAATATTTTTATGAATTTATATATTTATATCAACCATATTTTTGTTTTTTGAGTTTATAACATTGTTCTTTAGGGTGGTTATACTAGAAACCCAATGGATTATAATACAAAGTGAAATATATACTATAGGGGTTTGTCAATGTCTAGTATTAAAAATCCAAGGAACAAGGAGTTAATAGCATTATAAACCTAATCGAATAATAATAAACTCAAGAAACAAAGATTATAAACCCAAGGTATATAAACCCCCAAATAAATATTATAAACCCTTAAATGAACACGTAAACCCTTAAATATTCGTACAATCCTTCGCAGAATGGCTTTATAACCCCGTATCTTTACACAATAACCCCATAGGTTTACAATAGCAATCCCTTCAGCAACCACTATTATTATTAATAAATATTATTAACCCAAGTGATTAATTCTACAACCCATACGTTTTTTAAACCCAGGGAATTAATATTATAAAACCAAACTATATAAGCCCTTCTATAAATATTATAAACAAAAGAAATAATAAACCCAAGGGATCAATACCAAAAACCCAAGGGACTAGAAACCGAAGTGAATAATACTGAACCCAATGGATAAATATTGTAAATTGAAGACATAAATATTAAAACCATTAAATAAATAGGTTTGAACAAAGTTCACCATGGTAGATTTTGGACAATAGAAGCCTTTTAACAATGCAAATGTGGGCTTTGGTTGACTATGGCTGATTACTTGATGAGGCTCATTAATAGCTATATCATAAGAGTCAGAAGGCCATCCTCCAGCTTTAAAATTATCTCTTTCTCACATTTATTTACAATTTTTGTTATATTATGCTTAGTGAGAGGGGCGAAAGATGTTTTTCTATCTCATGTGGCCTAATATGGCTTAAATGCGGGAATTGGAGTAGTTTTGAGATAATTTCAATGCATGAGATCAGAGTAGACAACAGGGAGAGATTCTAGGAGGTTATTCACCTCCTTAACTCCCTCAATCAACCAAGATCGCCACTTTATCTCTCATCAGCTCGAGGTCATTGGCAGCCAACAAAGACAAGATCATTTGTAGCCAAGCAAGTGCAGTTCTAGGAGATCTAGATCCACCTTTCTCGAGTTTTTGGAGACAAACATCTCTATTTTCTAGGGAGCTATTGGAAGCTACCCTTTTGTATAAATAAACATGCCAAAGAGCTCATTAGGATTCGAACTTTGTTTTCAGTTAAGAAGC
This sequence comes from Pinus tabuliformis, assembly GCA_031772625.1. Taxonomy (NCBI): domain Eukaryota; kingdom Viridiplantae; phylum Streptophyta; class Pinopsida; order Pinales; family Pinaceae; genus Pinus; species Pinus tabuliformis. The sequence continues at coordinate 251,199,328 of CM062809.1, read as the reverse complement.
TATTGAGCTCAAGAATTTGTTATTGCTATTTTTGACTTGTTATATGTTGCATTTAAAATTTATGCAATGATAATGAGAAGTTTCTTATTGATCCATGACTGAGTTAGTTTTAGAGGGCTAAGGCTCTTGGGTTTGGGCCCAACCCCAGTAGCTTAGGTCCCTCTTGTGTATTGGTATTCCTTTTAAGCTTAGAATGTTTGTTAGTTTGCTGCATTTTATTAGAATATATTCCTCAAAAAAGCCTATGACTGCTACCTCTATCTCATCTCTCTCATGGGAGTATGAATAGAGGAATCTCCAATCACAACCCAAAAATATTGTGTTTATGATTGCTCGTTTATGATTTCTTGGAAAAAGGTCTACATTAGTTCTCTTGTTTTTCATATGTTTGTTGTAGCTTAGAAGTTGATTCATTGCATAGATCATAGTTTTTGGCATAAGTTAGATAGTTTTCAAACGCAACTCATCTTTTCCACCAATTGTTATGATATTTTGTGAATGATAAGAGATCATGTACATGTGATGTTGTAAGACTATTGGATCTACAGGCAAGGCGCGTTTTTCACCATCTCCATTCAAGACTTCTCCACCTCTTTTTGATGAATCTCAAATGTTGTTCTTGAGCTATGTCTCTTAGGTGACCGTGCGCAGCCCTCTTAGTCCAAAACAATCCTTCCTATAGTGTTGAGCTTCGTTAGGGGTGTTGGCCACATGTCATCCATCTGCCACAACCTCCATCCACCTTACTAGCTCTTGATATCATCATTCTTACCTTCCAAACCCTCTCGGAAGCCTTCTTGTAGCATTACAGGCCTTCCTGTAGTAATATAGGGATTGTGTAGCAGCCTGTTTTGCCCTTGTTTTGACCTGTGATGCAAGTTTGACTTAGTTTAGGAGTAGGTTGACCCCTCGGCTTGGACTCCATGATCAAAGGCAACACCTAGGCCATTACAACCATCATGTTCCCTTCACTGCAAGATAGAATAGCATTAGCTTCTTTATCACAGATTTAGCACAAGTAGAACATTACTTTACATGTAAGTGTGAATTAGATAGATGATGTATGAAATATTGAGTTATGATTTGGTAGGATAATTTCCTATTTACAAGTGAATTTGATAGCTAGATGATTGATTGCAAATAGTGTAGTTTCCTTTCTGCAGGTAGTATAGCACTTGTGTTCTTTCATGAATTGATTCAGTAGCATTTACAAGTTGTTATAATATACAAGTTAGGATTTGAAAAGCATTTACTTTTTATACATTAGAGCTAGCTTTTGAATTATACTTTTAGTTGTTAATTCCCCCCTGATTCAGTAGAAGGATGGTCTTAGAGACTTATTGATTAAATGACCTAGTTGAGGGTGGCATGAGTATAATTCCATCTACTATATATATATCATTGTCACCTCAAAGTTTCTACGAACCCTAGTGTAACACCCCTCCCTTGTGTGTCAAACTTTGTAAACTTAAGTTGAGAAAAGCTAGGTTAATATGTAACAAGAAAAATAAATACCTTATGGAATAAATTAATTAATTAATCAGTTGGAAAAGTGAGACACCAAGAGATGAGATTCTTTCCAAATCCAACTGGGGAATGGGGTAGGATAAATATTTCATGATAAAGCTTCTAGATTCAACTCTAGATATGCTGGATGGATTGGAGATAAATATCCATCAAGAAAAACATAAAAGTTGTGCGGCAGAGAAAGGCAAGCTTTTATGAGAAAAAGCCTCATGGGAGAGAAAGGAGACCTTTTCTAAGATAAGCTTAGGCAAATGGATAAAAATATCCATAAAAGCGGGACCCTGCTAATGGAAACCATATCATGAAAGAGAGTATTAAATACCCATTACATAGATCAATTGGAGGCAGTTGATCCATGGCAAGAACCTCAGCTCGGGGGTGAACTGAAGAGTCAGTTCTAGGTTGGGTGGCGGTGCTCCGTTTTCCAAGTGGTGTTCTTCTTCTAATATAGTTGGATTCACTTGCATGGGATGTTCTGTATGTTGGTTTCTTACCCTTTATATTGTAATTTATTTTCATATGAGATAAAGTTTTCCTAACCATGAGAATGACTGAATGAATTTCATGTGACAATTATACATGAGTAGATTTACCCGTGTTAATGGCTGGTATGAGATGATTTTTTGATGCATGTGGAAATTATGGCACATTAATGTAGTCCAAGTTAAATCTAGTAAAATAACATGATATATGAGTGTTGATGCAATAATTGTTCATGTTGTCACCTCTTTAAACTTATGTGTTATCTCGATCTTGAACAACTATGCATGAGGTAGTATATATATATATATATATATATATGTGTGTGTGTGTGTGTGTGTGTGTGTGTGTGTGTGTGTGTGTGTGTTCTAACACTTTGAAATTATATAGCCTAAGGTTCATTTTATCTATGCTATGCATTTTGCCTTATGAAGTGATTGCATCCACTAAGATATATGTCAGTATTATTTTGACTATGCTGTAGGATTTCGACAATGATAATGACATTGTATTGATGTTAATGATTTCATTAATGCTTCTATGAAGTCATCGTTCTGAGATGGTCATATATTAATGTTTGAATCTAACATTAGGTGATATCTCTGGTTTAAATTGGCATGAGACATTGGTGCATGTCATGATTTTCTCTTCTTGCTTAATGGTTGATTGGATACATAAGTTGTATAAATGAATCTAAGGGTCCCCATCATGGGTCCTGTAAAGCATAGAAGGAGTATGCAGTACTATGGTTTCTTACCTTGATATTGTTAATTGTTAAGAAAATGAGTATGGTTGCATGATTAATACTTATTCATGTAAGGATAGAGAAATATTACTTGTGATTATCACTGTAAACGAAGAAAATTTTCAAAGGATGATAGCCTAGTAGTTATTTCTCAGAGTAGGTTCAGGAGGTATGTTACAAATGGTATCAAAGTTAAGTTCAAACACTGTGGCCTATGGACCAATCCACCTTCGTAAGGTATGAATGAGTTTTAGGTTCTAAACAGATAAGAGATGAATGGTTTGATTATAAAAATTTATGATAAAAATAACCCAAATCCATAAGGGTGAAGTTAAATCTTGAAACTTAAAAAAAAAAGGTGAATATTATGTCATCAAAGGAAGTTAGGATTCCTTAAAGATGAATCCAAATATTAACATGTGTTTTTGGAAAAATCAATAACATATATATGTTAAATTCACTATATATAACATGTTATTATTTCAAATCATTTAAAACTAATGGGGGTTTTTGATGCATGCGATCCTCGTAATATAAGGGTTTTAATTGGAATGTGTTAAGGAATCCCTTTAAAATTTTACCGATCTAGGTTGTACATCGAGACAAGTCATCTTTGAAGATAGTACCCTGACAAGAAATTCGTATTGGGGCAATGCTAAAAGGAGAAGGTAAGGTTCGTCTCTATTAAGGCCTGCATACAAAGGCTCCACATTTCGGAGATATTTATATATATGTGAGTACATAGAGTGATTTCGTAGAATCAAAGGGGAATGAGAATCAAAGGTTTAACTTGATTGATTATATTTTCATAACATACAATTCGAGCCTCGCTTATAAGCATTACATCTTTGACTTATATTAACTCGTAAACAAGTCATTCCTTAGTGTTCGACTGCATTGTGTATACGTTTAGATTATGGTTCAAGGTGGGAACTTGGTTGCTTTCCCCTCACGCAAGGAGTATAACACCATGTATCCTTGAGCAATGCCTCTACTCTCACGTATATGGCGATGGCTTGGAATTATTTGTTACCCAATATGAATTGTCGGATGATGATATTTCCTTCTTGCGTTTTGCTGGGTTTGAAAGTTTGGGAATTTTTGGATTGTCTCCCTTCAAAGGGTGACGCAAATCAATATGATCGTTAAAAATCTTCCTACCTCCCTATTTTACTGCGACTATATCACAGTTTGAAGCTTTTTGGTTGAGAAGACAAAAAATAAATTCACACCATCACCGATATAGAATCACAGAAAAGGATGCATGATTTTGAACATTTCCTTTTGTGCAAGCATCGAATTAGAATCCTCATAATCTGTCGATGAATGGATTGACTTTAAGGAATGCTTTAAAAGCATGTGTATAGAACAACAACACCCTTTAAAGAACAAAACTACGTAAATAAGGAAAGTCATCATTTTCCCTTCCAACGTCAGCCTCTTCGATCGTGTGGATCGCTGCACTGCAGGCAGTTGCGAGCGTATAGAATTACCCCAAAAACATGCAGAGGGTCATGCGTGACATGTTGGTAAAAGAAGTCAGTGGAGAAGTAACTTATCACCGTGTTGTTTCTATAATAAAGATATGGATGATATTAAATGGAATGAGGATCTAGATGAATGAGATAAGACTTATTGATAATCATTCTCTAACCGCCATGGGCGTATAACCCTTTTCGACGTGGAGGCGTTCGCTTTTATTCTTATTTTTGGAGAAAAGGTTGTTGTGAAAGAAACACAATTGCTATAAAGTCCATTCCTTGCGAGCTCGAACATGCAACTCCCTCCTTTGGCCTTTGCGTGGTTTCTTTCACTTCCCATAGTTGAATTTCAAATCCATTTAATCCAAGGAGGAAGAGTATCGTACTCGATGGATGATGGAAAAGGGTGTAGCATTATTTTTGCTGCAGCTATCATCATGCGTGCTCTTGTCCTCCTGGAAGAGGGAATCGTAGCATCCTAAGGGGTGGAAGTAGCCCTACAGTCAACAGATCCAGCGAGGGAGATTTAGTCATGTCTGGTAGATGCACTGAAGCTAGAAGACTAAGAGGATTGGTTGAGGGGATGGGTTTGGTGCATGTAGGCATTAGAGACCTTGTTGTCAACCAGAGATGTCTAGTGTTGGCTGGCGGCCTGGAGATGGATGTAGCGCAGAGCTTAGGAACAACTATCTACCTCAAGTTGCTCAACCTCAACTAGATCTGGAGCTTTGGCGCAGTACGGTCTGACCCCTCCACCTGGATTCACATGCCCACCTCTCAATTAGGAAGGTATACTCCAACATTTCATTCAAATGTAAGATCCATTTTAGTTGGCTTACGTAGATATTGGTATTCGACGAGGAGTCGATGTGAATATGGCACCTCCCTTATTATGGTTCAAATCATTTTTTTTAACCACAATTGAATTTCAAACTTGGTTAAAAACATGAAAAATCTAACGAAGAAATTTATGTGCATGCTAGTTTCAAATTTCATCGTTTTTGTTTTTGGCAGGTGAAAGAAATTAAAGGGAGGAAATTGTTTTTATTAAAACTAGCTTTGGAATAAAGAATTAAAGAATCATATGAGTCAAAAACCTTCTAATTCAATGATTGGTACATTGGAAGACCGTGTCGATTAGAAATGGAAAATACCTAACCGTAACAGTAGGTATTTTATTTTACACCTTAATGGGTGCAATCACTAAAACCTGTTAGTAAATATGCCATGATCTTCACAAGGACACGGCCATTGGTTTGTCAATTGGTCTGCAAAATTAGTTAAGTAGTAAAAATAAGAGTAACGGATTTGGGGGATAAATGAACTACACAAAAGAGTATGTATAATTATTTTGAATTGCTTGAATTACATTAATCCTTGAAGGTTGTATCTTAGCCTCTTCATACATATATGTATGACTTATTATGTGCTTACTGTGAGCAGCAAAGGTATGCATGACAAGATTATGAGCGTTCATGCATTAACATATCTCATGTTTAAAAATAGATTTAAGATATATTGAAAGAGGTATAGTTGGGATGGATAAGTAAACGAGAAGGTATTAACCCTACAATTATATGAAAATTCTCAAAACTAAGTTATTCTTGAATGCTTTGGGAGCACGCAAAAACTCTATACCATGATGTACAAGTAGTTTTAAATAAGTATGATTATGGTATTAAAATATTGAATAAAGAATTCTAGTGGTGTTTTATATTGCTAATCATTTCATATTGCTATGAGGATTTGTTCATGATTGTTGATTTAGAATGATATTGTTGCCTTGATTCGAGAGTAATGATGATTTGAGACATTGAGGAGTCTTACATCTAATGTGGTCATATGTAATGTGATCATAAGTATTATTGATGTTTCACTTATTGCTGCTATCATATAGACCCTTGAGCAAATAGGCTTTGATTATAGGTTAATGATGAGAATGATGCTCAGGGGGAGCATATCTGGTATATGGTTACTAGGAGTTGCTCTGGTAGGTTGCATGAATAGAGAAATGCAAAAGTGGAGAATTAACATGTTTATAAGTTACTTTTATTGTGTCTCCTCATAGATGAGGAGCTTAATTTTTATTTTTATTTTATATTGTAGAAGTTTTCAAAAATTAATCTATGGTTAAAAAGCTCTTATGAGGACACAACGACTTCATATCATAATTGAAAAATGACACTCACAAATATGTATAACAGAGCAGGATGATTAAGCAATTGGTAATCATGATAAAACATGGCCATCATATTAATGCAATATTAAACCTTGATAACAAATAATGCATCTATAGGAAGAATATGAATACTTGAGTTGCACAAGTACATCTATGACTTGTAGGAAGGACTCATTGTGGGGTTATAATGAGATGCATGAATATGCTTCCTATATGAAGGAATTCCAATTATCACAACTGAATTATAAGAAAACAAAGAGGAAATTTACCATGTATGTGGAAGAATATGTGGTGTATTTGACTCTGGTTAGATACCATAGAGGTCAAGTATTAAACCATGTTTATCTTAAAAATCATTAAAGTAATTTTTAAGTGACTATCCATATATATGAGAAAAGTGGAAATTAATCATTACACTTTTGTTAAATACTCAAGTTTTTGGATAAATATATTGCAAGGGGGAAGAGAGAATCCCTGGACATCTATATTGGAACAAAACAAAATTCTACCATGTTGAATTATAAGGGGAAAAGAGTAATGCAAAGAAAGGACAAAATTGTTTATTTCAATAAGTAAAAGAGGGTCAACCATAAAATTGTTATTTTCTTTTTTAATGAACCTACTTATCGAGTATTAGAGATTACATACACTCATGTTAATGGGTCATTATATCCTAGAAATAGGAGTAGGGTCAAATACTAAACACCTCAACCTAAGAAGAATAAAGACTATGACCAGCTCTAACAAGGATAATGAACGAAAGTTCTGAATAAATGGCAGTGAGGAATAAGTAATTTTTAAGAGTATGGTTAAATGATGGATTTAATGATATGGTTATCATATCTTAATCATTCTAAGTTGCATGATCACAGCTTAATAATATGGTCATCACCTTATTCTACCCATACCTGAAATCAAATTATGTGTTGTATGTTGTCTAAGTAAGATCATAACTTAAGGAAATGAAGTTATGCTAAAAAGTTCCTAAGAAAGGATGAGATATGAAATACAGGTCTTTGTATGTAATATAAGACTAGGTATTTTTTTCAATTTAATGTTGTTGTGTTGATCAATGCACAAGCAAGTAATGATGTAATGCACTTTGAATATGGTGTTCCAATGGATGAATCATTTAGTAAGAAAATGTTCCAAATACACTTTAATAGAGGGAACAAAACCATGGAAAATTTTAGGGCTAATGTTCGCCCAGTGGGCTAATTTTCCATGATTTGTCCACAAAAAAGATTCGCCAATTTCCAATTTTATAACAGACGATTCGCCCAAATTTTAGAATATAAAATTATTTTACCTTAAAAATCGCCAAAATTATATAGAGACTATATATAAAATAATTATAAATTTGATTAATTTTACAAATATATCAATAAACATTTATAATTTGCATATTAGGGATTAGTGAGATTCGCCAATGTTTTAAACTTCAAGAAAATTTTCCATCCTTAAAATTTTCCTTGAACAAAACCTTATCAGAAAATTGTGCATAGCTAATTTAACATGCATAGGTTGGAACCTATGGGATTTTGGTTGAGTAAAACAAAAGGCATAAAGTACATGCCAATCTAACCTAAAGTAGGGATGAGATTGTCAAGTGCGTTCATAAATTTAATACAACATACTGTATACATATTAAAAAGACATCATACATTAATAATAATGTGATAAGAAGGTAAATAGTACATCTAGTGTACATACATAATGGAAATATAGAACCATCTCCTGGTGCTTTTTGGTTAATAGTAGAAAGACAGTATTAAGCTTATATGCACAATCTCAAATTTCTAATGTGACTTAGCATATCCATACAAATGGAATGTTGTTACTATATCACAGAGAAGAACCTTTCAAAAAGGTTCTTAGAGGAGGATGATTATAGATCCTACCATCATACTTTTTGAGTAAAGTATACTTGCATATTAGATATGATAGTGTTGGTGCATTAGAGAAATTCATAGTAGCCTGATGAATAATAAGAATGGTACTCTAGACATGAAACATTATGGTCTGAATTAATAAGCAAAATCTTGATAAACCCAAAAGGTTTTGCATAATTACCACTCATGATGATCTAAATAACTCATGCTAATAATAAAATAACACATGCATCAAGTAGGATAAGAGGAAGGATACCAAGCTATGCAACAGATCACTTCATCATATTGGTGGCTAAATGATACTGGTAATCGAAATTGTGTATCACTAATTCCTAGCAAGCAATATTGGGAGGTTCTCCTGATAGATTGCATTGATAATGTGCCTGGGTTGGATAAGGCAACCTAATAATTGTTGCATAAACCATGCGGGAATGCATATTAATAAAAGTGATAATTGATCTCTTTGTTTTAAGGGTGATTTAATGTTAAAATGAGGGGTTAACATGTAAATACCCTAGGGTCACACCCTCGCATAAAAATTTAAAGGGTGTGAAGTTGTGAATATGGTAGCTTTCATTTATGACTCATATATGGGAGATGTATGCATGTGCATATTGTTTATTCAATAATGGCCAACCAGGTGTTGGAAGAAGTGCAAAAGAGCAATAGTAAATCACACAACATGAATTGTTTAAGTATGGAATATTTGTTAAGTACTAACCAAATTTTTTCTTCGTTAAAGACAAGCTAAGATGGTTATTAGACTTCAAATATATATGATAGACTGAGTATCATTTTTAATAGTATGCTCTTGATTAAGAGGAAGGTATATTTTGTTGTGGTTAAAAACCTTGTGCAGGTGACAGATTTAATCCCAAAACTAAAAGTTATGGGTATGATAAAATTGTAGTAAGCATGAGTACTTTTATGATACTATTTTGCTGATATTGTGTTGCAACCACATGAAACAGGAAAAGGATTTGCTAAATAAAAGCACTTGAATACTATGACATTAAACTTTTCATTGGTTGCAGAAATGGAACAGGTCCATGAAATTCCTTATTCTCCTAGCAATAAATTGAGCACAGTTTGTTCCACTTACCTAAAGGTAATATAAATAAATAAAGGAATTTTGGCATAGTACTAACATGGTTAGAAACATGTGGATGAAGAATATGTCATGCAGGTGATGCTATGGACATTGGTATGATGTACCAGTGGTACAGATGGTACTATGTACAAATGGTATATATGATACCAGTATGAATACATGTATTTCATAATAATATATAACATGTTTACTTGTGTGTGTGTGTAATACACACTATGTGTAGGTATGCATGAAGACACTCGGTGGTTGTCTGGAATGGCAACCGACCTTGAGTGTGCACAAAAGAAGGAAGCTAAGAAGTGATTCAATGATAAGTAACAGTGGTTTATTTTCAATGGTATGCATGTAATTTTGATTTTGATGAGCACATATGATTATGATGGTTATGTGTGATCTAACCTGATATAATACTTTGTACATATTAAGTTGGAAAATGTGTTAGTTGACTTGTTGTATGCAGAGGAACTACATGAAGCAAGTGTTTGGTAAGGACACAAAGGCTTGGAAGAATGCAGGGGAAGAACATGTATTTCTTCAAATAAAATAAATGACGGGTAATATAAGCCATAGCTACTCAAACAATAGTAGATATTAACTATGGTAAACATAGTTGAGTTGTTGCATCTCTAATCTCTCACACATTGATTGAAACAAATGTACAGGCAGTGAGGAGAGGCGATGTGCTCCTTGTAACTGATATATATCAGAAGCTTTGCCTTAGTAAGGCCATAGAAGTTGTGGATTCAGAAGACAACTACCTGTAAATGAGGAAATAATATTGTAAGATGTAGTAATACACCGAGGATGGTGTAAATTTAAGGGGGAGAGTATGTAACACCCGTCCCTTGTGTGTCAAACTTTGCAAACCTAAGATGAAAAAAGATAGGTTAATGTGTAACAAGAAAAATAAATACCATAAGGAATTAATTAATTAATTGGAAAAGTGAGACACCAAGAGATGATATTCTTGCCAAATCCCATTGGGGAATGGGATAGGATAAATCTTTCATGATAAAGCTTCTAGATTCAATTCTAGATAAACTGGATGCATTGGAGATAAATATCCATCAATAAAAACATAAGAGTTGTGCGGGAGAGAAAGGCAAGCTTTTATGAGAAAAAGACTCGTGGGAGAGAAAGGTGATCTTTTCTAAGATAAGCCTAGGAAAATGGATAAAAATATCCATAAAAGCGGGATGCCGCTAATGGAAACCATATCATGAAAGAGGGTATTAAATACCCATTGCATAGATCAATTGAAGGAAGTTGATCCATGGCAAGAACCTTGGCTCGGGGGTGAACTCAAGATTCATTTCTAGGTTGGGTGGTGGTGCTCCATTTTCCAAGTGGTGTTCTTCTTCTAATCTAGTTGGATTAAATTTCATGGGATGTTTTGTATGTTGGTTTCTTACCCTCTATATTGTAATTTATTTTCATATGAGAGAAATTTTTCCTAGCCATGAGAAGGCCTCAATGAATTGCATGTGACAATTATACATGAGTAGATTTATCCATGTTAATGGTTGGTATGAGATGATTTTGGATGCATGTGGAAATTATGGCACATTAATGTAGTCCAAGTTAAATAGAGTAAAAGAACATGATATATGAGTGTTGATGCAATAATTGTTCATGTTGTCACCTCTTTAAACTGATTTTTTATCTCGATGGTGAGCAACTATGCATGAGGTAGTATATATATATATATATATATATATATATATATATCTAATGCTTGAAATTATATACCCAAAGGTTCAGATTATCTAAGTTATGGATTTTCCTTATGAACTGATTGCATATACTAATATCTATGTAAGTATTCTTTTGACTATGATGTAGGATTTGGACAATGATAGTGGTAGTGTATTTATGTTAATGATTTCATTAATGCTTCTATGAAGTCATCGTTCTGAGATGATCATATATTAATTTTTGAATCTAACATTAGGTGATATAATTGGTTTAAATTGGCATGAGACATTGGTGCATGCCATGATTTGTTCTTCTTGCTTAATGGTTGATCGGATATATAAGTTGTATAAATGAATCTGAGGGTCCCCATCATGGGTCCGGTATCACATAGAAGGAGTATGAAGCACTATGGTTCCTTACCTTGGTATTGTTAATTGTTAAGAAAATGAGTATGGTTGCATGATTAATACTTATTCATGTAAGGATAGAGAAACATTACTTGTGACGATGACTGTAAACAAAGAAAAATTTCAAAGGATGAGAGCCTAGTAGTTATTTCTCAGAGTATGCTAAGGAGGTATGTTACACCTGGGTTGATAAATAGATTCGAGGAGCCCTTGGGAGTTGCAACACTCTTGGTGCAATACTAGGACTCACCACCTTTTTGGTGCCATTGTCGGTGAGGTGTCTAGGTATATGTCACTTCTTCTTAAGCATTGCTTTTTGTTTTCCATTCATCTTTGAAAAAATCACATAAAAGAAATTTTTTCTTTAATATCTCGTAGGAATAGAGATACTCAAGGAAAGTTCTTGCAAAAACACTCCCACACCCTCAAACAGTCAACCTTCACTCTTCTTCAGTGACTATCAACTTCCCTCTCTAACTATAGGGAGTTCGAAGACCCCTTAAGTGAACAACCTCAGATTTTTGAAGAACCTATTGGGAAAGAAGAAGAACTTATTTCACCTACCTAAACGATGACCGAAAATAGGAATGAGTAGGTTTTCCATATCATAGAGACTATGGAGAGGTTAGAATGGAGAATATAATCCCTACTTCCCTTCTCACTTCCATAGCTTAACCTTTGAGGACCCTGATACTTTTATGTTTGAGTTTGTTGTTGTCTGTAGGACCTATGACTATACCTCTGATGACCAGAAGCTGAAGATATTCCTGTCTACCCTTAAGGATGCAGCCTTGCATTGATTTATGGGTCTGCCTAGGGATAACATCACTACCTAGGCTCAAATGTAACAAGCCTTTAACAAAAAGTACGAGGACTACTCTAGGTCCAAATAAACCAAAGAAGAAATCTTTAGAATGACCCTTAGACTTGATGAATCCAAAGAGGACTATGAGGAGAGATTCCATCTCAGTTATAGGAGGGCCAAATGCACCCTTGATCCTGAATCACTCAAGTTCATTCTTATCCGAGTGATCAGGGAGGACGTTGGAAACCCTCAGCATGTTGTCTAGGGGATACATATATCAGCTATCCTATGAAGATATCAAAACAATGTTCAAGAACCACTCTAGGGCTGCTATGAAGAAGGGTAGGGCTATTCAAGCCTTGGTAAGTTCCTCTACCTCCACAACATCCATCAAGAATGAATTTTGAAACATGTTGGAGGACATTAAAAGTGAAATGCTGCATAGCTTTTCTTTGCAAATGGATATTGTGCAGATCAATAGGAGACAAGAGGAAGCAGAGAATGCCTTAGCTAATTTTTTTCCCTAAATGCACTAGAAGGCACCCCAGAAATGAATGCCAATTAATTGTCATAGAGGCCTTCTCAGTCTGTGAGGAAAACCATGCCACAGATAAATGTCCTTCTTTACCTAGATTAAAAGTTGTATACCAAGGGGCAAAAGGTGGGGCTGAGAAACTCCATTTTATAAATCAAAGGAGGCCTCAAGGACCTCGGCCATACCAATAAAGCATGCAAGGTGCATCTTACTCTTATCACCATCCTAACCAAAATGCACCCTTTCCACCTTGGTACTCTTCCACTAATACATCATGATCCACACCTACTTCTTTGCCTTATGCTCCTCACTATCCTCCCCAACTTGTCAATCAACCAGTTTAGCCATATGCTTATCCACATCTTCAATGGAATAACCCATCGCAAGGGTGGAGGCCTCAACTCAACCAACCTTCTGCTTTACTCCCTCCACCTCCATCTCAACCATAAGTCACTCATCTTGATCCACTGAAGCAACCTCAAATGCCTTCTCAACTCAATCTGAACCCGAATAACAAGCAAGCACAACGGGTCTACAGTGGAGAGGCATCTTCCCCTACCTTTGTTATGGAGGTTCAAGAAATCAACCTCAGGTATGGAAGAGTGCTTCCAGATAACCAACGTCCATATCCACCTGAGGAGATTTAGGAGGAAAAGGAAATAGTAGCCACCAAGCAAATCCACCTCGTTTTCCCAAGAGATTGATCCATCCTAACTAACACACCCAAGAAGAAACTGAACTTTTGGGAGAATTGAAGATTCTGCGTGTTAATATACCCCTCCTCCAATATATTAAGGATGTTCCCATGTATAATAATCTTATCAAAGATAAATGTTTCAAAAACCCTAGGAGGAGAAAAGGAGACACCCCCACCATCAATGTTATTGGTCAATTATTTGATTTGATGCAGGGGAGGGTGATTTGTCCAAAATATCTAGACTCTGGAAGTCTAGTGGTAGATGTGCACATTTATGGCATCATTGTCCCTAAAAACCTAATTGATCTTGTTGCTTCCATAAATGTGATGACTAAAGACACCATGATAAAACTAAACCTCCAAGGTTCCTTGAGAAAAACCACTACAATGCTGCAACTTGCAAATAGATCCACAATGGCCCCTGAGGGAGTTGTTGAGGATGTAATGGTCTCCATTGTCTCCTGGGATGATCCTACTAACTTCTTGGTTCTCCAACCCAAAACCAAATTCAATGGTTTTCCTCTCATCCTAGGAAGACCATGGTTAGCCACTTTTGATGCTTACATTCGTTGCAGGGTCAGGAAAATGACCATTAAGAATGGGAATTTGTCCAAACAATTGGTATTGTACCCTCCTACTTAACAATCCATTCAACATGACTTACCCATATGGTTAGAAGAGGAGGATGACGATGAACTGTATCATACAACATCCCATCCAATTTGTACCCTAGATGTTGTTATAGTAGGGGGAAGCTTGATGAAGATGACCTCATTGACCAGATCCTCCAGAACCAACCGCCCAATACCATGCCTCTTGTTGAACTTGTAAAGGAATCTTAGGGGTATTCCTTGGACTGGATTATACTTATTTGACCCAAGTCTTTCCCATGTCAAAGTTGTAGAATTTGTTCCATCTAGAGCCTTGAAGATTAAACCCCCTCCCTCAGTCAACCAAGAAGAGAAGTTGTGCAAAATGTTTAGAGAGAACTTAGATGCTTTTTTTTGGAACTATAAAGATATGAAGGGGGTGCATCCTTCAGTTTGTACTCATCGCATATATATATCAAGGAGGGATGAAAAATTGTGCACCAACCTCTAAGGAGAATGAACCCAACCATCAAGGACATAGTAAAGGAAGAGTTCCAAAATTTGTTGGATGCAGGGTTCATATACCCCATCTCAAATAGTGAGTGGGTGTCCCCTCTATTTTTGGTCCCAAAGAAGAATGAGAAGTGGAGGATCTGTGTGGATTATAGAGAACTAAACAAAACCACCAAGAAATACCATTTCCCTTTACCTCTCATTGATCAAGTTTTATATGGTTTTATAGGGAAGAAGTTCTTCTCTTTCCTGGATGGATTTAGTGGTTACAATCATATCCAGATCAACCCTGAGGATCAAGAAAAAACTACATTCACATGTCCTTGGGGTACCTTTTCTTATAGGGTCCTTCCTTTCAATTTATGTAATGCCCCTGGCACTTTTCAAAGGGTAGTTTTGAGCATCTTTGCTGAGCTAGTCCATGACTCTATAGAGATCTACATGGATAATTTCATTCCCCATGGGTGTGACTTCCTGGAGGCTCTCTCTGACCTGGAAAAAGTCCTGAAGAAGTGCATTGAAATAAACCTCTCACTAAGTGTGAATTATTAATGAATGGAGGGACTGTCCTTGGCCATTCGATATCTCAGCAGGGAATATAAGTGGACCCAAACAAGATTTCCATCATAAAAAGGGTCCCTACACCTCAAAAGCAGAGGGATTCTAGTAGTTTCTTGGGCCTAGATGGATACTATAGGAGGTTTATCAAGGACTTTGGAAAAGTTTCCTCGCCATTGTTTAGATTTATGACCAAGGACTTAGAATTCTATTGGACAGATACTGCCAAGAGGTCCTTGATATTTTGAAAGAGTAATTAACCACTACACCCATACTTAGGGGTCCAAATTGGGCTCTTCCTTTCCATATCCATGTTGATACATCCGAAAAAGTTGTGGTGGAAGCCTTGGGACAAATAGATGTTAATTTACCTTATGCCATTTACTTCATTAGTAAAATCTTGCCTAACGTTGAATTAAACTACACTGTAACTGAGAAATAAATCCCAGCTGTTATACACTCCTTGAACAAATTCAAACGCTACATCACTGGGTACCAAACTTTTGGGCATACTGACCATGTAGGTATCAAATACTCGATGAATAAGCCTGATGTGAATGCTAGAAAATTAGATGGTTGCTATTTTCATTGCTGGACACCTAATCCTCTATGGGTTAGTGTGGAAGGCGAATAGACTAAGGAAGTCCAAGAGACCTTGGGGTGTGGAATCCAACGGTCACACCATGTACTATAAATGTATATCATTTGTTAATAAGAAACGTACTCTCATGTTTTATCTTTCATATTCTATTACTGCCATGTGTGTGTTTAACATGGTATCAGAGCATGCATATTCCTGCCCTGCATAATTACTTTGAGCCATTTGTTTTATGGCCTTTCTGTGCAGGTCATTTCTTCCATCAGCTCTACATTTCATCAATATTTTCTCAGCTAAATTCTAGCTACAACCTCTATCATTTCTCCAGCACCATTTTTGGCTTCCCTCTGCTTTGTAACTTCCTATTCTGCCTATGTTCTGCCTTTCATAAAATCGCTACCCATCCTCCAATTCAATTTCCCATATAATACATTGACCTCTCACAGAATTCAGTTTCCCATATAATATGCTGCCCATCTGACAGAATCCAGTTTCCCATATAATACGTTGTAGTAAACATTGTGGTAAATGCTCCAATACACTACAACTACTTTAGTAAGTTTCTCCAGTACGCCCCTCCATACACCTCACCTCCTCCCAATATACGTTGCTCCTTGCTCTAATATGCAACTGATTCTCATATAATTTGTGGCATCAGTTGCCTGAAGCCTGCTCCAACTGTCCATACAGTGTCATATACGTTTTATTCTCTCTGAATAGTCTGCCCTCCAAACCATTATGCTCGGTGATATCATTGGTCTGACTTGCTGGAATGTAATTTCTGGTGGTTACGGTGGTGATGGCAGCTTTGATGGTTTTTAGAGGAGATAACCATGGTGTTTAGAGCTTGATTTTCTTTGGTTCTTATATTTTCTGTGGCTCTAATTGTTCTGTTGTTAGTGAGGGACTTTGCTTATTATAGTTGTCAGTGGGGATCGTAATCGTGGTTTGGTGTAAACAAATGTTTATTTTTTTTATCGTGGCTCAGAGGCCATACCTGATATCGAACCAGACTCCTCTTGTGTTAAACATGGTGGCCTCCCTCCGCACTGTGTTTCTTTTATGCGTGGTCATTTGACATTGGAGCATTCGAAAGCCAATATTTAAGTTTGATTTTATTGGTGTGATGTGCAAATGTTTCCATTGAGAGTTTTGGAGTTATATATACCTTACAAATACAAAACTCATTATGGCGACTAATATTTATGTTTAGTTTTATTGATGGAGATGTCCAATAAAAGTATATACATTTCCAATGTCATATACACTGTTTCGTTGTGTGGTATAACATTGTTTTCATATACAGTGTTTCATATACATAAACGCTGGTATATATATATAGCGCCATTGTTTCATTGTTTCACTATCTTGAGACTACATATTGGTTGTGAAACTGAGGATAATGGTCATGGAGCATACTCAGAATCTTAACCAGGCCTATCAAATAAATTATGGGCTGCGTATTATTTAGAGGAGCGAGTGTATGCATTGTAGGAGGTAATACAAAGCTACATGCAAGTCATGTCACATGTTTGTGGTATCAAATAATTTCTCAAGAGGTTGCGTCCCCTTTTTGATCATAACCATGAATTTTGGAGCATTATAGAGACAGTCAAAAGATTATTCCTCACTGCTATAACCTCATTTAGGAGACTGTCTACCATCTCAAGGCATAGTTGAAGAGGATTGTTGATGTTAAAGACCCTTGTGCAAGGTGAACCTGTGTAGCCATTTTTGGACCAACATCTAATTTCTGAGCAGTGTCCCCATTATTGAATGTTGAAACGAAGTGCTTCAGGGGCTGATATGTATAGTTGAGAATATTTCAGGGTTGTCAACAATTGCTAGAATTACGCTGAAACTGAGAAGTTTTGGGGGCTTGGAAAGAAGTTCTGCAGCTGCAGTTTGTGCAAGGACGTGTTTGGACCAAAACGAGAGACCACATCGAGTGGAATATTAGCCCAGCTTGCTCACTGATTGAACATGGAAGCTGTTGGTGCAATTTTCATATGACTAGGACGAGTTTTAGAGTTAATAACACTGCTGGACATGGCCAATTAAAGGCTAATATATATGGTTGTTTTCCTTGAAAGGAACTGATAAGTTGGAGACATCTTTGTTGAAGCTACATTACCAGGTTCCTCTAGTCCATTGTTTTTTCCAATGTATTTGCACACTAATGAAATAAAGGGACTGTTATGGCTATTTTCGTTGTGATGAAGTAAATGTACTAGTATTTATAAATTTCTTACCAAAGAAAATGTATCAACGAATTCGGGCTACACTAGTGGTGCAGTGAACTCTTAACAAAGGTACCATTGAAATTATAACACCCGTGGAGCTTATTAAGAAAGGAGACAAGGTTGGTTCTTCCGACTCAGTTTTGCTGGCAAAGCTTGGCATTCAACCATTTTCCTATGGATTGATTGTGCAGTCTGTATATGACAATGGATCTGTATTTGATCATGAAGTTCTTGATCTCACAGAGGATGATTTAATAGAGAAATTTACTGCTAGTATTTCTACTGTGATAGCTCTTTCTAGTATTTGAAGGATCTAAGCAAATTTGTAGTTGTTGTTACCCTAGTTGTGGCATTGTATTTAAAACTCATTATGGTTTTTGTGTTCAGTGTTGAATTTCCTGTAGAGTATTAAAGTATATAGAAGTTATCCCCTTATTCCAAAAGTTGTATGATTTCACCATTCAGCCAAAACTTGTGCAAATCAAAATTGGAGCAACTTCTAATATCTTTGAAAATAAGTTAAATAAGTGTCTTTTTGAAATTGACACTCCACATTTATAGAGTTTGATTTGTTGACAAAATGGGAAGACTTTATGGAGTATTAGAGTTACTAAATACACTAATACATTCTAGTGTCGAAAACATAGTCGAAATCAACAAAGACTCTCTCTTTGAAATGCAGACCTGTCTACAAGATGCACAAGAACACATTGATTTTTTGCAGCTTGAATCTCAGCTACAACAAGCAGAATTACAACAATGGAGTCATCATTCTGAACCTGTTTATGTTCAAAACATTGAGACAACCACCCATTAGCAGCAAGTCAATATTGTTGAAGTTCATTCAGATCCAGTGCCTAATAAAGCAGCAGTTGTACACGCAGATGCAAAAATTCAGTCTGCACTTCCCAAGTCGGTCATCAGACCTTGGGAAGAGATTGTCCACAACAAGCACAGAATTGGTCTTGGATATGACAAGGACGTGTCCTTTCATATTCCAGACTACTCCAAACCAATCTAATTTCAAAGTGCTAGATGTCTTCAGGATAGTTCATCTTCACCTGCTCCTCATGATAGTTCACCTCCAGCTGTTCCAGATTCTGCTCCTCTTCCACAGCAATAGATCGTGAAATTCCAACACTGTGACCGAATTGGCCATCTGAAAGATCACTGTTTTTATCTTCATCCATGTAAGCACTGTCATAAAACTAGTCATTCTTAGAACAGATGCTTTAGAAGCAAACCTCCTGCAAGAACAAAGATTCATCTTGGATGGATCACTTCTTGGCAATGGGCATCAAAAACCAAGAAGATATTTCAGTCATATGTCTGAACTTGATCTAGAGTATTTAACAGTCTTGTAGTTGATTTTTCTCCATCATCTCACCTTGTATTTGACAGGGGGGGAGATCATGGTCATCTACAAGCTTCAAAGTCACATCAAGCGAGCCTGAGCCACAACCTACCACACCAATTTTAGAGTTTTAGCCAGAGACAAAGATGCCCCTGAGCATGCCTTCAGTTGGTAATGCCTCTTCAAAGAATTTGGGACACTTCCTCTAGCAGAAGACTTTAGCTTCTTGCCAGTTTCGGAAGAATTCTAGGAATAGAATTGGGGACACTTCCTCTAGCATAAGACTTCATCTTCTTGCTAGTTATGGAAGAGTTTCAGGAATTGCATTAAGAATTCTAGAGTTTTTGGTCATCCTTAAACCATCACAGGTTGAGACTTCCCTTTTCAGGTTGAAGTTCTCCCTTTTATGCGGGGTGAGACCTCCCTTTCATGGTTGAAGGTTTCCCTCTTCAAAACATTAGGAGCACTTCCTCTAGCAGAAGACCTGAGCTTCATGCCAGACTTGGAAGAGTTTCGGGAACTGCACTAAGCGTTCCAGTGTTTGTGGTCATCTTTAAACCACCACCCTTTATACCAACATTTTAGAGAGCACATTCAGCCTAGCACTGCCATGCATTTTTTGCACATTTTGTATTACAGCTCTGTTCTTGGACTCATACATAACCCTTCAGATTAAGGGGGAGAATGTTGGACACCTAATCCTCTATGGGTTACTGTGGAAGCGGAATAGACTAAGGAAGTCCAAGAGACCTTGGGATGTGGAACCCAATGGTCACACCATGTACTATAAATGTATATCATTTGTTAGTAAAAAACGCACTCTCATGTTTTATCTTTCATATTCTGTTGCTACCATGTGTGTGTTTAACAGTTACAACAATTTGATTTAACTATCATTGACAAGCAAGGAAAAGAAAATGTACTTGTAGATTTTTGTCTATAATTTCTTTGCCTCCAGGTGATAAAGGAATGTTCAATGATCAACTTCCAGATGAGCACTTATTTTCTATCTCAGTTCTCTCTCCATGGTTTTCTAACATATCCAACTACCTAGTTGCTGCAAGATTTCCTCCAAATCTGTCATTTAGGGAGAAGAACAAAATTGTAAGGAAGAGTGCCCCTTTCACTTGGATTGGGGGAAATCTCTTCAAGCTGGGACCAGATCAAATCTTAAGGAGATGTGTCAGGGAAGATGAAGTCTTTGAAATCCTCCCAGCCTGTCATGATGGGCCCTGTGGAGGTCATTTTGTTGCTAAGAGAACAACTTCCAAAGCTCTACAAGCTCGCTATTACTGGCCCACTCTCCACCGAGATGAAATAAGGATGTGATCAGTTCCAGAGGATGGGGAAACCCACACTCAAGGATGAAATGCCCCTACAACCCGAGGTGGCTATGGGGCCATTTGACAAGTAAGGCATGGTTTTCACTGGGTCAATTGATCCACCATCAAGGAAGAAAAAGTACATCATTGTGTGTACTGATTATTTGAAAAAGTGGGCTAAGACAAAGGCTGTCAAGGCAGCAACTGAGGAGAAAGTGGTTGAATTATTAAGGGAAAATGTGTTCTACAAATATGGGTACCCCAGAGAGATATTCACTAATGAGGGAGCTCAACTCACAACACATCTAATTGAGAATCTTTTAAGGCAACATCGAATCAAACAGAGAAAATATATTGCCTATCACCCTCAGGCAAATGGACAAGTAGAGGTTACAAATAGGGCATTGGAGAGCATACTCACCAAGGTTGTGAGAAACAATAGGAGGGATTGACCAGACATATTAGTGGTGACCACTTGGGCCTATAACACAACATGGAAAACACCTACTAGTTTCACTCCACATGATTTGGTTTATGGAAAGAAATCTCTACTCTCTATTGAGTTTGAGCATAATACTTTGATAATGGTAGCTCAATTGGATTTAGATGTAACCAACGAACAAAAAGAGAGGTTGATCTGGTTGAATTGCTTGGATGAGTTTAAAATGTAGGCCCTCCTACACACTGAAGTTATACAATTACAGAGCAAGGTCTGACATGATAGGCATATCAAGGACAAAGTTTTTAAGGAAGGGGATTAGCCATTATTATATGAATCTAGGTTCAAGGATTTCAAAGTAAAATTGATGACAAGATGGTTAGGCCCATACCTAATAGATAAATGTCATGACAATGGAGTTTTTCAAAGTAGGAACATTGATGAGGAAAGGATTCCCTTACTTATCAATTACTGCAGGTTGAAGGTATACAAAAAACCTATGTCTAAGGAAGAATTCATCAGCACCATCAACAACGAGGTCAATGAGATTGGAAGTGTCATAGCTTCCAGTCTACAACGTTTCTAGATACTTTCTTAAAAAAAGAAAAAAGAAAATAAAATACCCGAATGAAAACCTTTATGAGGTATCTGAGGCAAACTCTTAGGTTGAAAACCTCTCTCAGGCATCCCAGGAGTAAAGAAAAATAGAAAAAATAAAGATCCCCGGGTGAAAACCTCTCTTGAAGCACTTAAGGTAGGCATACAAGTTGAAAAAATCTCATGAGGAAGCCCATGTGTCTAAAAAAAAGAGATAAAATAAAGGAGGAAAACAAAGGGAAAATTCTAGGACATGGATCCACAGCATGTCTATTACTTTTTTTTGTCATTTTGCAAGTTTGAAGACAGTGGTAGATTCCATAGCTATAGGGCCAGTATCCTCAAGCTTCTCTCCACTCCTCCCTCCATCCACTTCATATCCACCATCAAAAATCATGTGATCATCATTCCCCATCATTCCATTAGCTAAAAATTCAAGTTTTCCCCTCTATGGATTGCTACAGGAGGGAACTGTAATTCCTACAGGAAGGTCCTGTAGTGTTATAGGAGGGCTCTGAAAAGCTACAGGAGGGAGATATGAATGAAAGTAACACCAAGCATGACCTTTCCAAGGATGAATAAGGTTCCCCCACCATGGTCCACCATCCATCCATCTCTCATCCATCCTAGTTCACAAAAAATATATATTTTTAACTAAAATCCCTCCACTTTGTCTTACCCCTGTAAAAGTTTCTTGAGAAACACACAGAGAACATCCTCTCCATTTCGAAAAATCTACACCACTCCCTCAGATTTCTAGCGTCATCCTTCATACCCTTTACATCCTCTCTCATAACCCCCATGCATTTTGAAGACCCAAGAAGAGAAAAAAGGATTGCTACAAGAAGAGAACCTCCTCCTATAGCAGCTCGTGCAAACCTCATAGAAAGCCATAGTGTTGTTTTTCTCATCAGTAGGGGGGAATGACACCAACTCATGATGCACTCTGTAGTAGTCACACCACTCCAAATAGGACTCTCCACTAGCAATAGGAGCTTTGAAATAAACAAGGTACCTACACACATAGCAACACCAACAGTCAAATACCATGAGGAGCAAAGAATATATGCACAAGAAAAGAAAAAAAACACAGTAAGTCAACTCCCTGATTACAGTAAAAAGGTCCATCTCCAACATGCACATCGTTGCATCAGTCGATTAAGAGGTAGGCAAAGGCATGGAAAAATCTCATCTCCTCCCTATGTGTAAATAACGAAAAATGTGTAAATGTCAAGAGGAGGTATTTTAATAAGCTAGAGGTGGCCAGTTAACTTGGCCACCCTCGGCCAATAAAAAAAAGTAAGGTTAAGCACTCATGCAACATGGAGGTGTCACATCAGTCAAGTTAGGATCGCAGAGAGTTGTTGTTGATTACGAGGGGTGAGGGAATGATTATTCCAAGTGGGGAAAATTTTCCAAAATAGGAAACCTCGTGCGTATGCCAGGTCATCATAATGATCCAAGCCTAAGCGAAAAATGGCATATTATGTATTAGGGCTCGAATTATTTTTCATTTACGCTAATTTCAAAAATAGTTGATGTGAGGACGAGCTGGGGTTGTCATTGAGGAGAGTTGAACCTTGTTTTTTCATTTCTACAGGAAGCTTTCAAATGCTACATGAAGTTTGAGAGACTCCTACAAGAATACTTAAAGTGTGAAGGAACACTACCAAGGGTTGAATTGGTCTCCAATTTATTATCTTTATCCCAGGCCATGTGGTAAAAAGTAAGTACACCCTCTCCTTCATCTTTCCATAACTTGTATGTTAGTGCACTCTAAATTCTATAAGAAATATCAGTTAAAGTGTGAAATGAAAGATCTTTCCTAGCTGTAAATTAACGGAAATATAGGAAATTATCATCAACCAGAGATTTCAACCCTCTATGGCCACTGAATTACACAACAAAGTTATTGCGAGAAGCATCTCTCCTTCACCTAGTTTAAAACATAGAGAAGATGGGGGGAGGATTTAATAGAAGGGAGCCCTAAGACACTAAAATAATCCATCTCCACCCTCCTATGGTAGACATTTTTAGAAGACACAAATGTCTAGGATTCTTTGAACTTTTGAAGGGATATGGTGATGACATTGCATTTGAATTTGACATGGCCCTGAACTCATAAACATAAGTCAGTGCCATCACTGTGGTGAGGGGATTAACTATTTCACTCATCCATGAGCTAATTAGTAGGGTGAAAACCCTACCCATAGGGATCAAATGGGGCAGAGAAGACAAAACCACTAGTGCCACTGCTAAAAACAACTTCTTCAATATCAATGAAAAACCTATCGAAGACAAGAATGGAGTTAGGAGGGAAATCCTATCCTATCCTCGGGGTGAGGTGGCATACCATATCCTAGAATACATCTCCTATGAAGGAAGGTTGAGTTTGGTCTATGGATACCAATTTAGATTACTTCATGAACTCAGATTTCAAGCAAAATTTCCCCTAGCTCAAAGACTCAATCTACCATACTTCCTCCTACAATCCATCAGGGACATGAGTCAAAAAGTGAGAGAGGAAAAACACCAACACCTAGGCCACCATGGCCTCATTAAAATGATAGTGGTGGATACCTTGAATACACTAAGGATCCCTGTCCTTTAGTCTAAATTCATTGACATGGATAGGGAGGCCTTCATTGACACATAGACCCTCACACTAGGTGAGATGCCAGCCTCTAGCATTGGAGGAAGAGAGGGGAAGGAATAAGAAGAAGAGGGGACAAAGGCAGAAGAGGAAAAAGAGACAAATGAAGAGAGGACAGAGGAAGAACTAGAGGAAGAGGTAGAAAAAGAGCAAGATGAAGAGGAAGAGGGGGGGAAATAGGAAAAACAAAGACCTAAGAGAACTACTAAATCTACAGAAGTATGGGTATCCCGAAAGAAAACGAGTTTGTCTCCAGGGCCTAATGAAAAATATGTCGTTGCAATATTATCTACCTTGAACACCCCTATCAAACCCAAAAAGAAGAGGCAAAGGAAACCTCCCCTCTACTTGAAGACTGGGAAAAGCACCAAAAGCAACCAAGGAAGGCCTCACATTCCCACAAAGGCCCTTATCACAATTGAAGAGCCCCCAAGTAAGAAAGAGGAGGTGGGGCCCACTGAAAGAAAAATTGAAGAGGTCACCTCTCCAAAGTCCATATCAAAGACCCATATAGCATATGTAAGGAGGCACACCACCAGATCAACCTCCTTTAAACAACCCAAGACACCTACAACCCTCCAACAAAAAGGAAAGGGGAAGCTACAAGAAAAACAAAGCATGCTACAGGAAAAACAGAGCATGATACAAGAAAACCAGAGTGTGATACAGGAAGAACAAAGGGTGCTAAAGGAGGAGAATAATGAGAAACATGAAGGGCAGAAGGTAAAACAACATCCACAGGAGGGGGCATCTTCCCTAAAAACATTTGAGAAGGACTTCCCAGAGATCTAGGAGCCTAGTCCACAACCTAGTTTGAGATCCTATTATAAATTCATTGAAGGGAGGAGAGTTATTCCCCAAAAACTTGCAATCCCACTTTTCTTTGAACTAGAAGAAGAAAGAGGAAGAACCCACCGATGGATGCAAATTTCTAAGTCTAAAAAGTTTGAAGATGTGGACCTCATGGATTAAAGGGTCCTTGAAATGGGCAAAGAATAAGTGAGCTAAGAGAGAAAGATTCCACAATGAGGGAAAAACTATATGTAGAAAATAGATGGTGGAGGGAGAAGCTGTAGGAGAAGGAAATCCAACTGGCCACAATAGCAATCATCTCTATGGAGGCATTGTAATGCATAAATCCATCCAAGTCTTATGCACTTTTTCTGAGAGAGAAGTGGATGCAATTCCAAATCAAGACCCTAACACAACATGGGTCTATTCCATTTCAAGGTTATAAACAATTCATTGAATTATGTGACCAAAGTACCATAGAAGAAAGAGAAAAAATGGTTGAGTTCTACATGCATAGCCTCACATTGACTGATATGAATGTTTGGGTTCCCAATGCAAAGTTGGGGGATATGCAACTGATGGCCCTAGCATCTTGGATGACTCATGAGGAGGCTAGAGTTGAGAAGGTAAACAAAGTAATGGAAAAGGATAAAATAACCACTATATATCAGGGAAGAGCAAATAAGCCCAATGGTTGTCATTAGAAATCATAGCATCATCTCTAATGATGTTGATCCAACACCCAAATACCTTTCCACCTAGGAGAAATCCATCTCAAGTTTGAAAGGCACATTCAGAATTTTAGGGACAGAAAGGCAGCAGGCTTGCAAGAGAATATGGAATGAATTACCCCACAGTATCCAAATCAAGGAGTATCACTCTCCTGAAAGGTTTAGGAATTCATTGGAAATGATACCACTCTACAAAAGACTCATGCAAAGATTAAAATTAAATTAGATTGGATTCAAGCTCAGGCCACCCCTCCTACTAGGCCTACAAGAAGGAAGAAATGAAGAAGAGGAGAGAAAGGAGTGGACAGAAATAGAAAAGAATGCAGGATTCTATCCTCAAAAAGGCACACCATCTGAGGAGCTTTGGGATGTCAGAGAGGCCACTAGGGTCATGAAAGATATGGACATAGATGATTGAGTTGCTCAGAGGATAAGAAAAAATTTCAGTAGGGGGATGATGATGAGGCTCATCAATAGGTATATCATAAGGCTCATAATGCCATCCTCCCACTTTAAAACTATCTCTTTCTCACATTTATTTATATTTTTTGTTATATTATTCTTAGTGAGAGGGGTGAAAGATGTTTTTCTATGTCTTGTGGCTTAATATGGTTTAAATGCAGGAATTGGAGCAATTTTGAGATAATTTTAATGCAGGAGCTCGAAGTAGACAACAAGGAGAGATTCTAGGAGGAAATCCACCTCCTTAACTCCATCAATTAGCCAAGATAACCACTTTATCTCTCATCAACTCCAGGTCATTGGCAGTCAATCAGGACAAGCTCATTGGCAGCCAAGAAAGTATAGTTCAAGGAGACCTAGATCCACCTTTCTCGAGTTTTGGGAGACAAACATCTCTACTTTCTAGGGAGATATTGGCAACTACACTTTTGTATAAATAAACATGCCGAAGAGATCATTAGGATTTGAACTTTGTTTTTAGCTAAGAATCTATTGATCTCAAGCACTTGTTACTACAATTTTTAACTTATTATTTGTTGTAATTGGCATTTATGCAATGATAATGAGAAGTTTCTTATTGATCCATCACTGAGTTAGTTTCAGAGGGCTGAGGCTCTTGGGTTTAGGCCCAACCCCAATAGCTTACGTCACTCTTATGTATTAGTATTCCTTTTTAGCTTAGAATGTTTTTTATTTTTATGCATTTTATTATAATATAATTCCTCAAAAAGCCTGTGACTGCTACCTCTATCTCATCTCTCTATGGGAGCATGAATAAAGGAATCTACAATCACAACCCAAAAATACTCTGTTTATGATTTCTTAGAAAGAGGTATACATTAGTTCTCTTGTTTTGCATATGTTTGTTGTAGCTTTGAATTTTATTCATTGAATAGATCAAAGTTTTTGTCATAAGTTAGATAGTTTTCAAATTCAACTAATATTTTCCACCATTGGTTATGATATTTTGTGAATGATAAGAGAACATGTGCATGTGATGCTGCAGGACTGTTAAATCTGCAGGTAAGGGGCCTTTTTCACCATCTCCATCTAGGACTTCTCCACCTCTTTTTGATGAATTTCAAATATTGTTCTTGAGCTCTACCTCTTAGGTCACCGTGAGCAACCCTCTTAGTCCAAAACATGCCTTCCTGAAGTGTTGAGCTTGGATAGGGGTGTTTGCCACCTATCATCCATCTAGCACAAACTCCATCGACCTTATCATCCCTTCATCTCATCATTCTTACCTTCCAAACCCTCTCGACATCCTTCCTGTAGCATTACAGGCCTTCCTGTAGCAATACAGGGATCTTGTAGTAGCTTCCTGTAGCATTCTTGTAGTTGCTTTTTTTGGCCCTGTTTTGACCTTTGATGCAATTTTGACTTAGTTTAGGAGTAGGTTGACTCACCATCTTGGACTCCATGATCAAAGGCAACACCTAGGCGATTCCAGCCATCCTTTTTCCTTCATCGTAAGATAGAATAACAATAGCTATTTATCACAGATTTAGAACAAGTAGAACATTTATTTACATGAAAGTGTGGATTATATAGATGATGTATGAAATTTTGAGTTATGATTTGGTAGGATAATTTCCTTTTTACAAGTGAATTTAATATTTAGATGGTTGATTGTCAATAGTGTAGTTTCATTTCTACAGGTAGTATAGCACTTGTGTTCTTTCATGAATTGAGTTAGTATCATTTACAAGTTGGTAGCACCTACAAGTTAGGATTTAGAAAGCATTTACCTTTTCTACATTAGAGCTAGATTTTGAATTGCACTTTCAGTAGTTAATTTCCCCCTGATTCAGTAGAAGGATGGTCTTGGAGCCGTATTGATCAAATGCCATCGTTGAGGGTGGCATGAGTAGAATTCCATCTATTGTGTATATAGCACTATCACCTCAAAATTTGTATGAACCCCAGGTTGATAAATAGATTTGAGGATCCCTTGGAGTTGCAGCACTCTTGGTGCAATACCAAGCCTCACACTACCTTTGGGACAACTTTTGTCACAATGTGACATCATACAATGGTTGACCATAGTTGATTTTTCTATTGAGACAATATTTGTCATTATGCGACATTGAACCATGGTTGTCCATGGTTGAGAATGTCAATTTTCACAAAGAGACAATCCTTCTCACAATAACAAAAATTGGGTTTATAATCCTTTGGCATTTTAATAGTAAAAACCCAAGGAATTATAAAGCCAAGGGATTAGAAACGAAAGGGAAATATAAACCCAAGGTGTTGATAAAACCCCTTCGCTTTTCAATATCAATCGATTGGGTTAATAAATATGCAATAAATATATTACTACTATAGCATTATAAACTCAAGTGAATAATGATAAACATACGGAATTATAAACCCCAAGATAAATATTATAATCCCTTAAATGAACATGTAAACCTAGAAATATTCACACAATCCATCACAGAATAACAAATTTTGGCTTTGTAATACCTTTGGGTTAATAAACCCAAGGGGTTAACAAAAATCATGTAGGTTTACAATATCAATCCCTTCGGTAACCACTATTATTGTTAGATAATCTTCGGCAAAATCACATAATCAATCTTTTGTCGACGCGTTTCGAACCAACTAGTGTGGTTCATCGTCAGGACAAGTTGAAGAACCAATCCAGCTTAGCGTGATTAAATAGAGTGTGCAGAGACTCCAACAGCTATAATGCTAACGGCTAATTTTGACCTAATGATCTTGGTTAAAATAGTTAATTAATATTTCGCAAAAAAGCTAAAATAGGTAAATAAAGGAATCCATTTGGTAATTTAAAATAAATAGGTATATTATTATTATTATCCTAAATATTAAGAGAATACCTATTTTAATTATTATATATATTAATTATTATATAACCAATCCGTCGCCATTAAATTCACGATGGAAAAAGAAGATAATGGTTGTCTTCCGTTCTTGGATGTTCTCATCTCTAAAAAGGTGGATGGTTCCTTTTCTCATCAGGTGTATAGAAAGAAGACGCATACTGAGCAATACTTGCATGCTTCTTCACACCATTTCCCTGCTCAGAAGTTTGGGGTTCTTAGCACGCTTGCCACCCGTGCTGTTAGAATTTCAGATGAGGAGAGCCTGGAAGCGGAGAAGGCTCACCTCCTAGAAGTCTTTGAGAAGAATGGTTACGATAGGCACCTCGGTCAAAGAGCCTTCCTCAGGGCCAAGAAGGAGCCTTCTATCCGAAAGGTTCCCAATGATCAGATCATGGGTGTGAACCTTCCTTACATCCAAGGAACCACGGACAGGATTGCGAGGATTCTGAGGAAGTATGATGTGCCCGCAACCTTTAGACCTCTCAATACTATCCGTGGATCCCTCAGGTCTGTGAAAGACCCGATTGACCCTAAGGACATGAAGGGCGTCTATGTCATTCCCTGTTCCTGTGGGACCCCTTATATTGGTGAGACTGGTCGCTCTATTAATCAGCGGATTAGCGAGCATTCGGCTGACTTAAGACATGGGAGGACCAAGTCCTCGGCCCTGGCTGAACATGCGGGAAAGACTATGCATCATGTATGTATAGAGGAGGCTCAAGTCATTGCCAAAATTGCGCAGTTTCACCATCGCAAATTTAGAGAGGCCCTGGAGATTGAGAAAAGGCCGAACAACCTTAATAGGGATGATGGCTGGAAGATTAGCAGTTGCTGGGTCCCAGCCCTGTCTTCCTAGCCTCCTCATCTCCTTTTTGTTAGGTCTTAGGGTTTCTGTCTTCCCCCTCCTTAATTTTTCTTTTGGCAGTTTTGTCCTATTATTATGGAGTGTTTGAGTCATTATTAGTTATGAATTAGTTTCGGGCTATTATTGTATTAACCGTACTTGTTTATGATACTATTGGGCATATTATAATTAGATTTGATTTTTTAATTTCAGTATTTATACATTTTAATTATTTCTATATTAACCTTAGAATTGAGTTTCCCTTTAACTAATATCTAAAAAACCCGTTTTAAACCTTATAAATAATAATAATAAATAATAATGACTTAGTTAACCTTAATAATTTTGAATTTTTTTTTTAATAAATATGATTTATTAATTATTAAGAAGATATAGATTTTTTAATAAACTTATATTATTTTATATAACTTATTATTTTGGACCATTTATTTAAATAATAAATATGATATATTATAAGAACAGAATAGTGAAGGTCTAACTTACCAAAGACCATTAAATAATTATCACACAATTATCTAGTATAACTAAATTCTAAAAATAATAGGGATTGATTACCTTTACGTGTATTTTATGTTGGAATAATAATTAAATATAGATGAATTAATATATATAATAATTAAAATAGGTATTCTCTTAATATTTAGGATAATAATAATAATATACCTATTTATTTTAAATTACCAAATGGATTCCTTTATTTACCTATTTTAGCTTTTTCGCGAAATATTAATTAACTATTTTAACCAAGATCATTAGGTCAAAATTAGCCGTTAGCATTATAGCTGTTGGAGTCTCTGCACACTCTATTTAATCACGCTAAGTTGGATTGGTTCTTCAACTTGTCCTGACGATGAACCACACTGGTTGGTTCGAAACGCGTCGACAAAAGATTGATTATGTGATTTTGCCGAAGATTATCTAACAATATTATGGATCACAAAAGTCTAAATTCCTTAATAACCACTATTATTATTAATAAATATTATTAACCCAAGCGACTAATTCGACAACCCACACGTTTGTGAACCCAAGGAATTAAAAATATAAAACCAAGCTATATAAACCCTTGGAAAAATATTATAAACCCAAAAAACTATAAATCAAAAGGATCAAAATAAAAAACCCAAAGGATTATAAACCCAAGGGAATAATACTAAACCCAATTGTTCGTGTTATAAACCCAAGACATAAATATTAAAACCCTTAAATAAATTGGTTTGACGAGAGTTCAACACAATGGATTTTGGAAAACATAAGCCTTTTTACAATGCAAAGGTTAGCTATGGTTGACTATGGCGAAAAACCTTTGGGACAAGCTTTTTCAGAATGAAAAATCAGACAATGGTTGACCATGGTTGAATTTTCTATTGAGACAATATTTTTCATTATGCGACATTGAACCATGGTTGACCATGGTTGAGAATGTCAAGTTGTACAAAGAGACAATCCTTCTCACAATAACAAAAGTTGGGTTTATAATCCTTTTGCATTTTAATACTAAAAACCCAAGGAATTATAAACCCAAGGGATTATAATCGAAAGGGAAATATAAACCCAAGGGGTTGATAAAAACCCCTTGGCTTTACAATATCAATCAATTGGGTTAGTAAATATGCAGTAAAGATATTACTACTATAGCATTATAAACCCAAGTGAATAATAATAAACCCAAGGGACAAAGATTATAAACCCAAGGTATATAAACCTCAAGATAAATATTATAAACCCTTAAATGAACATGTAAACCTTGAAATATTTACACAATCCTTCACATAATAACAAATGTTGGCTTGATAATACCTTGGGGTTAATAAACCCAAGGGGTTAATAATAATACCGTAGGTTTACAATATCAATCCCTTCGGTCACCAATATTATTATTAATAAATATTATTAACCCAAATGATTAATTCTACAACTCATACATTTTGTGTACCCAAGGAATTAATATTATAAAACCAAGCTATATAAACCCTTGGATAAATATTATAAACCCAAACAAATAATAACCCCAAGGGATCAAAATAAAAAACCGAAGGGATTATAAACCCAAGCGAATAACACTAAACCCAATGGATAAATATTATAAACCCAAGACACAAATATTAAAACCCTTAAATAAACATGTTTGACAAGAGTTCATCATGGTAGAATTTGGAATATAGAAGCCTTTTTACAATGCAAAGATCAACTATGGTTGACTACCTTTAGGACAATATTTGTTACAATGAGACATAAAACAATGCACTATAAGGAAAAAGGTCATTGGTGAGGGTCATTCATGTGACGGACCTTTAAGGTTCGTCACCAATGTCGCATATGGTGACAATCCTTAAAAATGTGTTGTTTTAAGTTCATATAGTGATGGTCCTTTAAGGTTTGTCACTAAAGCCATTTTTAGTGACACTTTTGGTGAGGGTTGTTAAATGCCTGTCATTAATTCTCTCTTTGGTGACACTTCTAGTGACGATCTTTTATTAGTCCTCACCAATGCTCTTTTTTGTTACTTTCGCTAACGATCAAAAAATGTTTGTCATCATTGATCATTCTAATGAATTTTTGATGACACGACGTGCATGCTACTATATTATTGTCAAAATAAAATGATTTAAGACCATTGTTGTGGAGTGTTTTTCATTATGTGTTTAAGGCCATAGTGGTTAGAGTCAATCAATTTGTTAAGAAGTAATTAATGTGTATCATTTCCCTCAAGTAACGAAAATATAATTTTCCTATGAGTCAACTTATGATTCATCTCTATTAAGTTTATTATCTAAAAAATTCCTTTTACATAAAGTTCCACTACTGTGTGTAGGAATTATATTATTTAATATATAATCAGACTCTGTCAAGTCTATTAATGAGAGAGACCTAGCACTCCTCAACACTCTAATTTTCACATCTTAACATGTTTTGGCACACACTAATATTCCTTGGCACCTTGCATGTATTGGAACGTCTTTGTACCTATAACATATTACCATGAATAGGACACCCAAGCACATGTTGGTAGGCCCTAGGATAGCATAGAACTCTCCTAACATGCGTTGGCATGTCCTGTAGTCCCTAGCATGCCCTGGAACACTTTGGCATGCATTAACATAGATTAGCACTTGGCACACATTGGCACTTGACATGTATTAGAACCTATTATTAGTGTGCCTAGCATGCCCCTTTTGAAAAAGATAAAGTCCTAACTTATTAACCCTCTTATGTGTTCATTTCCTTGCATTTTAACTTGGTTATTCTTTATGTTTCCTTGACACTCTTTGACACATGTTAGCATACCCTGGCACCTTACACATCCTAGCATACCTTAACATCTATCATGTCTTGGCATGTTTTAGCACTATTTGGCACATGTTAACACACATTCAAACTCCCTATCACACTCTGGCATGTCTTGACATGCATTGATATTCCATAACATGCCTTACCAATGCTTAGAATACCTTTTCACTCCCTCCTTGGCATATGAGGCACTCGTTGACACTCCATGAGAGACCCTCATATTGATTCACTTCCATGAATTTTGACCTAGTTCTCCATTGTGTTTCCTAGTACTCCCTGACACTCCTCGGTATGCATTAGCACTCTTCGACATGCCCTACTGTTACAAGTCTATTTGGGCACACCACTCCTGATGATCAAATCAGTGTAAACAAGGTCTATCAAACCCTAATTCAGTTGCTACATGCCCTAGACATGCCACTTCATTGAGTGCTTTCATCCATAAAAGTTTCCTAGTTTGAAACCTTGCTGAAATGCCTCCTTGGGAGACCAACGCAGCCTTGGTCAGGGGAAACTGCTCTGCATAGCAAGTAGGCCCTTTCAGACCTGCGTTGAATAGCACTTATGCCCACTTAAGCCTGCGCAGGGCGAGGATGAATGAAATTGGCATAGGATTCTGGGAATATTCCTTGATTCTAAAGAATTCTAAAAGGAACCCAGCTCCTATCGTATCAAGATGAGCGTCACTTAGGATAGCCTTGGATCATCTAATCCTCTATCCTCTCATCCCTTTGAACATGGAAACTAATCATCCAATTATGGAAAACCATTCAATGCCATATTAATGACAAAATCACTTGCATTCATCTATAAATTGGCCTCCCATCATAGAGCCAAGTGAGCCTGGATATTATAGAGAAATATCATTGGTTTAGAGACTTGAAATCATTGTCAAGTAATGTTATGTTGCTGGATTGATGTTTCTATTGGTGTGATGAGGGTTTGGACTAAGTTGGATGAGTGACACGAGATAAAACCATATTGGGTGTAACTTCTCCTTCAATCAATCAATAAAGTTGTTTGTTCCTTTTCCAATACTTTTGTCTATATCTATGATGAATGTATGTTCAAATGTTGTCGATTCCATTTTTTTACAATAAATAGATCATATGCTTTGAGTGTTGTCGTCTTCTATTTTTGTTGGCAAGTACCAATTGAGTGAATTCAGTTCGAGCGGGAGCAATGGGAGCAAATCAAAGGAGATCAAAGGAAGCGAAGGATCACAAGTAGGTTCCTTTATCTTATTTGTTTATTGTACGAAAACGTTAAACATCTTTACTTCACCTGTTCTCAGTGTAACTACCCACTTAGGGAAGATATACTTATA
This sequence comes from Pinus tabuliformis, assembly GCA_031772625.1. Lineage (NCBI taxonomy): Eukaryota > Viridiplantae > Streptophyta > Pinopsida > Pinales > Pinaceae > Pinus > Pinus tabuliformis. The sequence continues at coordinate 251,164,584 of CM062809.1, read as the reverse complement.
TGTAGGTATAAGTTCCGTATCACAAATTAGCGACCATAATAGGGAAAGACCATCGTTCCTAGTAGTTATCCCTTGTCTTAGCATCCTAGTAGACTTTACTTGACTTCATTGATCTCTTTTCAGTCATTTTGAATCTTTTTTGGTAAAAAAATTTCCAATAGAATGCCTACTTTAGGAAATTTCTATTACGAGAGCACCCTTGGTCAAGGCACAGTTCTCTGCAGAGCACCCTTGGCTTAGAGACAGTGCTCTGCGATGCGTTGTCTCCCACTCTAGGCTACGTTGGTCCCTATCAAGCCAAAAAACCTATCTTTTGCTTGATTTTTTCCAAAGTTGCTTTTGATGCTGTTTGTTGAAGATCAATGTTTTTATTTGTCTCTGAAATCAGTTTACATTTCCTCTCCTAGCCATACTTTGACCTTGATTGTTTAATGTTTCTTAAGAGATTTCTTTATCATTATCAATTCATTGTCAAAGCTAGCTTACATTAATTACTCTTTACTTTTCTAAAAAAGAATTGTCGTAAAGTATCTGTTTCTTGTGAAACTCATTGATTGATCATTTGTGCATTCAATTTCTTTGTGTTCATATAAACATTAAAGGAATGAAAAGAAAAACATGCATAATGCATTTAGAATTTTGTGTGTGCTTGTAGGAATGGTATAGGGAAAGTTGCATTAGATGTGCTCTATGCTCTTTGTTTAGAGATTTTGATTGCTCTAACCCTTTTAGTTATGGTTTTCATTGTTTAAATCAAATGAAAAGAATATTTCTCATCATAGTTGCATTCTAGGAGTTTCAGAAACATCACAAAGTGAACCTGAAAGGAAAACTTTTAAACAATATCAACTAAAATTTATCTCAATTAACCTAATGGAGCATTGTAACTTAACGCATAACATTTAAAGTTCTAGGCTAGAGACATGTTTCTACATTGTTAAACATAGCAGCTGCTGCTAATGGTCTATGATACATTTCGAGTGTGATACCTCATTCCACGTACGTAAGTCTATCGTAGCTCATCCATGTACTTTCGAGTATATCGAGCGGTGTTATTGTATGAAAAGTATAAGGGAATGCTCTCACTATGCAGTTTCACATTAGACAACACTAACACGGATTGGGCCTCCACGTCCTTTCAGGTATATTTGCGAGGACTACATTATGTTGATATCCGTCCATAGGTAACGGAGTCGGCTGCCTTGTATATTGTGATACCCCGAAAACAACATTCGGGGAGATTACTTGCACGTATGTTAATTCCTTGGCTCCTCTGAGGTAGTATATTGCAGTTCATAGTTAGTTGGTAATTCTTTTGCCTAGATTACCCTCTTTTTGTTTATTTCTTTTTATAATAAAATCAATCAGCAATTATGGAAGAAAATCAACCTTTACCCCCTCGTTCGCGTAGGACAATGAGTAAACCACCTTTACCGCCTTAAGCTACACCTAGTCGGCGAAAGTGGTCTCGTTTAACTAGGTCAAGTACATCACAAGCTTCTGGTTCTTCATTTGATATACCAGAGACACCTATACCAATAGGTACTGCAATTCTAGTTACTCCTACTATTACTGATTTATCTACTACTGAAGTGCAACCTTTACAATTACCGGAGGACATTGAAAGTGAACTTAATGAAACCGTAACTGAAGTTGTCCAACAAGAAGTTAATCCTCAACCTAAAGTTGTTCAACAAGAAATTACTTCTGAACTTGAATTTGTTCAAGTGAAAGTTGATCCCGAACCTATCATAGTTCAACAAGAAGTTACTTCTGAACCAAAAGTTGTTCAAGAAGTTCATCTTGAACCCGTTGTTCTTTTACCAGAACAATTGGATCTCGAAGTTGAACATCTAGAAGTTGTTCCCATACAGGGAGACGAATGACCAGTTTATCCTTAGACATCTGTAACTATTGAGACTTCTCCTTTACCGCAGAGTCAAACACTAGAAATTTATTACGGACCTGATAGTGAAATCCTTCCAATCGGTTTGATTGCTATTGAAGAGGAATTTGAAGAAGAAACTTCACCTAGAACTCCAACTAGTTTTGGACCAGGGATTTATATTTATCTTTCTTTTCCTCAGTTAACTTATACTTCTCCTCTTGATCCTATTTACCTTCAAGCTCTCGTAGATTCATTAGGACATTTATTAGCTCATTTGACTATGTCTTAAACAACATCCCAAACTGTATCATCTGTTATAGCTGTGACAACATCTACTGTCACTACTTATTCGATGTTTACCACAAAACCTAAGTCACATCTATATGGTGGTCCATCTGTCCCACTGGGTTACCAATCATTATCTGGAACTCACTCCAGTGTTTCTTCTAGTCCATGGTATTCACCCATGTCGTCCACCGGAATTTTATCTGGTTCTTCACTGACAGATATTGAACAGTTTGATCCATCAAGTCAATATCAAACTGGTCCATCTGGTTACCAGCTAATGTATCCACTTAACACTGGATTACCTCCATATGGAGAACAATACACCCAATCTGCTTATTCTCCATACTCTGGGGGGCCACCATATGGCAGTATACTATCGCCTTTAGGTCCAACTTATTCTAGAATGACTGTTTGTCAATGGCAGCCTACAATCCTTGTTCAACCAAGGCTTGTGTATCCATCACAACCAATACAACCTATTTCATCCATACCTACTATGCCTGTCATTACGACTTTACCATAGTCACAAGCTCAATTGATTGTATCTCAACCTTTGCAAGCTGATCCTTCAACCTCTTACCCTAAAGTTTCAGGTCTACAGACTCAGTCTTCTTAGGTCGTTTTACAAAAATCGTTTGTGTCTGGATTCCAACAACCTCAGGCCAATTTACCATTAACTGGGATGACTCAGACTTATACTAGTCCAATTTATCCACAACCTAGTCAAACTTATACTGGTGGGCAACAATCATTGTATCAACAACTATGGTAGCCATAATACCAACAACAACAATTTGAACATTACCAAACTTATCCTAGACTTGGTCAACAAACCTATGTTGGGTTTGGTCAATAGCAAGCTTACCCAGGTTCTAGTCAACAAGCCTATGTTGGGTTTGGTCAACAACAAATTTATCCTGGTTCCCAACAACAATAACCTTATATTGGATATGCTCAACAAACCTACCCCTATCAAGGTTACCAGCAACCGATTCCTTATGTTTGTGTGCAAAGGCCTATTTCCCAGGCAATTCCATCTTACCTTGGTTACGCTCAACCTGGCCTAAACTGACAGTTTCCTTTTGCCGCAACACTTTAATTACCGGATTTAAATGGGCTTACCAATGATCCCATTCTTTATGTAGCTTGGTGGCTGATGATTCCACACAAATTGCATTCTGATATTCCTAAGTTCAATGGAAACCCTGGAGAAGATCCGTCTAATCATGTTATGACTTTTCATTTATGGCATTCATAGAACTCCCTAAATGATGATTTAGTAAGACTAGGTCTTTTCCAACGAATGCTCACTTGTCCGGCTGCAAAGTGGTATATCGAATTACCACGAGCTTCATTTGACAACTTCATAGCCTTAGCCACTACATTTTAAACCTATTTCCAGTTACCCATCAGATATGAAACTGGAACATAACTTTTGACCAAATTTAAACAGACCATTGCTACTCACATTTCTGACCATATTCATCAATGTCGTCGTTGTCATTGAATGGTCAAAACTTTTGTTCCTGATCAGATTTTAGCTGAGTGGTTTCCTTGTTGCCATATATCACCAAGGATGTGGCTAAAGGAGGAGTTGTTATTGAAGAGCAAGTAATTGCTCGTGCCTAATACTTAGACTTGATTTACACCCAATCTGGCATGCTCTATGATAAGATTCCAAATGCACCTAGACCAGCTTTTACTGTTCCACCACCTCCATCTAGTAAGGACTCTCATGCTGGTGATGATGTGATAGGTTCTTCAAGCACTCAAACAACAAGTAGACCATCTAGTCAAACACTTGCTATTTAAAATCAAACCTATAATACACTTGCTTCCGAAATAAATGTTGTGTCATCTGACAAAGGTAAAAATGAAAAGCAACCTGGAAGCAAGAAAAAGGGGAAAACCAAAAAGAAACAAAATTATCCCCCTCAAGAGAAATCATCTGATTCCTCTTCTTTGACTAGGAAACCTCGTTACCCATGTTTAATTTGTAATGAGTAGCACTTTACGCCTGACTGTCCTCACTGCTCTGAAGTCTCAAAACTTCTTAATACTTTTGGTACATCAGCTGTGTTGATAGACCCTTTTCCAAACCTAGAGACTCATTTGGTTGCTATAGATCATGCTTCCACTTCAGAAGTGCTCATGCTATCCACCACTAAGCCTAAGATTGATGTTTTGGTGACTACAAAAAGTAAATATTACGGTAATCCACCGTCATCGTCGAATAACCAAGCTACAAATCAACCCAATACTTTAACTTCGACTTCGTTTGATTCTAGTCCACCACCCATTACACTTGAGTTAACAATAAAACTACCAAAGGGAGTTGTTCATAAATTTACATTCAACCCTCGAGCTCGAGCAGCGCAAAATTATAACATAGTAGAAGATTTGGCTCAGTCACCTTCTACTATGTCAATGCATGAAGTGCTTCAAAATTGTCCCTCTGAAAAGCATGCTTTATTGTCAGCAATTGGTGGAATTGATCCAACGAATTCCAATCTCGTAATTTTCAACCATACGGGTTATACGCCACAATTACTAGCACATTTAGCATCCTTGATCCAAGTAAAGTCTTTGAGTCACCTCATTCACCAAACCATTGTTAATGAAGGTGCATCTACTTGTATCATGTCAATGAATTGTTGGAAAACACTTGGCTCACTGCTTGTATCACGATCACCTACAACGTTAAAAGCTTTTGACGGTCACACATATACACCTTGTGGAATTTTAAGTAACCTGCAAATAGAACTAGGGGAAAAACTGTAATTGTTGAAGTTGAGGTCATTGATGTACCCCTTGACTACAACATTTTACTAGGAAGACTACGGGTTTACGCTATGGCTGTTGTGGTTTCAACATACTTTCATATGATCACTTTCCCTCATAAAGGCATAATCACAGTGATTGATCAACTTGCCTTCTTCACCTCTAGTTCACAGGCAACTGGAAGCGTTCCGTTAGTTCATGAACCTCTATTATCTCTTAAAAACATTGGAGTAGGTCTCTTCAAATATTCTTCCCTAATGGGCACCTTTTCACTACCTTCACCATCAAAAACGGCGGAAGTTGCAAAAGTTTAGACCTATAACATGATATCTTCCACTTCATCTGACTTAGGGAAGATTTCCAATAATTTCAAAGTTGATATGCATAATGAAACCATGCCGCTATGCCTAATTGAGCTTGAATAACAATCTTTCTTCTTGGCTTGTGCAGCAAATCCAAATCCATCATCACCGATTGTATGGGTTGATCATTCGTTAGAATATGGTACTTCCTCTGATCCTTTTTCACGTACATTTTTTACTGATGAAGGAATCATCCAATTAATGATGACAGAAGAAGAACCATGGGCATATTATCATCATATATCCCATCTTCCAAATCAAATATAAGATATTCCAAATGAACTAAATCACCCTTTCCTTTCAAATTCTGTATTTATAGACACAATCAATTCCGAATGAAACTTATCCAGTATTGAAGAAACCATTTCTATCGATATTTCGACCAAACTTGGAATTGTAGAAACATTCATGTTGGCAAATATTGATCTCCATCAGAACTTGAAACTTACCATGCTCTTTTTCGTGAATTCCGCAATATAGTTGCTTGGTCATATGAGGAAATGTCAGGTATTGATTCTAGTATAGTTGAACACGAGATTAAAATGTATCCTAATGTCAAGCTAGTACGACAGTTCCTCCATCCTGTCCATCCGAAGAAGGTTGCTGCCATAAAAGTAGAAGTTGAAAAACTTTTACATGCTGGTTTCATATACCCCATTCCTCTTACCGATTGGGTTTCCCATCTTGTTCCTGTCATGAAGAAACAAGGAACAATACGAGTGTGTGTTGATTATAGGGATGTTAATCATGCTTGTCCCAAAGACAACTATCCCACTCCCTTTATTGACCAGATAATTGATGAATGTCCTAGATGTGAAATATTCTCATTTATGGATGGATTTTTTGGCTATAATCAGATCAATATGCGATGAGAAGACCAAACTAAAACTGCTTTTATTTGTCCCTAGGGCACATTCGATATAGGAAACTCCCTTTTGGTTTGAAGAACGTTGGGGAAACTTTTCACAGGGCAATGAATTATGCTTTCCACGACATCAAACACATCATTCAACCTTATCTAGATGATTTACCTACTCATTCACAGAAACGGGCTGATCACCTGCAACATTTGAGAGCCATATTTTTACGGTGTCGAAACTATAAAATTCGACTCAATCCACATAAATGTGTGGTTTTTGTTTGTTTTGGTCATTTGCTTAGTTTTGTAGTGTCCAAAGAAGGAATTTGAATCGACCCCCTGAAGGTTACGACAATTCTTGATCTGCCTCCAACTTCAAATTTACTTCAATTACAGAGACTCCAAGGGAAGGCTAACTTTCGAAGGAGATTCATTCCCAAATATGACAAAATTGCTAAAGGATTCACTCGTCTTTTGAAAAAAGGAACTCGCTTCCATTGGGATCAGGTTGCGTAAGCTTCCTTTGATGATCTCAAAGATAACCTGATCTGAACGTCATTAATGTATTCCCCTAATTATTAGAACGACTATTTCATGTATCTCGCCACTGTAGATACAACCATTGCTATGGTTTTAGTCCAAGAATAAGATGGGATTGAACATCCAATCTATTATTTGAGTCATAATCTCAATGATACAGAATTTAAGTATTCTTACATAGATAAGCTAGCTCTGGCTTCCGTTCGAGCTTTACAGAGATTTCGCCATTATATCCTGCTTTGAAAGACCACTGTCATTTTGGATTGCAACCCTATGAAATACATCTTGTCACGTCAATTGCTAAGGGAGAAATATTCAAAATGGATCATCATGTTGCAGGAATTTGATTTGGAATTCATCAAATCCAAGTCAAAGAAATCTCTAGTTTTTTTTGAGCTTATTTACGACCTTCCCTTTACCGTCATCGACTCAACAATGGAACCATCAATTCCAGATGAGTCTCTGTTTCTAATTTCTTCATCTGACCCATGGTATGAAGATATACTAATCTATCTCCAAACCCAAACTTTCTGGTCTGATACCTCTCACTTGCAATAGTGATGTATTCGATATCAAGCCAAATACTATATGATCATTGGCGACACCCTTTACTGTCACGGTATCGATATGATTCTTCGTAGGTGCCAAACACATGAGGAGGTCAGGAAGTTCTAAACGATTACCATTCTAGTGCTTGTGGTGGACATTTATCAAGTTATGCTACCGCACAGAAAATTATTCATGCTGGTTACTTCTGGCCTACCATATTTAACGATTGCATTACTGTTGTCAGAAATTGTCATGCATGCCAGATTTTTTACCATAAAACTCGACTACCACCTGCACCACTACATCCTATTGTCATTGTTGGACCATTTTCAAAATGGGGCATTGATTTCATGACATGTAACCCTCACTCGATTGTGGGGCATGGGTATATTATTGTTGTCGTTGAATATTTTACGAAATGGGCCGAGGCGATGCCTACATTAAACAATAGTGGTGAGACAACTGCACTTTTTTTCTTCAACCATGTGGTTGCACGGTTTGGTGTACCACAAGCTATAGTTACAGATCATGGTTCACATTTTTGCAATCACATGATGACTGAATTAACTGCCAAGTTAGGACTCTCACATGATAGTTCTACTCCTTATTATCCACAGGCTAATGGAAAAGTTGAAGCCATCAACAAAGTCCTTAAGCGAATGCTTCAATGAATGATAGGAGTTCACAAACGAAACTGGCATTTGATCCTGTACTCAGCTTTATGGGCTTACCAAACCTCGGTAAGAAACACAACTGGATTCACACCTTTCCAATTGGTGTATGGTCTTGAGGCAATATTGCCAATACAATGTGAGATTTCATCACTAAAACTTGCAATTGACTTGTTATCTGACACTTTTGATGAGGAAGCACGTTTCTTAGAACTCATCCATCTAGATGAATCACGTCGTGAAGCCGCATTGGCCAGTGAAGGACATAAGAAATGAATTAAGGCACAATATGACCGCACTTTCAAGCCTCACATTTTCTCAGAAGCAGACCTAGTCTTGCTTTATGATCAAGAAGCCGATAAATTAGGAGCAGGAAAATTTGAACCACTATGGATGGGCCCCTACATTGTCAAGCGTGTTTTGGCAAAAGGCGCTTACGAGTTGGTTGATTATGATGGAATACCATTGTCGCAGCCCCGAAATGGGTTGTATCTTAAACGTTAATATGCTTGATTGTGCTTAATAAAAACATGGTATATATGCTTTGATTACGTGTGTGTGTCACGGTGTGACTTTTAGAGTGTTTATGTGGCTAGTAATCCGATTTGCATTTATTGTAGATGTCAGAATCTTTGGAACCATTTGTTGCTTATGCCGATGGTGCTAGTCATGGTATGCAAAACCTATCCTCTGCAGCATGGGCCATATTCACTCCAAGTGGCGATTTAGTAAGTTTTCAGGGGATTTGTATCAGTCATTCTACAAAAAATATTGCTGAGTATAGCACATTGATCAAACCCCTCTCTGATTCCATTTCACTTGGCATTCGCCGAATCATCATTAGGCTAGACTCACAACTTGTCGTACTACAACTTACGAATGTTTATACCATCTGAAATCCAACTATTCATCATATGTTCCTTAGAGCTCATCTCTTGGAAAGACATTTTGATTACATTCAATATCAACACATTTCCAGGAACTTTAACACATTGACCAATTCTTTATCGAATTACATGTTAAACAGATATTTATGACATATGTAAAGAGTAAATTTTCAATTCACATCAACAGTTCAATAGGACTACATATAACCATACAAAAACATTGAATGTAAAATAGATAGATGTTCATAGTTTTTACAAAAATTTGTTTCCAAGACATGTTGGTCATCTGACCTCAAAACCTCAAAATCCGTACAATAAATCATCCTAAGTAGATCTAATGATGCTCATGATAACAGGTACTTCTTGAGCTATCATGAGCAACAAACTCATCCAATGACTAGGTACACAAATAGTATGGCATTGTAGTCTCATCAGTAACTCCTCAATTCGAACATCTGGTATACCGAGGGTTAACCCCTCTATATGATCCTTCAACTCCACTAGTGTCTCAATCAAATCTAAATCCTAGAGAACTGCTCTGCCAACATTTCTCCTGTTGGTTCACCCACCTCTTGTTGATGACCCATTGGTCAAACGGTGCCAACATCTATATACATGAGAGTATTTTTAGTTTAGTATTGGAAACATAAAAATAACACAAAAACATGTAAAAACTCAAAAAATCAAAAATACATGGTCAAAACAATTTACCTATAGCACCCCATTGAGCACCCACTGGAAATCTCAAATCTGAATCTCCACGAAAATCCATCCCTGCATAGGGATGCTCCTCAATGACAAGATGTTGTCAATAGAGCCAACTGAAGAATGCAGTAGAAAATGAGATTGATGACTGACCAGCATGTCTAGCCATCAACTCTACCCATCCCTACATCCGTGGATATCTAGGACCAACTAAACTCAGTGTCACATGCTAAGGTTGGATCAATGGAATTCTCTCCAAAGTAAAAGCGATCAAGATCGATCGATAGTTGAAATTTTTTGTCTTACCATTTTTTACTTTAGTCATTTGCTTTTTCATCAAAGAGAGTACTACCTCGCACCAATTGAACATAGTTGGCTCAAGAAACTCAAGCACATACTGCATGTATGATCTATTCGCAACATGAAGTGTCACGCTACCCGCCAACTTTGTGATAGTAAATAGGATTGTTCGGAAAGGTAAATCACGAACATCCCTGATGTTTATCTTTCCATATTTGCTAGGTTGTGTGCCTAGCAGGTAAAATTGTCGAATGTAGTCCCTCACTGATTCACCCCCACAGGTAGAACCTGAAAGAGAAATGGGGGCACCGATTATTTACAATCCTGTGAGAAAGTAAATATCATCAATGAATATAGGGAACACTTTGTCCCCTATGTGAAAAACATGTTCCGCTGGATCCCATAAATGGACCAAGAACTGCAATAGTTCTAATTGTTGACTCATCCCAGATAACCTGAAATATTTGAGTAACCCACAATATCTGAGGGCCTCAACAGTACCAGGATCATTTAGCAACCATATCTTGTTCTTCATGTTCCCTTTCATGCCATGTGATAGCCATTTTGATCCGATCAAAGTCTGAAATCACACCATAGGCTTAGTTAAGGTCCATTTCATGCAAAAAACGGAGGAGATTTTTGGTAAGGATGATGAATCAAAACTCTAAACTATGCCCAATGCACCCCTGGTCTGTAGACAATGCGCTGCAGAGCAATTTCCCTTCTGTTTGACTATTTTGCAGCACAGTTTTCGATACATGAGGGTGCATTGATCCCAAGGCATGGTATATTTACCCTAGGGACCCCAAAACCCTAAAAATTTTGCCTGTAATTGAAAAAAATTACATTAAATGAAAGAGAATAGGTAGATCTCCTACCTGGTCCTGACAGCACGAAGAACGATCCACAGAATCTCTTGAAATCAGCTACTGAGGTTTGAGGTAAAAATCTAGTCCAGAGTACAAAAGTGAATGGTAGATATAAAACGGTGAAATGACTTGGTAAATTCTTTTTTATGGTTATTTCATGTTCATTAAATGAATAAACTATAGTTTTTACCTATTTTTACCAATGAAATAGGTATGTTTAATCCGTTTGGTGGTTCTTTGAGTAGGTTTACAACTGACATGGTGAATTTGACGCGCATGATCGTAAAATGTACTTTTGACCACATAGCATACTTTTATCTCTTTTTCGAGCTCTGTTAAACATCGAATAAGTAACCCCCCTAGAGTCCTCTTTCATCTCTTTTCAAACTCTCAAAATATGAAAAGATTGTCATGTGCTTGTCCTTTTAAGCTTGTAAACAGATTGGAAATGACATCTACTCAATATAAGTTTAACCTTTTTCCGAACTGAGATAGATTACTTACAAAAAATGAATACATTGATCAAACATGGTAAATAGGTTCTCTCTTGTATTATTTTACGCTTTTTCAGACTTGAGAGAAAAATTTACGAAAAAAAACTTGTGGAGTTTTCTTTTTGTCCCTTTTTCAAACTCTCTAAACATGAAAAGGACTGAGTTCTCATTGTCGTTAATCTCGTTAAAACATCAAAAAGTGACAAACTTGTCTGTGATGACAAGACCGAGTTTCACCTTTGCTAGACTCATTAAAACATCACATAGTGATGGATTCACTCGAAGGGTGGAATTATACTTCAAGCATATGTTATCCTCCTCAATCTTGTTAAAAAATAAAGAGGTATTGGTTGGCAATGATTAGGGAAAATGGGAAAAGGGATAAATCACTTTATGGTAGCAAGTCACTCTTGAACATGACACTTCCACTTCATCTTTGTGACTATTTGGGTTGGGTTATTTTCTTGATGGTTGTCATACCTATGGTCTATCACACCATCCATCACTTTGGTATTGGGTTTATGCTGCCAATTCATTCAGTGTCGCTGACATGTTCAAGAGAAGTCACTCAGTAAACTTCATTCTTTGCAATACTCAAAAACCTTCATTTTCATGACCGCCATTCCTGAACATTGTGTCGTCAGTCACATTATGTCTTCAAAATCATTACATTTGTTTCGTGTTGTTGATGGGGGATACATCAAGACCCTCCTGCGACAAGTCGCTTCTTGTCAACATCAACACATTATCCAGGAAATTGACTTAGAAACAACCTTCCAATACCTTGAGGCTTGCATACATCAATGGAAATTTTCTTGCTTTCGGCGATAGGTTGACATCACAAGCCTTCGACCGAAATACTTTGTATGGTGTTCAACATCAAAACATCTATTCACACCATGCAGAATGTGTTGTAGTACCTTGGGAATCATTATCATTATCGGTGATTTCTCTCGTGTTTGTTAACAACTTACATCATTGGCTAGTAATCAGACGGTGTCTTCCCATGTTCGACTTCATATCACATTTTCACATGGTTAGACTCATACTTAAGCAAACGGTTGGACGAGATAGAATACCCTGGACCTAGTTTCATCCATCCGGGCTGCGATTTGAGGAGAGTACTAAATCATCTGTACAATGACTTTACACAGATGGTCATCTTATCATGGATCTATATCTGTAGACAACTATATGATTTATGTACATGTAATGAAAAGTTTATAAGTTGAGTATGGGTATGCCTTCCCTCAGAAATTCGTGAAAAATTCAAAAATATCATGATATTATTTATTGTAATTGGTGCAGGTAATCATCTGCTTTAGATCCTCCTCATAAAATCATAAAGGATATCAAACAATGTAAACTTTGAAACGGGAACTGATACTGTTACCCGTTTTGTAGAGATAGCAAAAAAGTGACCCGATTTTGAAAAGGGGTGATGCAGAACACACATGTTTTTTTTAGAGCATAGTTTTTGGCACTTTAATTTTTTCAAATTCTTGTTATGTACATTGCGTTTTAGAATGGTAGTGATTTTCATGCCGATTTAAAAAGTGGTTATTCTGCATCAGACCCTTTTTTTAAAAAGCCTGTTTTCTAGACTTTAACTTTTCTAATGTATGAAATGTAAATAATTATTTTGTAAATTTAATAATTTTGGAAGTGGTCTTCTTCTTCATAGTTTTTTGTTTTTTTTTTTTTTTTTTTTTTTTTTTGTAGTGAGGTTTTTATTGATTTGCATATTTAAAGAAGAAGGTCGATATTTTTCATTTTCGATATTTTACATATTTATACATCGTTAATTAAATTTTCAATCCAAATGAAATAATTCTCTCTAAAAAACAAATAAAAAATTATATATAAAAAAAGACAAAAATAAAAAATAAAAAATGTTAAAAAAAATATCTTATAAACCATCAAACAATTTGGAAATAAAAAACAAAATTAATATAGATATATATAAGTCAGTAAAAATTGAGGGAAAAAAAAACATGAGCAAAAACTAGGGAAAAAAAAAAAAATATATATATATATATATATATATATATAAAATAGTAAAATTAATATTTAAAAAAAAATGTTAAAAAAATTATCTCACAAACCATAAAAGGATTTGGAAAACAAAAAAAAACACAAAATTAAAATATATATATTAAGTAAGTAAAAATAGAGAAAAAAAAAAACATTAGAAAAAATCGGGAAAAAAAAATTAAAAACAAACTAGTTTAAAAAAAAAATAGAAATTAATGAAAAAAATTTAAAAACTAATAAAATTAATATTAAAAAAAAAAAAAAAAAAAACCAAAAAAAATGTGTATTTTTTATTAAAAAAATAAAATAAAATGTAATTATTTTTTATTAAACATAGATATTTTGTTTAAAAAAAGATCAAATTGTTTTTTTTTTTTTTTAAACAATCTCTTTTATTATTAAAAACAAATTTTACTTTTATTTCTATTTTTTATTTAAAAATAAAATTATCCAACAGATCTTTTATATTTAAAAAAAAAAAAAAAAAAAAACCTATATTTTATATTAAAAAAAAAAATTACATTAAACCTTTTTTTAAACAATTAAAAAAAAAAAAAAAAAAAATTAAATTTTTTTTTTTATAATTTTTTTTTTTTAACTATTATTTTTTGTTACAATTAAGAATAGTTTTTTTTTAAACCATTTTATTTTTTATTTTTTTTTTTTAATTTTAAAAATTATTAAAAAAAAAAATTAAAAATTTTAAAAATGAAATCAGTATTTTTTTTTTAATTAAAAATTTTAAAATTTAAAATTTTAAAAATTTAAAATTTTAAAAATTAAATAAAATTTTAAAAATTAAAAATTTTAAAAAATGAATATCATTTTTTTTTTTTTTTTAAATTAAAATTTTTAAAATTTAAAATTTTTAAAATTAAATGTTTTTTTTTTAATTAAAAAAAATAAAAAATTTGGCGCCGCCCGTGGTGGCACTGCCGAGGGCGGAGGGCCTGCGCAGGCTGCTCCGACCCCGGCAGCGCCATCACGGGCGGCTGGGGGGCGGGCCCTCGATTATGGAAATCGAGGGCCCGCGCCCTGGCCGCCCGTGGTGGCGCTGCTGGGGGCAGAGGGGCCTGCGCGCAGGCCCTCCGCCCCCGGCAGCGCCACCACCGGCGGCCAGGGGGCGGGCCGTCGAGGGCCCACCCCCCGGCCGCTCGTGGTGGCGCTGCCGGGGGCGGAGGGGCCTGCGCGGAGGCCCCCCACCCCCGACAACGCCACCACGGGGCAGGCCCTCCGCCCCCGGCGGCCGGGGGGCGCCAATTTTTTTTTTTTTTTTACAATTAATAAAAAAAACAATTTAATTTTTAAAATTTTAAAATTTTTAATTTTTAATTTAAAAAATAAAAAATAAAAAACGATATTAATTTTTTAAAATTTTTAATTTTTAAAATTTTATTTAACTTTTTATATTTAAAATTTTTTAAATTTAAAATTTTTAAAACTTTTAATTAAAAAAAAAAAAAAAAAAAAACCGATTTCATTTTTAACATTTTTAATTTTTTTTTAATAATTTTTAAAATTTTAAATAAAAAAAAAAATTAAAATGGTTTAAAAAAAATTGTTAAAAAAAAAAATAATTTTCATTTTTCTTTTTTTTAAACATTGTTAAAAAAAAAAAATTAATGTAAATTTTTTTTTTAAATATAAAATATTGGTTTATTTTTTTTTAATATAAAAGATCTGTTGAATAATTTTATTTTTAAATAAAAAATAGAAATAAAAGTAAAATTTGTTTTTAATAATAAAAAACGTTTAAAAAAAAAAAAAAAATTTGATTTTTTTTTTTAACAAAATATCTATGTTTAATAAAAATTAATTACATTTTTTTTTTAATAAAAAATACATTTTTTTTTTTGTTTTTTTTTTTTTAATTTGAATTTTTTTTTAATATTAATTTTATTAGTTTTTAAATTTTATTCATTAATTTCTATTTTTTTTTTTAAACTAGTTTGTTTTTTTTTTTTTTTTTTCCCAGTTTTTTCTAATGTTTTTTTTTTAATTTCTCTATTTTTACTTACTTAATATATATATATATATATATATATATATATATATAGATATATATTAATTTTGTTTTTTTGTCTTCCAAATTCTTTTATGGTTTGTGAGATAATTTTTTTAACATTTTTTGTTTTTTAATTTTTGTCTTTTATATATATTTTTATATTTGTTTTTTAAGTAATCAACATTTTAATCTTAATTTTAGTAGCTTTTAATTTTCTATTATTTTTTTAAATTTAGTTTGTTTTTAATTTTAATTTTTAATTTTTTTGTTTTTTGTTTTCTTGTTTTTCTGTTTGTATTTTATTTTTATTTTTTTTCTACTTTCACCCACTTAATTTTTTGTTTCTTTTAAATGTTTTTTTTTTTTTTTTTTTTTTTCATATATATTTTATTTTGCCAATTTTTTTTGGTTTACAAGATTACTCATTTTTTTCCCCATTTTTAAAATTTTTTTTTTTTACTATTTAATTGTTTATAATTTTTATTTTTTTTATTTTTTATTTTTTAGTTTTTTAGTTCTTATCATTAATTTCGTTCTTTTTACATTTTATGATTGATTTTTTTTTTTTTCATTTTTTTTTTGTTTTATATTTTTCTTTTAATAGATATTTTAATCTATGTTTTGTTTTTTTTGGTTTTTTTTTTGTGTGTTTTTTCATTGTTTTAATTTTTTTTATTTGTTTTTTAATTTTATGTTTTCATTATTTTTTTAAATTTAATGTTTTTTCGGGGTCATGATAAAATATTTCATGCCATTATTTCGAGATGTTGAAATTTAACTTTTGAAAAAAAAAAAAGTCTTCTTCCAGAATCAACCCTTTTCATTTTGAGGGTGTTTTTTGGATAATTTTTGCGCAAAAAATTGGTTTTCACCGCCATTTTTAAAACATGTTGAAAATTTACCCAAGAAAAGAAAAGGTGTTATTCCAGCATCAACACTTTTCACTTTTAGCACTGTTTTTGATGTTTTTTCGGGGTTTTTTGGCCAGAGTTCCCGTTTTGAGTTTATAGTTCCCGTTTCAAAGTTTATTGTTATCACTCAACATTATCATTTTTGACTTCATGCTTTAGGGGGTAGTTGTTACAGGTCTATTTTGGTGCATCACTCCTGATGAAGATCAGTGTAAATAGGGTCTATCAAACCTTAATTCAGTTCCTACATGCCCTAGACATGGCACTTCATTGAGTTTTTTCATCCATAAAAGTTTCCTATTTTGAAACCCTGCTGAAATGCCTCCTTGGGACACCAATGCAGCCTTGGTCAGGGGAAACTTCTCTGCATAGCAGGTAGGCCCATTCAAACCTGTGCTGCATAGCACTTAGGCCCACTTAAGCCTACGCTAGGTGAGGATGAGCGAAATTGGCATTGGATTATGGGAATATTCCTTGATTCTAGAGCATTCTAGAAGGAACCTAGCTCCTATCCTATCAATATGAGCTCGACTTAGGATAGCCTTGGATCATTTAATCCTCTATCCTCTCATCCCTTTGAACATGGAAAAAAATCATCCAATTACAAAAAACCATTCAATGCCATATTAATGACCAAACCACTTGCATTCATCTATAAATTGGCCTCCCATCATAGAGCCAAGTGAGATTGGATATTATAGAGAAATATTGTTGGTTTAGAGACTTGAAATCATTGTCAAGTAATGTTATGTTGCTGGATTTATGTTGCCATTGGTGTGATGAGGGTTTGGACTAAGCTGGATGAGTGACATGGGATCGAACCACATTGGGTGTAACTTCTCCTTCTATCAATCAATAAAGTTGTTTGTTCCTTTTCCAATACTTTTGTCTATATCTATGATGAATGTATGTTCAAATGTTGTTGATTCCATTTGTTTACAATAAATAGATCATATTCTTTGAGTGTTGTCGTCTTCTATTTCTGTTGGCAGGTACCAATTGAGTGAATTCAGTTTGAGTGGGAGTGACGGGAGAAACTCAAAGGAGATCAAAGGAAGCGAAGGATCACAAGTAGGTTCCTTTATCTTATTTTTTTACTGTAGGAAAATGTTAAACATATTTACTTCAATTGTTCTAAGTGTAACTACCCACTTAGAGAAGATATACTTATCCATAGGTATAAATTCCGTATAACACCTACCACTTCATAACATGTGTATCACTCCCTAACACACATTGACACTTAGCACGTGTTGGAACTTGGCAAGTCTTAGCATGTCTAGCATTCGTTGAGATGCCTTGGTATGCTTTCGCATGGTGTAATATAAAATTTATTTGAGATCAACTATTGGAAAGTAGATGAGAAGTAACAGAGGAATATTTAGCACTTAGAATGCAATAACACTTCACACTTGGCACCTATTGGCACCTAGTGTTGGTGTGACTATCATTACGCTCTTGGAAAAGGTAAATTGTTGGCTTATCAACCTTATTATGTGTTCCTTTCCTTTTAGTTTAACTTGTTTCTCCTTTTTGTTTCCTTGATAGCCCTTGACACGTATTACGACACCTTTTCACATCTTGGAATGCCTTAGCACTCGACACATCTTAGCATATTTAACATGCCTTCATACTATCTAGCACATGTTAGCATTCCCTAGCATGCCTTGGCACTCACACCCTCACAACTAGCCTTAAATTTTTTCATGACCTGGGAACTCAATCAAGTGCTTAGCTACTGCAGTTCATGTGGCATTGGCCTGCTTCAAACTTAATAACTTGACCAATTGCACATATTACAACTAGATTGTGCCTTGTTCACCTAAGAACCTCCTATAAATCATATTAGGCCACCCATGTCCAAGATCAAATTGTCCCACTTAAGAACTTACCAAGACAAGGATCACATCTAGCTATGGCCATAAAACAACTAATCCAGATAGCTTACAGAGACAATATTTGACATGTATGTCCAGTTCATATAAACAATAGAGCATTAACTAAGAGTTTGCAAGAACCACAAGATGCACAAGACACACATGATATAAGTTGGCACAAGGCGAGTGCCCCAAAACTTATACCCAACAATGTACAATATGAAATGGCCTAAAATAGTTTAAAACATGAGCATTAGGCCAAAATGTGCCACATGTCATATAAAAATAATAGCTAAAGGAAAAACAGTTTTGTGCCTAGCAAAAAGTCTCCCTTTGTCTAAAACTACTCTGTCGAGCCCCTTATTACAACTGCAGTATTGCCTCACCTAAATCCTATTATGAACTTCTCCTAACACACTTTATCCTTGGCACACTTGAAATCACTGACACTCCTTGGCACACACTCTTATTTGTTCATTGCCATGCATTTTGACCTAGTTCTCTCTTGTGATGCCTTGGAACTCCTTAACACTCCTCGACATGCATTAATATTGTTCGACATGTGTTACCGCACCTTTTAATTCCTTGTCATGCCTTGAACCTCCCTAACTATCATTCCCTCACAACTACCCTTACTTAATTTTCAACTTGAGAACCCAACCAAGTCCTCGCTTGACTACAAAAGCTTGAACAAGTTATGATTACTATAAATAGACTATGTTGTTGAATTGTGTAGCTTGGGAGGTACTCCAAAAGCCTAGTGAGATGGGTTTGTGTGAGTTTGGCCATAAAAGGCTTTGTGGGAAAAGAACCCAAGCGAAGGGGTTTTGGACCCAAGAAGGGGTTTAAAATCTAAAATAAAGTTAAAAAGGAAAATTAATATTTCCTAAGGTCTATGTGGATAAAAATTAAAAGTTCTAGAGGGTTCCTAAGAGGCCTAGCTAGGAAAATATATTTAAGGATGAATTACTATGAATGCAAGAACATCAAGTGAGAAGGAGCTCATTTGATCAAGGAGGCTAGGAGACATGTCGTCCTAACGTAGGCCATGTTAGAGGGTTGAATAAGGGTTTCTAAAGGGAGGCCATGATTATCCACTAAGAGAAATATCATCATGTGAGAGTTCACAAGAATACCGCATATCTAATTGGGTTTGAGGTAGGAAGTAGGATGGAATATTGTTGGTTCTCTTATGATAGATCGAGCTCAAGAGAGGCAACTCATGAGAATTTGTGCATGTTATTTTAGTGGTGTTTTTGTGTGAAGGCCACATCAAATTCTGAAACGGCAGAGAGGGTTGAGACCTTATCTTGTGGTGGTTAGTAGGTTGCAAGGTCTGTGATAAAGACCAGCACAAATGGAGGAGGGTTTGAATTGGAATTTAGGTCCAGAATAGAAGTAGCTACAAGTGTAATATTGGTTGAGGTAACTGCAATTTGAGGGTCATAAAGATCTGAAGTTCAAGTCAAGATTCAGTAAAAGAAATGCCTAGAACCTATGGATCCATATGAGCTAGGTTGAGTCTCTTGTGGAGGCAAGAGTTTTAGTTTTTGCTATGGGTGGATAGGATTTGTTCTAAAGCAATTAGAATATAACTATAATTCCCTAGTTATGGTGGTTTCCTAGCATGTTCAGTCCATAAGGCATGTCCTTAATAAAGTGACAAATTTGTGTAGAAGAAGAGAGGTCATGACCCTTAGAGTAAGGTTTATCTCTGTAATATAGACCACATATTTGTAAGATGGTTAGTAGAAGTATGCGTGGAGAGAGTAGATCCAAAGGAGGGTGGAACTTGAGTATAATATTGAACAAAAGAAATGTTTTACATGATGAATAGATTGACATGAAGAGGAGTTGATTTTGGTGGACTATCCATAGAGTTTTGGATAAAGGTCTGAAGCAGCCTAAAAAAATTAGTCAATGGATTGTTAGTGGATGATTTTTGACCCTAGTTCCATCATCTACACATTTTTAGAAGGATTATAAGAGGAGTAGTTCAGGTTTGTTCATAGATTCGACAATAAATAAATTGGTACACAAGAATAGTGATTTTGAGAGGACCTGAATCGCTATTAGGTGGCAGATTTGAAGATCCCTAGATGAGGGCAGTGTTGTGGGCCCTAGATCGGTAAAAGAATTTACTGTGGTTTGGAAAATTGATGGAATTCCTAGTACAGATGGAGGGTTTTTAGGTGACTATCAAAGAAGATCCCTAAGTCCTATACTTGTGAAGGGCAACAAGACTGGTGGAAGGGTAGGTGTATTGAGCCTAAGGACATGAAACTTTTAAGGACTAAAGTAGAAATCAAGTGGCTAGCCAACTGGCCCTAGTTCATTGTATTGTAGAGGATTGAATCAGTGAGAAGAAGGTGGACTTCCATAGCCCTAGACTTCTCATCCTAGAGCAGTAGTATGGAAAAAGTGGGCAGACCAAAGAGTTGTTCATAAATAGAATTGTGAACAGTTGATCAAAGACCCTAAGTGTTGCAGACCTTGAAGGAAAAAGGAGGTAGCTAGAGGTAAAATATTGTTGAGTTGATTTCAGTAAGCTAAAGGAGTTGAGTTAATTGATAGAGGTAGATTGAGGAGTTCCAGAATGGGAGCCAAGAGGACCTGCCAAATGTGTTTAGGGCACGTGGACCGAAAGGGTTGCATGTGGCCACCATCAACAAGTAGGTCAAGTGTTGTCTTGTTTAAGGTAGATTAGTTTCCAAAGGACTAACACCAAGCCTTAGTTTCATTTTGTGTATCAATGTGATTGTAAAGGGACATGATCCCTGTTATGGGAGCTCTAGACTGTTCTATTATAATTTATAATATAACAAAGAAGAGTTTGAAAGAGTTAAAAATTGTCATGTGCATTAGTTGATTCCATGATGTGTGTAGATTTTGTTGTGAAAAGTAGATGTGTTTTGGCACTTGAGTGTGTTTTCATCAAAGATTCTAAGACCAAACCCATATTCTCACGTGTCGTGGAAATTCAACATATGCCTTGTTCACCTAAGAACTACTTGTAACTCATCTTAGGCTATTCATGTCCAATCTCAACTCATTCCACTTAACAAGTTACCAAGACAAGGCTCATCACATCCAACTGTGGCCATAAAACAACTAAGTAACACAATTCACAACTTGACATGCCATAAAACCTAACATGACTTAGAATTCCTTAGCGTTATGTGGCATGTGTTAGTATCCCCTACATTCCTTGGCATGCTTTGGCACTCCCTAACACACCCTAGCACTTGCTGACATGCATTAGTGGTTTAGAATACCTTGGCACTACCTAGAATATAACCTTGTCACTTCCTCCTTAACACACCTAGAACTCGTTGACACCCCCTGTCACACACTCCTATTAGTTCATTTCCATGAATTTTGACCTCATGCTTCCTTGTTTTTCCCTGATACTCCCTTGCATGCATTCGCACACCCTAGCACCTGGCACATCTTATCATGTCACCCTAGTACTCTAGCATTCCTTGAAACTACCTAGCATACCTTGTCACTCTCTCTTTAGCACACTTAAAGCTTGTTGACTCTCCTAGTCACAAAAATTTATTCATTCATTTCCATACATTTTTACCTAGTGCTCCCTTGTGTTTCCCTAGCACTCCTTAACACTCCTTGGCATGTGTTGGTACACCCTAGCACCTAGGACATCTTGGCATGTCACCCTAGCCTCTAGCATGCCTTAACACTGCCTAACATACCTTGTCACTCCCTCCTTAACACACCTGGAATTCGCTGACACTTGCAATCACAAACTCTTATTTGTTCATTTCCATGAAATTTGACGTAGTGCTTCCTTATGTTTCCCTGACACTCCTAGATAACACTTCCATGCATGCATTGGCACATCTTGGTTTCATACCATCCTAGCACTCTAACATTCCTTAGCATTGCCAAGTGTGCCTTGTTACTCCTCCTTATCACACTTGGAAATTGTTGATGCTCCCTATCACACACTCTTATTCATTCATTTCCATGCATTATGACAATGCTCCCTTATGTTTCCCTAACACTCCTTAACACCCCTTCGCACACATTGTCACACCCTAGCACTCGGCACATCTCAACATGATTTCCTAGAACTCTATCATGCCTTGGCACTACATAACATACATTTTCACTCCCTCATTATTACACCCATAACTTCCTAACACTCCCTGTCACACACTCTTGTTCATTCATTTCCATGCAATTGAAACTAGTCCTCCCTTGTGTTTCCCTGGCACTCCCTAGCATGCATTAGTGCCACACCCTATCACCTAGCACAACTTGGTATGTATTACCATGCCTAATATACCTTGGAAATTTCTAGCATGTGATATCACTTCCTGACATTCCTTGCACACCTTAGCACTCCCTAGTGGTCATGCCCTCATAGATAGCCTTACTTTTTGTCCGACTTGGGAATCTAACCAAGTCATTGAAAAAATAGTGTTTTCCCTAGACCAAAGCCTCCATTTGTCTAAAAATTCTTTTTGCATCCCCTTATCACAATCGTAGGCTTACCTATTGCAAGTCTTATTATGAAATTATCCTAAGACACTTCATCCTTGGGACACGTGGAATTCGCTGACACTCCTTGGAAGACACTCATATTCGTTTGTTTCCATGCACTTTGACCTAGTTCTCCCTTGTGATGCCCTGACATTCCCCAACACTCATCAACATGAATTGACATTTTATGGCATGTGTTAGCATGCCTTTTCATTCCTTGGCATGCCCTGACATACTTAATTATCATGCCCTCGTAACTACCCTTATGTTTTTTAAGACTTGGGAACTAGAAAAGTCCTACCTCGACTATAACATCTTGACCAAGTTATAGTTACTACAACTATACTATGCCTTGTTCACCTAAGAATGGTCTATACCTCATCTTAGGCTACTCTTGTCTAATCTTAATTCATCCCACTTAACAAGTTACCAAGTCAAGGCTCATGTCCAACCATGGCCATAAAACAACTAAGAAACATAGTCTACATCTTGACATGCCATAGCACCTAGCATGTATAACAATCCCTTGACACTGTGTGGCATGTTTTGGCATCCCCTGCATTCCTATGCATGCTTTAACACCCCTAGCACACTGCACCACTCCTTGACATGTCCTATAACTTTTGCATGCCTTGGCATTGCCTAGCATATAACTTTGTCACTCTCTCCTTAGCACACTTGGAACTCGTTGACACTCCATACCACACACTTTTATTCATTCATTTCCATGCATTTTTAACTAGTTCTCCTTTGTGTTTCTATCACACTCCCTAAGACTCCCTAGTATGCATTGGCACACCTTGGCACTTGGCACATCTTGGCATGTCTCCCTAGCACTCTAGCATTCCTTGGCACTACCTAACATGCCTTGTCACTCCCTCCTTAACACACCTAGAACTCACTGAAACTCATCACACACTCTTATTCATTCATTTCCATGCATTTGAAACTAGTGCTCCTTTGTGCTTCCCTGGCACTCCATAACACTCTCTGACATGCATTGGCATACCCTAGCACATAGCACATCTTGGCATGTTTCGTCGGCCTCTCACATGCCTTAACACTTCCTATCATATCTTATCCCTCCCTCCTTAGCACACCTGGAATTCACTGACACTTCATGTCACAAACTCTTAATCATTCATTTGCATGCATTATTTTCACCTATTGCTCCCTTGTGTTTCCCTAGCACTCCTTAACACTTCCTAGCACATGTTTTTTATGGTAAAAAAACTATATATAGGGAAAATCAACCTCCATTTCTAGACAAGCAAATTCAGTTAAGTGTGTCAGCAATAAGAAGTGTGAAGATAACCAAAGAAGAGAAGTAAATGAAGAGTGAAAATTTTAGTGTTGTTTATGGGTTTGTTTTAGGGCTAATACCTCCACACATGAGAAGGAAGGAATAACTATCGACTACAGAAAAGGTCGAAGTCTTGTTGTTTTAGAAGAAGTCGAATCAAGGAAGAGGATAAGCAAGGTTACAAGCCAAATTATAATAATGGGTCATACCATCCAAGCGAAGAAGATCAAGGTTCAAAAGGTTGGTCAACCTCACATGCTAGGGTTTATGCGGGAGAGCCAAGAACTACAAATATGATCTAGGGAACTAAAATTTGAAGGATAGCCTAGTTATTGAAGGAAGAAGCTTGATCATTGTTGACTCAAGGAAAAGAAGGAAGTTGAATCAAGGAGGCTTGTGACTTGGTCTTGGAGAGGTCATTGAGTCAAGGGTCTAGGTCATGGTCTTGGTATTCACCAATTGAAGTCTCTATAACAAGAAGAATTCGTTTGGGTTTTCCTCTCATGTTGAAGAGGTTTTTGCCCTAGTTGATCACCTATTCTCTGTCTCTTGTCTCCTCATTATTTATGCATTGGTATTTGTTTGATGTGTTATCCATGATAACACTTAGGAATAGTTTGTGAAGTATATTGGTAAAATTATCTAGGGTTTTCAAATTGTCTCAAAATAAAGTTCATGATCATAGTGTTTTTGGTCATCATGTCATGATGTGGGGCCCATGTAAGTTCAAAAAGGGTGAATCAAAAGGTTCAATTCCAAAATTCCATGTGTGTTGGGCTTATTTGTTCATGATCGGCAATTTGACAGTTTTACTTAAATCCACAGCAACTCCAGTTAGGTAAACTGAGGGCTTGCTACGAAAGTTTGTGACAGTTTCGTATTGTATTTGTCTCTTCGAATACCCATCCTGCTACGGAATTGCAATGAAGTACACAGTTGTGTTAAACGATTGAGTAGCAATCCTTTTTGCTTGAAAACCCTGATTGGTCAGTCTTACGGTAGGTCAAGGATGCACTTTATCAGTCTTTTGTCCATTTTCCTACATATTGACACCATGTAGCTTCTTGTTTCTAACTCATTCATTTGTATTTAGCTTTGCTGCCATCAGCTTCATGTTGTTGTAGGAGTTGGTTTGATGTCTCTCACACAGGTCTTATTGTCTCTAGGTTAGATTCCACTGTTGTCTAACTATCTCTAGGTTGTTTTTCAGGTGGCAAGAGGGTGACAAGGAGGAACCCTAGGTGTTCATCAATGGCACACAGAAAATAGTATAAGGGAGGTTCAGTGGTGCGTTATAAGCCCACGGACGTGAAATTGCTAGAGGAAGACCCTACCTTCGTTCAATAATTTTCCAGCGTAGGATGCTTACACTTTTGCCAAAAGCTATAGGGTTTCCATGTGCACATTACCAAGGAATTTTCTATAAGCTTCACTAGAACATAAAGAAAAGTTGGTATTCTGAACTTTGCAGTGTCCCCTCACATAATTTCCCATGCTACGGAGATCCCTATGTCAGGAGAAATGTGGTTTAAAGTCCAGAAGATCAAGCTACAAAATTGTGATGAATTTCTCAAGGAGGAACACAAAAGGATTGATATGATTGCAGGCATTCCCAGAACTTTCCTTAAAGAAAAATTTTCCAAGCTCTTAATGGTCATCCATAAATATTTCACATGTGAAGGTAGATTTAACATGGTGTATCAGTATCATTTCAGATTACTACTTCATTTCACTGGTAAGTAGCCTCTGGGCATTCCATTTTATTTGTTTAGAAGTTTGGGGAAGATGGCAGACAAGGTCCAAGCCAAACCTGATGCAAGTGACACCTCTATTTTTCACCATGGCCTCATTAAACTCATGGTTGTAGAAGATCTAAATAGGCTAAAAAGAGATTTCCTTACCTTCTTATTCTTAAGCAGCTATGAGTTAGATACTGCCACCCCTTCTAGAAAGAATCCAAAGTCTAAATCAATAACCCCTAGAGAAGAGCAAAAACCAGAGGGAGAGTAGTAACTAGAGGCAGAGCAAGTTATAGTAAAGGCTTCCACAAGCACCGAGAAGAGGATGACCATAAGACAGAGTAAAGAACAGAGTAAAAGGAAGGGTAAGCTAACTGATATCGTAGAGGATATTGATATTGAAGAAAGCCCAATTAAGTGGCCTATAGAAGTGACCAAGACTGAAACTATTTGCAAAAAACTATGTTTTATACCTAAGATTCATGTTATGGATGTATGTGTTCTTATCATATTTTCTATGTTGCTACAAGTGTTCATAGTATTTTGATGACTTGGAATTCATGTCAAGTGCTCCAACTTCTTTCATTTGTTATGTATGACTATGAACATTTATTTGACATCAGTTTTAAAGCCATAAATGCCTCATTTTCCATTAAACACTGTTATTTGCCAATGATTTTATTTATTTGACTCCATGTCCAATGGTGGTATCCATCACATTCTCCTTCACGTGTAAAACTATTTAAAAAAGAAATCAAAGTTATCCATCTGTAGTTTTGAGTTGATTAAAGTGTTTTGAGAGAGCCCTCTCAGATTCGAAGGGCTAACTTCCAGTCAAATTGGTTTGAAGTAGTTATGTTGGGTTGAAGGTTGACACACCCCAAATATTTTAGCTCAGTGATAACATGAGGAGGAATAACACTATAATAATCTAAGTAAAGAGAAGATCATAATCTTAAGAAGTAAAAAGCATTCACAAACAATTATCATAAGAACAAAAATCACCTAATTACGAGGCCCTAAATTTCTCAACAACCATGGCACTCCCTAACACTCCTTAGTATGCAATGAAACTGTCTGGCATGTGTTAGCATGCCCTGGAACTCCTTAGCTATTATTCCCTCACAACTAGCCTTACTTTCTTTGGGACTTGGGAACCCAACCAAGTCCTTCCTCAACTACAATAACTTGACCAAGTGATGGTTACTACAATTATACTATGTCTTGTTCACCTAAGAACTGACTATAACTCATCTTAGGCTAGTCATGTCCAATTTTAACCTATCCCACTTAAAAATTTACAAGTTAGCAAGTCAAGGCTCATGTCCAAGTGTGGAGATAGAACAGCTAAGAAACATAGTTTACATATTGACATGTCATAGCGCCTTACATGTCTAAAAATCCCTTAACATTGTGTGGCACGTGTTAATACCCCTTGCATTCTTTGGCATGATTTGGAACTCCCTATCACACAATACCACTCCTTCACATGCCCTGACACTCTAACATGCCTTAGCACTACCTAGCATATAACCTTGGCAGTCTCTCCGTAGCACACATGAAACTCACTGACACTCCCTATCACACATTCTTATCTATTCATTTCCATGCATTTTGAACTAGTTCTCCCTTGTGTTTCCATGGCACTCCCTAACACTCCCTGGAACACATTAACGCACCCTAGTACCTGAAACATCTGGGCATGCCACCCTCGCACTCTAGCATTCCTTGGCACTCCCTAGCACACCTTGTCACTACCTCCTTAACACACCTAGAACTCACTAACACTCCCTGTCACACACTCTAATTCATTCAGTTCCATGCATTTGAAATTAGTGCTCCCTTGTGTTTCCTTGACACTCCCTAAAACTGTTGTAGAACAATATGCAAGGAGTTGTTGCTCCATGATAACGTCTCTAGAATAGATCACTAGACACAACATAATAGAATCAATGGACAAAATATAATCCCCAACCCAAATGCCCAATCATGCAGCAAACAATCGGATCTATGTTATAAATATGAGGGACCACACCTGGAATCCTCGCATGTTGGGAAGGGTTTTGAGCTTGATGTAGGTCTTGCTCTCCATTAGAGTGATCCAACACATCCACAACATATCTCTATCCATGCACACAGTCACGAGAAAATGAAGATGACATGTGATCTTCCTCGGAAGATCGTTAGATCAAAAGCAATAAATGTCGATATATAACATGTTGAAAACAAACTCATATAAGGAAGGGAACACAAATTTCCATTAACCATAAAAGAAACAATACAATGATGTCGTTTCACCTCCAAGTCTCTTTTCCATAATCCGACAGAGCTTCCCCACTATATCCAAGAAATGAGCATGAAGAATACTAGGCTGGTGATCAAGGACCTCACAAGCTCATAGCAATATAAACCCTAGATCAAAATCTCGACACTAGCTCTCCAAAACTCCAAAGCTAGTTGACCCTCTTAGATGGTCTAGTATAAATAGGTAGAGGAGAGGTCCCGAGAGAATGTATCTAGATGCTCAGGACAAAGGGAGGTCATAGAAACTTATAAGAGGTAAGTCCTAGCCAACTCGAATAAATGAGGAGTTAAACTGATCTCCTAGGAACTAAGGCACTCTAGAAGAAATCCCTAGTTGCTGGCACTGAAAGGAGGAAAAAAGTCCTTGGTCGCTCCCATAGAGTGGGCTTGAGAGTGACTTTGGGTCCATGGACACTCCCGTAGGCTTCTGTGTAAGCGACTTTGTGTCAAACTGGTAGAAAAAGAGTTCTGAGTCTGGAAAAAGTCATTCAAACTCAAGTATTGAGGGTCAGTCACCTAGAGGGGTAAAATAGGCTAATAGCACACTCCCTATCATGCATTGGCACACTCTGGCACCTAGCACATATTGGCTTGTTGTGATGGCCTCTAGCATGCCTTAGCACTGCCTAACATAACTTGTCACTCCCACCTTAGCACATTTGGAACTCACTGACACTTCCTGTCACAAACTCTCATTCATTTATTTCCATGCATTAGTTTGACCTGGTGCTCCCTTGTGTTTCCTTGACATTCCCTAACACTTCCTAGCACACATTGGCACACCCTGGCACATGGCACATCTTGGATGCATGCTTCCCTGACACTCTAGCATGCATTAGCATTGACTAGCATACCATGTCACTCCCTCCTTAGCACACCTAGAACTCACTAACACTCCCTCTCACACACTCTTATTCATTCATTTCTATGCATTTTGACCTAGTGCTCCCTTGTGTTTCCCTAGCACTCACTAACACTCCTTATCAAGCATTGGCACACCTTGGCACTTGGCACATCTTGGCATGCTTTCGTAACTCTCTAGCATGGCTTGGAACTGCTTAACATACCTTATCACTGCCTCCTTGGCACACTTGGACATCGCTGACACCCCCTATTACGCGCTCATATTCATTCATTTCCATGCATTTGAAACTAGTTCTCCCTTGTGTTTCCTTGGAACTTGGCCCTAACACTCCCTAGCATGTGTTGGCACCACACCCTAGAACCTGGTACATCTTAGCATGCCTTAGCACTTGGATTTCCATGGCATGCCTAGCATTCCTTGGAATTGCCTAGCATGTGTTAGTACTTCCTAGCATTCCCTGGCAGACCTTGGCAATCTGTAGCTTTCATGCCCTCATAGATAACCTTACTTTTTTTGTGGCTTGGGAATCCAACCAAGTCATTGGCAAAACAATGTTGTGCCCAACCCAAAGTCTCCCTTTGTTTGAAATTTATTTTTCCATCCCCTTATTGCAACCATAGTCTTGCCTCCCGCAAGTTCTATTCCGAACTTCTCCTAACATACTTCGTCCTTAGGACACCTAGAATTCGCTGACACTCATTGGCACACACTCTTATTCATTCATTTCCATGCATTTTGACCTAGTTATCCCTTGTGATGCCCTGACACTTCCTATCACTCCTAAGAATGCATTGACACTACCTGAGATGTGTTAGCACACCTTTTCATTCCTTGGTATGCGCTGACACTCATTATCTATCATGCCCTCACAGCTACCCTTACTTTTTTTGGGACTTGGGAACCCAACCAAGTCCTGCCTCAACTACAACAACTTGACCAAGTTACAATTACTACAACTAGACTATGCCTTGTTCACTTAAGAACTGCCTATAACTCATCTTAGGCTACTCACATCCAATCGTAACTCATCCCACTTAAAAAGTTACCAAGTCAAGTCTCACATCCAACCGTGGCCATAAAACAACTAATCAAGATAGTTTACATCTTGACATGCCATAGCACCTAGCACGTCTAACAATCCCTTGGCACTATGTGGCACATGTTAGCATCCCCTACATTCCTTGGCATGCTTTGGCTCTCCATGGCACACCTTAGCACTCCCTCACACACCCTAGCACTTTAACATGCCTTGGCACTACCTAACATATAACATTGTCACTCCTCCTTAACACCCTTGAGACTCATTATCACTCTCTATCGCATACTCTTGTTCATTCATTTCCATGCATTTTGAACTAGTTCTCCCTTGTGTTTTTGTGGCACTCCCTAATACTCCCTGACATGATACTGGTAAGAGTTTGGCTCATTTTATTTTTCAACAAGTCTGAAGAGGTTCATTGGGTCTGAATAAGGTTTGGAGTATTGACTCCACCCCTTTCATTCTTAAGCATTGAACCCTTATTTTTTTATCCCACTCGAGAGAGACAAGACAAGGCCCCTATCTAGGTTCAACTTCTGGGACTAAAATTACATTATGGTTGAAACAAACTCTTAGGGAAATTGGAAACAAGCTGGGGGAATGCTTGGAGGTCGACCTCACTTTCAAATACTATGTGGAGATGAAGGTGGCGAGGATATTGATAAATTCGGATATCAAAGACAAGTTATGCGGTGAAATGAAACTCCAACATCAATGCATCACTTATCTTAAGACTTTAGACTACAAGGACATCCCATTCAAATCTCATAGATGACACAAGCACGACCAAAATGCTATGAAATGTCCACTGGGGTTCCATGGAAACAAAGGCTAGGAAATATCACCTAAAAGGTCAACTACTTAAGAATCAATCCTATGATAAATCACAACTACCTTCTAATTTTTAAGATATTTGTGAAATTTCACCTATGAACCTTAAATTCAATGCCCTCTAGCACCTGGAATGGTGGAATATAAGGTGTTGCAATAGGATGTAAACTCCATTCCCCTTCACCTTTGTTAAGACCTCTAGAGACACCTATAATACATACTCCTCCTTTGACTTAACATGATTTTTTAATTTTTTCCACTTCCTTTGCATACCCTTCCCTTGAAACCTTGTAATAATATAGTGTGCCCAATTTTGTTGTCGTAATATTCAACCATGATCTCTCTTGTGAGGATGAGATCAATCTCATCATTCAAGGCCAAAACCAAATAGAAAGAATCACACCATGGATTAAGAATTGGAATTGGGTTTTGGTAAAATCAAGGACCTCCTTTCAATATTGTGACCTTGTTTTTAGCATTCTCGAATGGAAGGTTTAAAACCCACATTAAAGAGGAGAGATTTGCACCTTAGATTTTGCAACCTTTGCCCAAGATGAATCTATCTAATGGACTAGCTTAGATATGTTAGGTCTTGGATTTTTAGAGTACCCAATTAATGATTTTGAGGCCAACTCCCTAGCCACAACTAAAATTTAATCCTATTTGAAGAGACAACTTGAACAATCCTCCTAAAAGAGACACTTTCACTTCCTTTTCATTAACTTACAACAAACCTCAACACCTCTCCTTTATTATTTTCCTCCTCCAGTCTCCAACAAAAATTCATTAATCTTATATCATAAATACTTTATATAGGTAAGCATTGTAATCATTTTCCTCA
This sequence comes from Pinus tabuliformis, assembly GCA_031772625.1. NCBI lineage: Eukaryota > Viridiplantae > Streptophyta > Pinopsida > Pinales > Pinaceae > Pinus > Pinus tabuliformis. The sequence goes on along the minus strand of CM062809.1, from coordinate 251,133,136 downwards.
ACTCACTGGGTACCTTTACACCTCAACCCATGTAAGTGGACCTAAGTTGATGGCACAACCCATAACACTCTAAGATGGTTCCAATTGTCTCCTCCAAACTAGGGCATAACACACCTTACAATGCTAAATGGTTAAGTCATCTCTAACTTGTGGGATTTTTTCCTTCACTAAACCAATTCTAGCTAGTGCTCATTAAACACAATGCACTAACTCCACTAACACAGACCAAAAGTCCAAGGTACCACTAAGATATGGAATGCACCCAAGTGCTTAGACTACGCTGCCATAAAATGCACCTTTAACTTTGGATATCCCAAAATAGTAATGTCCTAACCCAATATGGCCTATTTGGTTGATTTGTGTAATTTTCTCCTTATCTGATCCTTGCACCTACTTGGCACTCCATGAAAACTATGCTCAAATGCTCACCTTCCAAGTTCCAACACCTCCTTTTGAAACACGACATAACCATCTATATATGTTGCAACAACCTTGTCAACTTCTTTAGTGGGCCACACATGTATTTCATATTTCTTCTTCATCTTGCAAAATGGTTGTGCCAAGGAGAGGGTATTGTGGAGTATTGAAGAAGATATGTTTTCATTGACTACTTTGCCATCTTTTCTTTAGAACTCGTAACATCTTTGCATCATGAACTAGGTAGATAATGGGAAATCATGAAAAAATCTATAAATATTTATATGCAACATAAAAACGCTAATAATTGCTATTTCTTATGCAGGAAAAGGCAAAAACTAAAGATTGTCGCTCCAAGGAAAAAGACAGGGCCAAGCTAACCGCTGTCCCTTTGGCGGGGAACCATATGCAAATGAGACGATCTAAATTAAAACATCTCAACCAAGGAAAGGAAATGGAGATATCGACTCAGCGTAGGAAGACGACCGGATAACTGAAGGATTAACAGCTTGGCGAATCCCTCAGGACCCTTTGATCCTGAGGGATCGCTGCTTTAACTATTTTTGCATTCTTGATATCTCCGCTTCAACTTTTATAAGTAAGGGCAACACTGCTAGCCCGGGGGGGAGAGACTATTAATTTGTCATGTAACTTTGCTCTATACTTGAACTTTGATCATCGACTCTCGTTGAGAAGAGATTTACTGTAACTCTGTTTCAATGCTTTAATATAAATCTGGTTGTTGTTCCATCTATGATTCTAGAATAACTTCAAGCGGTGTATCCCTAGAAGCTAAGTGCCCGGCCCTGGTGGAACACTTTCTCCTGTATCATTACCTTTAGTTCGTGTGTGGTTTGTATTATCAGCTTTAATTGGTAATCTAGTGTGTTTTGCTATCTTATATCGCAGCTCTGTTATATTTTATATACCGTTCTCTACAACAGGAAAGTCGTACTGTGCATTTTGGTCTTATAATGTATTGTTGTTCCTTTAAAGTCATTAATGTAACATCGCTATTCTTTACAGAATGCTATTGCTGTTTAATTGCAGAGTAACCGAGCCGTAACCTTCTTAAATTGGTATTACTGTATTCGTCTATGACTTATACTTCATACGATTGTTGTTCAATTGACATTGTTGTTCCATTATGAATTGCTATCGTTACCCTTTCTAACCGAGATCAATACTTGCAGTATTAGACTCAAATTACTGTTTTCTTAATATTTCTGTATGTTGTGTGTATTATTTACTTCAGCACCGTAGGCTCTAAGTGCTGGTCTATGTTTCGTTGGTAATTGGTTTCCTTTTTATTTCTATTTGCTGTACGATTTACCCTATGAGTAAGGATTGACATTTGATTTCTGTAGGGTGAGATTACTGTACTTATTTCTGTAGATTAAGGTGATGTTGTTCATCAGACTTAGTTACTATTACATTTTCTAGTTGCTGTTCCATTTCTTAATTGCTGTTCCATTTCCTGTTATTTGCGTTATTGATTGCTTTGGTGTGCAGAATGATCTGAAACTGTAGTGGACATTGGCATTTGTTGTCTAGTCCCCAGATTGGTGATCTGTTCCTTGATTACTTTTGGTTACATCAGTTTCCAAAGGGATGAGTTATTGTTACTGGACCCTTGACTGATACATTGCTTAGTTTTCCAAGTGCATGATTTAGGTTTCAAAGTATTTTGTTGTAAGTAGATTTTCTTTCAAGCATCCGTTTACTCTTGTATTTTCTTGAGCACTATACTACTAGCATTACTCTGACAAATGATAGCCTCAAACTGAGTACACTCTTTGAGATAATAAATCGTTCCTGGATTGACAAGTTAATGTGAGGTAATTAGAGGTGAAAAGACCCTTTTTAAAACTCGACATTTTGGCGCCATTGCCGGGGAAGAGTGTAGCCATTTGTTTCTTTTTCGGAGTAGTGTAAGAACCTGTTAGGAAAGAGCTGGTTTTTAAAAACATAAGGTAAGAACCTGTGTAAGGAGCATGTAGTAGCCCTGCTCCCCTGCCCGCTTTCCTGCATATTTGTTGTTGTTCTATTTGGGTAGAACCTAGCAGTTGATTTGTGTGCATGACTAAGCAGAAAAAGCCTGAAAAGAATCCAAACCTCTACCCAAGCCTGATAAAGCTAAGGGGCCGGTGACCCTTGGCCGATTGACCTTTATAGAAGAAATTATTAAGAAAGCAAAATCTCAGCCTTTAGTAGGACCTAGAAAAGTTACATCTCGACAGCCTACTAGTTCCCTTCAGGCCACAGGATCACCATCTGTAGCCTTTGCTGAGGTGCATAGTCAAACCGAAGAGCAAGATTTTCAAGAAATTGAAAATTCTAGCCCAAAATCATTGCAAGAAGGGAACCTTAGCAATCTCTGTGAAGGAAGGGGGGAAACAGGAGAAGCAGAAGAACCAAAATCTTCTCTTAGGGTAATTCAACCATTAAGCAGCCCAGATAAGGGAAGTGCTGCAAAAATCATTTATAACGAAATGCAAGAACCCGAATCCCCTCAAACATTAGGCACTCTCATCATCCCAGATAAAGAAAGTGCTGTCAAGGCCATTCCCATTAGATCCATTCCCTCTCGACAACCTAGGAATACTCTCCTAGATATCCCAGAAAGCTATTGGCATATATTTGATCAAATGGCCCAGAATCAGCCTAACACCCAAACCTCTACTCTGCAATACCCCATTATAGATACTGCAGCCAATGCACCTATGAAAGTAATTCCCCTCCAGCATATCCCTACATTCCATGGCCTTACATCAGAAGATCCGGATGCATTTCTATTTGAATTCGACGTGATGTGTAGAGGATATGACTATACCACCGATCCCTGGAAACTAAAATTATTTCCTTCTACATTAAAAGGAGCCACATTAAGATGGTTTATGGGATTAGGTGGTGGTGTTATAAATAATTGGGATCAAATGAAAGAGTCTTTTCTAAAAAAGTATCAAGACTATTGCAGGTCTCGAGAATTAAAGGATGAAATATTTCAGATGGTAGCTAAACCAAATGAGATATTGGAAGAGTATGTTGAACGATTCCAGTAGAATCTTCAAAGCTCTCCTTATGCATCATTACCTTTACTTGATAATGTATTAAAAACAACATTACTTATGGGAATGAAGGAACAATGGATTGAGACATTAAACATTATGGGGAAAGGAGATATTTATCAAGAAAATTTTGCTGACATTATTGATTTATGTATCAGGAGTTCGAGAGGCAGCACAAGATTAAAACTAGCAGGGCATGATCGATTTGTAAGAGATAATATAATTTTGGCAGAAGGAGTAACTCGTGCAGAAATTGGAAATTTATTATAAAATTTTAAAACTGACATATTGGGGACATTGACAACACAACTTGATATTACGCAGGCTAAATAGAAGCAAACAGAAGTAGAACAGAATTGGGCAATCTTTTGTCCTAGATGCAGAAAGAAACACAACCACAAGGAGTGTCCATTAGATGTAGTTCAAGTTTGTGCCATTTGTACAAAAGACCACTCCATAGAGAGCTGCTTCTCACTTCCTGGATTGAAAGCAGTATACAAGGAAGTAGAAGAAGAGCCAGAACTAGTGTCTCTACTTAATCAGCGCCATCAGTGGCAGCCGTGACAAACAGGTATGTTTTCAGACCCAGCTTCTTCTTTCTAGCCTCAACAATACCATGCTCAACAATATAATTCAATGTGGCAAAATCAACCTTCCTTCCCGAATTGGTCACAACAATCATTCCCTTCATCATCACCATGGTTGAGTCAAGCAAGCCAACCCAATTGGCCAAATTTTCCCTATACCCCACCATATTGGCAAAATAATGTTTTTCCACCACAATGGACTCCTCCTACTTTCTAGAGTCAAACCTGGCAGGCAAACTGGCAAAGACCGATGAATCATCCAGTAGGGACTATCCCGCTCCCTCAACCTACACTGCCAGCTTTACAACAAAATCCCTAGTCTAATTTAAGGCCGCAACTCCCAGCCCAACCCAACCCCAATCCAAATAACAAACCGGTCTAGACCATTCAAATAATTGAAACACCAAAGATAGGAACCGATCTAAAGGAGTGTGATGACCTTCAATTAAGATCTGGGCGTATCATTGAAACAGAGGGAGATAAAACAGTCCAAGTTGAAAATTAGTTACTTGTAGAACAATCGTTACAGGAAGAGGATGCGGCTAGACAACAAATTCAAGATCCAGCGACCACATCCTCTCCTCCATTCCCAGAACGCTTAATTATACCTCGACCGATACAACATCCTGATTTTGACATTCTGGGAGAATTACGAAACCTGTACATAAAAATCCCGCTCCTCTAAGCCATTCAAGACATCCCAATATATGCAAAAACTATCAAAGAACTATGTATAAATAAACCAAGGAGGACAATAACAAATAACCCAAAAGTCCAAGTAGTCGACACTTTATCTGACTTATTTTCAGGAAAAGAAACACCCGTTAAATACAAAGACCTAGGAAATCCAAGAGTAGCTGTACAAATCAATGGTCAAACCTTCTCAAATGCCTTAGTTGATATAGGAGCTGCAATTAACATCTTAACAACCGCTACTTGCCAAAAAATGGGCATTACATCAGTCGAACTGACCTCCACTTTATTAGAACTGGCTGATCGATCTGTAGTTAGGCCAGAGGGCACACTACAGGATGTTATGGTATCTATTGCTTCCTGGGAATATCCGGCCAATTTTCTGATAATAAACCCCAAAAACCGACTTGATGGACATCCGTTGATCTTAGGCAGACCTTGGCTCACAACTGCCGATGCTTATATTGGCTGCCGACAAGGTAATATGACCATTACTAGGGGGACAAATATTAAGAATCTAGCTTTATATCCCCTAGCGCAGCTAAGTGTCACCATAATAAAAAATAACAAGCACCCTGTATCATATTTCATAGAAAATATTAGATCTCCATTAACCATACAAGAGGCCCTCGATTTCAAAGACCAAACAGAAGACAATGCCATTAATAATTTCATTAGCCAAGCTGAACCCAGATCCCACGTACAATTGTTACATGATAGAAGTGGCATTTGATAATGAATTAGAAGAAGATACACATGATCAACCAATACCCACTACCTCTATCTCGAATAACAAAATTGTGGAAATTGAGCCAGGAAAAACTTTAAACATTAATGCCAACTTGACTTTAGAACAAGGAAAGAAACTCATCTAGTTATTGAGGAAACATAAAGATGCATTTGCATGGGACTACCCTGAGACTTAATCCTCATCTAAAAGACGTTGTAAAAGTTGAACTCCAAAAACTTTTAGATGTTAACTTCATTTACCCTATCTCCGATAGTAAATGGGTCTCTCCACTTGTTGTGGTACCGAAGAAGAATGGAAAGTGGAGGATTTGTGTAGACTATAGAGAATTAAATAAAGCAACACAAAAAGACCACTTTCCCCTTCCATTCATTGATCAAGTATTAGACACTTTAGCAGGAAAGAAATTCTTTTCTTTATTAGATGGCTTCAGTGGATAAAATCATATTCAGATTGCCCCTGAAGACCAAGACAAAACTACTTTTACTTGTCCTTGGGGAACATTTGCCTACAGAGTTTTACCTTTTGGCTTATGCAATGCTCCTGCTACATTTCAAAGAGCTATCCTCAGCATTTTTTCAGACCTAATAAATGAGGGGCTCTAAGTCTACATGGATGATTTTACACCATACAGAGATGATTTTATCCAGCATTGGACACACTAGAAAAAGTCCTGCAGCACTGCATTGCCGCCAGGCTTTGCTTAAGCCATGAAAAATGCTATATGATGATGACTGAAGTACTTATTCTAGGCCACTATATCTCAACAGCTAGCATACAAGTAGACCCAACCAAAGTCCAAATAATTTTGCTAATTCCCACCCCTACCACTCAAACAGAGGTATGCAGCTTTCTTGGATTCTCTGGTTATTATAGAAGGTTCATAGAACATTATTGACATATTGCTGCACCTCTATATGCACTAACATGTAATGTTGACTTTCTTTGGACAGAAAAATGTGACCGTGCTTTTCAAGATCTAAAGAAGCTTATCTCCACAGCTCGAGTCCTTCGTGGACCAAATTGGAACCTATCATTCCAGATTTCATCAGATGCCTCAGATACAGCTATTGGAGCAGTCCTTGGGCAGGAAGAAGATAAAAAACCATATGCAATTTATTACATTAGCAAGAATTTATCCCGTGCTGAATTAAATTATACTATTACTGGAAAGGAATTTCTAGTTATAATACATGCTATCAATAAGTTCAGGCATTACATTACTGGATATCCTGTTATTTTATATACAGATCACTCTGCCATAAAATATTTAGCAAATAAACCAATCACAATTGGTAGAATAACTAGATGGCTGATTTTATTGCAGGAATTTGATATTACAATCAAGGACGGACCCGGAAAAGAAAATCCTGTAGCTGACTTTCTCTCGCGAATACCAAAACCAATGGATGCAGCAGCAGTTGAAGATCAATTCCTAGATGAGCATTTGTTTGCTGTCACTATTAAAACACCCTGGTATGCCGATGTTGCGAATTAATTAGTAATAGGTAAATTACCAGAACATCTCACCCCTAATGAACGAAAACAGATTGTCCAGCGAAGTGTTCGATTTTCCTGGATTGCGGGCTACCTATTCCATACAGGAGTAGATATGCACATTAGGAGATGTGTCCAGGAGGATGAAATTTTTGATATTTTGAAAGCTTGTCATGACGGACCATGTGGTGGACACTTTGCCAATAAGAGATCTAGACATAAGGTGCTGCAAACAGGATATTACTAGCCTACGATCTTCAAAGACGCAAAGAAGTTCGTTCAAGATTGTGACAGTTCTCAAAGTGCAGGACACCCTGGTTAGGCCGATGAAATGCCCCTGAACCCACAATTGGTTGTTGAACCATTTGAGCGATGGGAACTTGATTTCATTGGTCCAATCAACCCATCTTCGAATCAGAAAACATATATTCTAGTGGCAACAGAATATGTCACCAAGTGGGTTGAATCAAAAGCATTACTGAGAGCTACAGAGGATCCTGTCATACAATTCTTGTTTCATATATTTGTGCGATATGGGCTTCCAAGAGACATAATTACAGACGGTGGACCACAGTTTGTTGGTAATAAGATTGCTGCAACACTTAAAAACTATCATATCTAGCATAAAATTACTACTCCATACCACCCACAAGCAAACGGTCAAGTAGAAAGCAACAACAAAATAATAGAAGCAATCCTGACAAAAACCATTGCGTCACATAGACGCGATTGGGCTGCAAGACTACCAGAAGCCTTGTGGGCCTACAGAAAAATGTGGAGAAGCACTACTGGCTATTCACCATACCAATTGGTGTTTGGAAAGCAACCCATTTTCCCCATAGAAATCAAAATCCAAACACTGCGAACACCACAAGAAGTCGGCCTAGATCTAAACGAGGCACAGATTAATAGATTACAACAGATCAATGAGCTAGATGAAATCAGGCTCTTTTCCCTTCAACATACTGCATTAATCCAACAGTAGCGAGCTAAATGGCATGACGCTCTCATTAAAAACAGTCTTCCGCAAAGGAGACTGGGCTCTCTTATACGATTCCAGGTTTCAGGATTTTCCCGGGAAACTTCAGACTCGCTAGCTAGGGCCATATGAAATCCAGAAGGTACATGATAATGGCACCCTAACTCTAGTCACTATTGATGGATCTAGACATACCTTTAAATTAAATGGCCACCGAGTTCGATTATACCGAAAACCACTTACTCGGGAATCCTTCTGTCAGCAACTACGCGAGGACTTTGATATGCAAATTCTACAGGGGGAAGAGCAATCTTCCTCACCTGTAATTCATTCAGTAATTCACCTTTTTATACCTTGTACATAATTTCTTTGTTCTGTATATATTTTTGTATTTCCATTGTTTTTTTCCTGCTGTTCCTTTTTCAGAAGAAACAACACTGTCATTTTTTATGTTCCTTTTCTCAAGAGACAACATTTTTGTTTGTTGTTCCTTTTTCAAAAGAACAACGCCTTTGTTTTAGCCGTTTCTTTTTCTTTTTCATTTTGCTGTTCCTTTTCCAAAGGAACGACAATTGAGTGTTCTGCTATTCCTTTTCCAAAGGAACCACACTTTTGATTTTTGTTGTTCCTTTTCCAAAGGAACGTTATTTGTGTGGTCTGTTGTTCCTTTTCCAAAGGAACAGCATTTGAGTGTTTTGTTGTTCCTTTTCCAAAGGAACAACACGTTTGATTTTTGTTGTTCCTTTTCTAAAGGAACAACACTTTCAATTTTTGTTGTTCCTTTTCCAAAGGAACGACATTTGACGATTTTTGCTGTTCCTTTTCCTAAGGAACGACATTTGACATTTTTTTTTGTTCCTTTTCCAAAGGAACAACACTTGTGATTTTTTTTTCCTTTTCCAAAGGAACATCATTTGGGTTTTCTGTTGTTCCTTTTCCAAAGGAACATCACTCTTTGATTTTTGTTGTTCCTTTTTCAAAGGAACGTCATTTGCGTTTTTGCTGTTCCTTTTCCAAAGGAATGGCACTTTTTAGCATTTGCGTTTCTGCTGTTCCTTTTTCAAAGGAACAACACTTTTGGTTTTTTGCTGTTCCTTTTCTAAAGGAACGACATGTTCAGTTTTTGATATTCCTTTTTTAAAGGAACAGCACTTGCGATTTTTGTTGTCCCTTTTTCAAAGGAACAACACTTGTATTCCTTTGCCCTTCCTTTTTCAAACAACAACATTCTTGTACTCCTTCTACTTATGCCTAAAGATCCCTGTTGTTCCTCTTGTTTCAGGTCTTTTGGAGCACAGCTATACACTCATGCAATGGATACAAAGCTAGAACATACTAAAATCTGATAATTATATAAACTTGCTACTTTTATAACAAATTTTTGTGAATTGATAACGAGGAACAAAGGAAGGACACAACTATTCATTACTTTTGTTGTCACTACCCTACTAACACTGACATGATTGGTCATATTTATCATGTTGGTTCTTTTTAAATTCCCATAATCTTCTTTAATAATTATTAAGGAATAAGAACAAAGGGTTTATATTTTTCTATTGAGATGTTAAGACTTATTCCACCATTCCTACTCTTAAGGAGGGCCGAACCACCCTTTGTGTATAAATGGGAAAGCATGTTCAAAAAAAAATAAAAAAAGACGAATGCTTTGAATTGTCAAATGCAGGATAGGGGGTCTCATCAAGAGCCAACCTACCATGATCATAAAGAAGAAAGTGAAGTGGCATTCCCACTATGGCCACCACACCAGGGATATGGTCCAAGAGGCACATCAGAAAAATCAAGAGTCCTTGGAACAGGAGGTCTCATCACGAGCCGACCTGCCCACCTTTCACTCCTTCTTGGTGAATGGAATTATGATTTAACTGGTTACCAAGCCAGCATAATGACCTCCATTTTGACACTAAATAGAACTTCCTACACATACGCAAAGGATCATGGTTCCATGGGTGAAACAAACAACTATGCCAAGGTTATGGACACTTGTCGGCAGCAGAGCTCTGTTAATGGTATTGAAGTCACATTTCTTATACGCCAATAGTCATCATTAATACCCTTCTCGGTCTTATACCTTTGTAATCTGTTAAATAGGATTATGCATATCCCTTCCCCGAACCATTAAACGCATGAAAATCCATTATAACCAATCATGACGGGAAAAGTAGACAATGACCGCATTACACTCGTTCTACACATCAGCTGTCCTATCCTCCCAGCCTTGCATCATATAACCGCATTTTCTTATTTATTAAGCGATCTTATTATACACCTCGATTTTGGTAACCTGCTACTTTTGTAAACATGGCATCGTTGCATACGCTATTCCTTTATGACCCTGTACCAGAACAGACCGGCCCACTGCTCCTTCATTTGACGGCTGAGGATGGCCTATCACATTGCGGGGGGGCCTGACTTCATAATTTGCTGACATACGTGTTAGGCTATCACTCGTCAAATTCTTACTTGGGAATAGCAAGGCTTAACGATATCTCGTTTTTCAATTTGCATGCTGTTCCTAAGATATGTTCGTTTGCAATAACTAGAAAGATTTGAACAAGCCTTGCGATTTTACTATTTTCTTCTGTGTTGCTAACAGTTCGAACAACTTGTTGTTCCATTGTCGTTTCTGTGTTTTTACAGTGAGCTAAAGCATGGGAGGAAGGTCAATTCGAAGAGAACCACAGGTATTGACAGTTTTCGACACTGCACGGGAAATCCTAGCAAGGGCAGGATGGTTAGTCTATCTTAATCGCATTCAGGAATCCAACGAGACCGTGGCAATAGAATTCTTGCAGAATTTACAAGAAAATCACTCCACAGTAAGGGGGAAACATATAGCAGTCACTGATGATGTAATTGCAAAGGTCTCGGGACTACCAGCCACTAGACCTGTGTGGACTCTGAAGAAGGAGAGACTGCAAAAGATCATGGAGATCTTCCATGATGAAGGCTAGAACCTGACAGTCAGAGGAAAGGGAGTCCTACCAGCAGAATTAGGAGAGCCGTGGGCAGAATTGGTGAGGATCATCCAGAGCTACATCACCTGTGAAGGCAGGAAAGATGTGGTAAGACCATGACACCTTAAACTCTTAGCTGTATTAAAAGAAAAATGCTCTATGAACCTGCCTGCATTCTTAAATTCATTACTGCATGATGTTGACCGAAGCATGAAAAACTCACAACATGTGGAATCGGTGGTGAGTCACCATGAGCTGATACGGTTGATAGTTAGCCACAGTTTGGCTCAGCAACAGAGCAGCTAGGAAGAACTAATTGCTATAATAGATGGGGCACCGACTCCGCCAGCCCCAAAACGCAAACACACTGCCAGTACACCAAATAAACCATCAAAACGGAGAAAATCAGTTAGATTGGCACGGATTAGAGGAAGGTTGGAAAATCCCCAAGGAAGTACCAGCTAGCCTGTGGAGATAGACAACTCAGGGGATGAACAACCCCCGCAATTGGAAGGAGAAGAGAATGAGAAAGAAGCAGAAGGAAATGAGGAAGGAGAGACAGGGGAAGAGACCGAGTAACCTAAGCAGGTGGAGGTGGAGGCAGAGGAACGTGAAGAGAGTCCACTTCAAAATCCATTGCAATAGGATGAATTGGCCAAAATTCTGGCCAATATGGGCGAATATGGCCAACCTCTCAGCCCGCCAGGCCTCCAGACTGAGGAAGAACCGAAAGAGCATTCTGCTCAGGATAAAAATGCACCCAAGGAATTGTGCGACGAGGAAGAAAACGAAGAGAATCATTCTGTTCATGATGAAAGCATGACAGGAGGAGGCAATGATGAAGACATAGAAGGGGAACAATCCGTTCCTAGCCAGACTACACCAGAAGAATTGCATGAAGAAGAAGGGGTGGACAAGGAAGTTACCCAGGAAGTAACAGAGCCAGCTAGGGTTTCTACTCCTGAGTAGCCTGAACAAAACACTGAAGGAGCACCCCAAGGGGAAAACCAGGGAATTGGACAAGATAAAAGTCCAGGCCCGAGTAAACAGACAACTGTTCCTTCTAAGGAAGCAGAAGAAATCAAATGATTACGAAAAGAACAGTAAAGGTTATTAAATGTGATAGCTCGACTTCAGCAGCAAATCAGGGTTTTGAGAATGAGAAAGAAAGCAAAAAGAACTTCAGGGGAAAGACATGTAGCTACTTCAGTGAGACCCCCCAAGAAAAATATTCGAAAGACCCCTGTTCAGCCTGCTGTTCAAAACCTTGTCGAAGAACATTCTGCTGTTCAAATTACCGTCGAAGAATATTCTGTTGTTCAAATTGTTGTCGAAACACAGTCTGCCATTCAAACCGCCATTGAAAAACAGTCTGTTGTTCAAACTCTTGTTAAAGCGTAGACTGCCATTCAAAATCAAAAGGAACACCATTCCAATATTTCTCATGTTGAAATACAAACGGACGATATATTGACCTGTGACAACGAAGTTCAGATAGAGGCACAATCTTCTGAAAGGATACAGACTATAAACACAAGGCGACGCAATAGGAAGATTCAAGTAAATCTTCCACTGGCCACTACTGTGTGGGACAACGATCCGAGGATAGTAACCCTACGAGAGGGTTTGATGCAAGTGCAGCAAGCGGTTGAAAAACTCACAGAACAAGCAGTTTCTCGAGAAACGTATGAAGAATTACGACAACAGCTAAGGAATTTCAATTTATCCGAGAACCAAGCCTTTGAAAGATTGCAAAAAGAACAAGAAAAAGTCGCAAAGGTAACTCATAGATTAGATGTAGTTATCAGACAGATGGATACCTTATGCTCTTTGTACACTGACGTCCTAGCATGTAGAGCCGCTGCCAAAAATTATGCCTTGTTTTTAGTGGAACGATACTTGCAATTGAAAATTAAGGCCGTCAAAGCAAGAGCCCCTATACAAATTAATAGCATTGATGATTTTATAAATTTTTGTAAGCATTATGGAGTGAAGGTTCAAAGATTACTGTGTGAATTCTATCTGCATAACCTTGTTCTAGACCAGGACACAAAGCAGAACCCTGGCCCTTTCGTTGGGGATATACAACTGTAGGCATTTATCTCGTTTGGAGTTAATCAAATTAAATGGCTTAAAGCCTATAATGCCTTCCAAAGACAAGAAAAAATATTAGACTTATGGGTAAGAGCTGAGCCTAGAGATCCATTGCAGTTATCGAACAAACACAGGAGCCTTATGAGGACTCCGGGCGTGATTAACGTGTTAAAACCCATTCATATAGCAATCAATCGGCAAGGGATAGAATACTTATTTACCATTAAGGACCTTGCCATTGCAGATGCTAAATTTCAATATCAGACCTCTAATCCAAACATCCAACTCAAGGAACCATTTAATTACGAGAAATTTAAGTTAGCCGCTGATCGTTTGAACCTCTATGGCGAAATTATCTTGAGGGCAGGGCCATCATGGTTAGGATATAGGTTTCGAAAGTCCGATTATTTGGCAACCTGCACCTGGATACCAAGCCCTGTATGAAATGCCTGAGGGTCAGACAGGCCATCTTTTTGAACACCTAGTTAGGCATCATGGCTGTAGGCCACCACATGAGATCCCATCTCTAGCCTACTCTCTCACTGCCTTACATGTCAACTACAATGTTTTCAAGAGGGCATGAAAAAGGGTAAGCAGCGGGGTGTGTGGAGTATTGAAGAAGGTATGTTTTCATTAACTATTTTGCCATCTTTTCTTTAGAACTTGTAACATCTTTGCATCATGAACTAGGTAGATAATGGGAAATCATGACAAAATATATAAAGATTTATATGCAACATAAAAACGCTTATAATTGTTATTTCTTATGCAGGAAAAGGTGAAAACTAAAGATTGCCGCTCCAAGGAAAAAGACAGGGCCAAGCTAACCGCTGTCCCTTTGGCGGGGAACCATATGTAAACGAGACAATCTAAATTAAAACATCTCAGCCAAGGAAAGGAAAAGGAGATATCGACTCGGCTTAGGAAGACGACCGGATAACTGAAGGATTAACAGCTTGGCGAGTCCCTCAGGATCCTTTGATCCTGAGGGATCGCTGCTTTAACTATTTTTGCATTCTTGATATCTCCACTTCAGCTGTTATAAGTAGGGACAACACTGCTAGCCCAGGGGGAGAGACTATTAATTTGTCATGTAACTTTACTCTGTACTTGAACTTTGATCATCAACTCTCATTGAGAAGAGATTTATTGTAACTCCGTTTCAATGCTTTAATATAAATCTGGTTGTTGTTCCATTTGTGATTCTAGAATAACTTCAAGTGGTGTATCCCTAGAAGCTAAGGGCCCGGCCCTGGTGGAACACTTGCTCCTGTATCATTACCTTTAGTTCGTGTGTGGTTTGTATTATCATCTTTAATCGGTAATCTGGTGTGTTTTGTTATCTTATATCGCAGCTCTGTTATATTTTATATATCGTTCTCTGCAGCAGGAAAGTTGTATCGTGCGTTCTGGTCTTATAATGTATTGTTGTTCCTTTAAAGTCATTAATGTAACATCGTTGTTCTTTATAGAATGCTATTGCTGTTTAATTGCAGAGTAACCGAGCTGTAACCTTCTTAAATGGGTATTATTGTATTCTTCTATGGTTTATACTTCATACGATTGTTGTTCAATTGACATTTCTGTTCCATTATGAATTGTTATCGTTACCCTTTCTAACCGGGATCAATACTTGCAGTATCAGACTCAGATTACTGTTTTTTTAATATTTCTGTATGTTGTGTGTATTAATTATTTCAGCACCATAAGCTCTAAGCGCTGTTCTATGTTTCGTTGGTAATTGGTTGCCGTTCTATTTCTATTTGCTGCCTGATTTACCCTTTGAGTAAGGATTGACATTTGATTTCTGTAGGGTGAGATTGTTGTACTTATTTCTGTAGATTAAGGTGATGTTGTTCATTATACTTAGTTGTTGTTACATTTTCTAATTTCTGTTCCATTTCTTAATTGTTGTTCCATTTCCTATTATTTGCGTTATTGATTGCTTTGGTGTGCAGAACGATCTGAAACTGTAGTGGACATTGGCATTTGCTGTCTAGTCCCCAGATTGGCGATCTGTTCCTTGATTACTTTTGGTTACATCAGTTTCCAAAGGGATGAGTTATTGTTACTGGACCCTTGATTGATACATTGCTTAGTTTTACAAGTGTATGATTTAGGTTTCAAAGTATTTTGCTGTAAGTAGATTTTCTTTCAAGAATCCGTTTACTCTTGTATTTTCTTGAGCACTATACTACTAGCATTACTCTGACAAATTACAGCCTCAAACTGAGTACGCTCTTTGAGATAATAAATCGTTCCTGGATTGACAAGTTAATGTGAGGTAATTAGAGGTGAAAAAGACCCTTTTTACAGCTCGACAGGTATCAACATTGATAAAGGAATATTCACTTAGTACCAGTGCCAAGTTTCCTTCATGCAACTCATCAAATGTCTTATGTTTTCTTCACAACTATTCCACCTCTTCAACCCTTGTTAGAGTCTTCCTATACGTTCACTCTTGCCTCAAGTATAACATAACACTAGAATCCCAAATGTGCATGTTTGTTTCATTTGTTAATGCCTCGTTGAAACTATATTATCACACTGCTTAAAATGAAATGTTCACATATTAAGGAAAATAACCTATTTTTCTTATGACAACCTAAAATATGCAAGTGACTAGGAGAGGACTCCATTTTCTCAAGATGAAAACAAAGGGTCTTAAAACTCCATTCACACAACAATTTGAATTTATTTAACATACAGAAGGATACATACCCTAACACTTCCAAATTTGTCCTATGACTTTTAAACAACTAACACTTGTTTTTAACTATTAAATCCACTTACTATATACTCCCTTTTGTTTGCACCCGCCTAATATGCAAGAATGCATAAATGTTTTCAGTACAACCAAGTTAAAAACACTTGTTTCCTTTGAGAGATTTCAAATTATTACTAGTAAACATTAACAAAATCATTGCATATAAACCCCAATCTTAAAATTAGATAATTATTGCTATTATGATAAATACCACTATATGATAATTTCAAACATATACCAAAATAATATGTAAGAGTAAGAGTAATTAGCTGCTCAAATACAAATAAAATTGTATCTATTATTTTTAGCGAGGGAAAATTTCAACGTTTTTGAAAAAGCTAAGTGCCAAGTTATTTATGCTCCATGACTAAGGAGGATTTTCTCATTTTTCAAAAGGCAAGAGCCAAACAAGATTTTTTGTAGCTATCATAGATTTGTATGATTTCTACATGGAAGTAATGCACTATGGAGTTGCAGCTTGACCAATTATCACATATAGGGAAGCAATTACTATGTACATAGTTTTGGAGAATATTGATAATGTTTTAGGCCTTTAAGGGATATGGGTTTTCCCAATTAAGGAACAATTATTGGAAATATGGGGAAAAGTTGCGTTTAAACAGGGTTTTGAAACCATTAATTCGTAGATTTAATGCATGTGACAATTATTTGAAGAGGGCTTTCAAGAAAATAACCAAACGAGATTGTAGAGAGTTATGAATGAGGGTTTTACCAGTAGTAGACCCAGTATCGAACCATACAATCGGATATTCAGTCTATTGATGGCACCAAGGTATGTTCCATTTGTAAACTTCAATTCATTTTCAACCCCCACATTTAGTCTTCCACATAGAGAGTACATGCACGTCAGGTTTCTGATTCAAAATCTATTTTTTTTTGCAGCCACGCTTGTATGTTTATCTCACTTAGCCTATTCGTGTCTTGAAGTTGTCGGAACTCATAAAGAGATGCATAAGGCAGAGGAGGATCCTGGTCCGTTCTTGAATCTTGGTTGCAAGGGAGGAGACCAGATCTGTAGCTCACACTTGCAAACATAATAACCCACTGAGAGGGGTCTTAAATCGAAAGAATTGAATCCCTAATTACAACTTGGGGAAGGGTGTATCCGAATTCATACAGCTTCCCATAACTGTCTTCCACTCACGATGAATGGAGATAGGGTGGGTCTACAAAAGGCCTTTTCTATGACACCGTCAGGACCAAGGTCAGTCCAACTTATATTGCATATGATTTTATAATTATTAGCGAGGTGTTTTTCTTTGTTTGAGTCATCGTGGATGAAACAAATCATGTGAAAAATGCCCCCTTTTTTGTTTGAATCGGGGTTTTTAGGAAACTTGGTGCATTAGATGTTGTAGCTCGTCTCGTTTTTTTTCTAAGATTCTATGAATGCTCCAAGCGAGAAAATTAACTTTAGCGAAAGGGAAACAATAAATGGAAAACTAGAAATTGGGAAAAGAAGAAGTAACAGGTCTTCGATTGCAACGAACCTAACAAATAATCTATGATATATCAATTCATGGATATGCCTATAACTGTGGTACGTCAACGTCAATTCCCTTTTTGTTTTCCATGGGCAGTTGGGAGATTCGAACAGATTTTAACAAACTCTTACCAGCAACTACAATTATAGTTAGTACGAGCTTTATACAAGCTGCAACTTCTAGCATATCTTGTTCATATGGTTACAGGACAAGCTAAGCTACGTGTGTAGGTAGCATTAGAATTCCAAGCACAAGACATTAGAGCTTGACATTAGATCATTAATTTCCCAAGAACAAGATGATTCCAAGAAGAATTATAGTTCGCTACCCCACTCCAATAAATTCAATCTAACGAGATGTACTGGATTTTCAAAGGTCCAGAGCCTCTGAAATTCTAGGGTAATCACTTCCTCATAAATGTTTCAGACTCCTAATTCCAATTCCAATAAAGGAGTCTTGTTGTTTGGGTGTGTGATATCATTCTCGGTTCATCATCACTTCAATGTTAGGGGATCAATTCTCCACCAAGGGACCCAGAGGATCTATTCGTTGAGTGGTTCTCGTAGGTTCAGTTCTATGGCGTTTGGCATTTTCTGCTCGGTTTTTACCTCCTCCTCCTCCTTCATGTAGTTGTTGTAACAACTGGTGATGGTGATTATCTTGTGGGACATAATAACATACGGGTTGTTGAGGATTTGATGAGTGAAATAAGTGAGAGTTTTCTTCGTGTAGGGGAATTTTTGCAAAAAGCCTCGGTTCTGAATGACAACATTACATCCCACAGTAGTGAGCAATGTGGGAAGGTTGTTAATGCTTCCCTCACTTCTACACCTTGGCTACATGCCCTTGTGCTCAATCACAGTTACACTGAAGCCATCACCCATTTGGATCATTTTAAGGATATTCTTTCGAGTTGCTCTGAGCTTAATATCATTGATTCTATAAGAAATTTTATCCAGAAAGATCGTTGGTTCTTTATAATCTCCATTTTAAAGAAAAACCAGAAAGATTAATGGGGACCTTTTAATTATAGGTGTTCATATAATAATGGGAGTTTATTTATTTGAAACTCTTGTAAGATTCTACGAATGCCTATGTATGCTCTTTTTAGCATCTGCAGGATTAAGCACAATTTTGGTTTTCCCATTCGAAATTAATGTTTGCATGGATGCATATTTTCTTCTTTATTCAGGCCAACAGGTTTTCTAGGTGTCAACAAATCTTAAAGTTCTTGAACTTTGAAGATACTTAAGATATTAGAAAATGTTGCACACACTTTCTTGTTTATGTTCTTAAAGTTAACAGATGATCCTAAATCTTAGTGCACAAGTGTTTTTATTTCTGATTCTTCAAGCAAAATGCCTCTTCTCTCGCTTGAATCAGGATTTTCAATAAAACCTGGTAAAAAAATGCCTCTCATCGTTTTTCCAAGATTTGATGAGTGTGTGTGTATGTGGTTTTTGGAATATGCTGCTTGAGTTGAATTTTTGGTTCTACTATTCGAAATCATGAGATTTAGATATTCCTGCGTGGACAATTTTTTCATGTAGAAATATCTTTATATTTCATACTAGGAATCTATATATTTAGATTCTTTAGTATGAATTTAGATTCTTTATATTTCGTACCATCATGAGATTCATTACAGACATCTACAAGAAATGTTATGTTTTGTGGTTTAAATGTCTATAGTTTTCTTGTGTGTTATGAAACTATTCTTAATTATCACTTTTATTTTATTCAAGGATATAGTTCTCTCAACATTGGTGTGCTTTGTATCCTTCCTAAACGATTAATATGTATAAAATAAGAAACACATCAGAAGCCCTTGCCTTTATTTACCCATCTCCATTAGAACATCGTTGGCAATGTGGCAATGAGTATCTTATATTTTTGTGATTTTTTTTTGTAGGTCCATTGCTGCTGATAAAATCAAATGAACAGTGCTACAAAGAGCTACCTTTTCAAATTTCAGAAACTGTTATGAAACTTTTTCTGTTATGAAACTTTTCTTAATTATCACTTTTATTTTGTTCAAGGATACAATTCTCTCAGCATTAGTGTTCTATGTATCCTTCCTGAATGATTAATATGTATAAAATAAGCAACACATAAGAAGCCCTTACCTTTATTTACCCAACTCCATAAAAACATTGTTGCCAACATGCCAATGAGTATCTTATATTTTTGTCAAAATCTATTTTGTAGGTACATTGTTGTTGATAAAATCAAACGAAGAGTGCTAGAAAGAGATACCTTTTTAGATTTTAGAAAGAAATATTGAAAACATTCAACAAAATAGTAATCTTCCATATGAGGAGCAAGATGATTTTGATGATAGTGTGTTCCTTGTTGGAGACCCTGACTTTGATTTTGGACCACCTCAGGATGGACTTGAATATCTTCGACAAGTCAAGTATGTAAATTATAAGATCTCCTTAGGTTTCTTATATATTTTTCTTAAATGGAAGTATATCCTCCTAAAATTGTAGAAGTATTAGTTGGTTAGTTCTTCAATTTGCTCAAGGATGTTTTGCACTCACATTCTTTTCCATCTATCTTTAGCACAATTTCCTATCCATTCTGGAATTAATGAAGGAAAGGGTTGAGTTTTTTCGAATCTAAAATATGATAGTTGAAGTTAATCATGGTTTGTAAATGTGAATGGAAAATTTTGGTTTTGTATATCTGTCTTCTCATGCATTAATCTAGCCAGAAAGTTACATATCTTGGATTTTCTTTTATTCATATTTTTAACTAAATGACTTTTTTGCAAGAGGATTTATATTTTTCACTTGAAACTTTATGTAAATTAATGATAATTTTCTAGATAGCTACATATTAAGTTGAATGCCTTGCTGCCTAGATTGTCTAAATCATAGTACAAGATTAAATTTATTTCCTCAAAAAAAATTATAATTTGTATTCAAAAGAAAGAATGGAAATCATATTCTTTTTTCTCTCTAGGCATGTGTCCAAAACAAGATAAACATAATTTTTTTTCATTTTTTCCTCTGGATACATGTGGATTCAAAAGATCACAGTTTAAAGCAAAGAAACCCCCCTTACATTATACTGTTAAGAACTTGAGATTATATTCTAAAGATTGGTGCCAAAAGTAAGTCTCATGACTGTCCTGAGAAAATTACAATGCAGAATCTGCAACAAATAACAGTGAGAATGACTCCTCAACACTAGCCTTCAAATCAAAAGATAGAAGACCTTGACCGTGTCAAGGCACCAAAGATAGATTCTTCTAAAATAGATAATCCAACTTCAACCTGTTGACCTTCTTTTGAAAGTGCACCAGCCACCATATTGTGTTCACATTATACATGAGTGTGTGATATGGTAGTGAACAAGGATGATGTCGCTTTTAACTGATTTTCCAAAATCTTCCAACTTAATACATTGAATTTTAATCTCCCCTTTCATCCATTGAATAACTAGTTAGTTCCCATATACATGCAGTTTCCTAGCCCTTTGTCCATGGATTTTTTCAAAAGAAGATGAAGGACCATTATTTCAGTGTAATTGTTTGACCCAATTCCTAGACCAGCCTTGAATGTGATGAGGGGCTCTTCAGATGGGAATAAAAGACCTCTTGCATTTCTAAAATTATCTTTTCCTTGTCTAGCACCATCAAAGAAACTTCATGGATAGGATTTGTCAATATATATGTCTCCCGCCTGCCATTGTTGTCTTATCTTTGAAGATGTTTTGCATTCATGAAAAATGCCATAGACTTGATTGTAAACCTTGGAAGTTTGAATTTGTTTCCCTTCAAATATTTTGGCATCACGTACTAGCCAAATACCCCATTTAGCATGACATAGAATTTCCCTAAAAACTTTTAATTCCTATTTTTGAAACCAAGATCAAGGCATTCTTCCATCGAAGTATCTCTTCAAGCATTTTCCATTCCAGTTATTTTTTCTAGATCTTTCTAGAGATATTAAGCATATGGACAATGAATAACTAAATGAGTAATTGTTTCCACATTCCTCATGCTGGGTCCTTGTCTTCCTCTTTTATGTAAGCCTTCCCATGTTGGAACCTTATCTCTGATTGTGAGCCATAGGAAGATTCTTGTTTCTTAAGTGTCTTTATTTTTTGTATTTTATTCCACCATCACATATCTTCTTGACCAAAAATATCCATTAAAGACATATAACCTGACTTTATAGTGTACATACATGTAACATTATTTTTAGCCCACATCAAGGAATCCTCTGAATCCTTCCATTCTCCACCCAAATTGATAGATTATGTTGATTCCCAACCCCACTGCCAAACATTTGTAGCATTAGTATACATAATTTGATGTAAAGTAAAAAATACTTCAGTTTTTCTTGTGAAAAATGGTTTATCAGGTTAGGACCTAGAATAATTTGTTCACCACATCCCATAATTGGATTTAAGTCAGTCCTTGCATTCTTCTCATTGCCATTTTTCCATGTAAAGGAGTTTCCAACGATAGGAAAGGTTAGTGCCATGGATTTCTAGTGATTTGAAACATTCTTAATACGTTTCTAAGGAGTCCTTATCTAGTCTAATAAAGAAGTAGGGGCTACATACTTCTTTAATCTTCACTCCTTGCCTTTCCAGATATCTTCTTATCCAATAAGGCTCCCAGACATAAACTTTGAAAAACTCGGATATAGCACCAACAATGACAAAAAACAACAATACAACTGATGCTTGTATAATACTGAAAATCCATCTAATGTTTGGTCCTAACAGATCGGACTCCATTACAAAATAGATATGAACTTATCGACTAGACCTAACTGGAAATTTATAGATTAGAAGGAGAATCAGTTTCTATAATAAGCATGCAGGAATGAACCAGCAACTATCTCAGCTGGTACATGAGAGCATCACACACATATTTGCATATTTATAAAGGATTTGGAAGGGAAGGATGGGTACATCCTGTAGTTATATAGGAAGGGAGGGACAAAGTTTATAGTTACATAGGTGTAGATTCCCACCAGTAAGGTCAGATGAGTCCTAGAACATAGGTATACAACAAGTACATCTTCGGTCTTTGTTGTGTATTTGTTATTCTTTATATCATTGATGGATGGTTATTGATTGATGTAAAATAGAGGATGGGAAGGTCCTGCCAATTCTCTTGACAAAAGAAAATCAAGTGGAGTGGTAGAATTGTATTTTAAAGGGTGAGCCAGAAATAAAAACTTGAAAGGTAGAACTTGAGAATAGCAAGCTATATGATTTGGATCTAGGGAGGCAAAAAATTGTGGAAAAAAATCATGGTATCGACAAGTATTCCCTGCAAATCAACCCTAATTGTTAGACCACTGCCCAATTTTAGTTATCTGCGATGGCAATAGTGACTCTAGCTTTATTTGTATGAATATTGACTTTAGTCATTGTCCTGTTATTTTAGTATGAATGATTTTGATTTTCAAACTCCAACTAGTTTGTTGTTAAACTAATTAAACCTTTGATGAAAAACATATAGTTTTCAATGCTCTTTTCTAAATCTATTTTCTTGAGAAAATTTGTCTTTAGCGTTGAAAATAGCAACAAGAAATGAAAAATAGCATTGCTAAAGATAGCATTTCATGATATTCCAATTTTCATTTGTCCTTGAATTAAAATTGAGAATTAAAATTCGAATTTAGTCTCACCAGCTATTTGAAAAATAATTAATTAATTCATCCTGAGTTAATTAGTTGGAGAAATTCAAACATGAAGTCTTTGTGAAGTCATGCAACAGTTATCCCTTCGATTAAGGAAGTTATCCCTTAATTAAGGACATAAGGATGAGTTGTATTTGAGTTGTAATTAGTTAGCTCAGTTAACTGAGTTAAGTCCAGTTAGATTAGTTCCAAACAGTTTGTGGAACTAATTGTGAGTTTAGTCAGTTAATGCATGCATGCATGAAACTAATGTACTCCAGATAACTGAATATTCTCTCATAAATAACTCATGCATGTCAGTTCAGACAAAGGCCCAGTTAAGATTCAAGGCAGGGACATTGTACTATCAGTTGCAAGAATTTTCCTATAAGAAAATCTCTTGCATGCAGAAGGAATTCATTCCTTGATATTTGCGCAATTTTACAGTGTGTTGGAGCAGTGTGTGAGATCAGTGTCACACAAGGTTACAACTGGAGCATCCAGGGAAAACAACTTAAGGAAATAGGAGGCTTGGAGGGCAGAGGGAAAGGCCTATGAGTTGTCTAGTCTGTCTATGAGAAGTGAGAGGGATTGTACTGAGAACTAGATAGCTATGAGATCTAAAGCTTTGTGTAATCTTGAGATATTTCCACTTGTATGATAATAAATATAGTTGGGGTTTTAGCTGAGGCTTTCTCTTGAGTATTCTTCTGTGTTTCATGTGTGATTGATTCTTCTTCTCTGTTATATTTGTTTTGATTGATCTTGCTCAAATCGATTAAGCTTCTACAAGTTTGATTGTAGAAGTATATTAAGTATTTTGCTTTAGCACATTGCATAATCAGATTAATCTACAGTGAGAATTTCTACATGGTATCATAGCAAAGGTGACGAGAGCTGTAAACAACATATTGGGAAGGGAAAAGTCGAAGTTTGAAGTTCTTGATTTTAGATACAAATTCGAATTCTTATCACACCTCTAAGTTCTCCAACGGCATTCAATGGCTTGAGACTCGAGTATGCACTGGATGGCAGCTCGAATTAGATAGCATGGAAGGATCGCATGGAAGCGGTATTAGAAGGAAATGGTTTGAAGGATTTCATTGATCAAGAAATCCCCAAGCCAACAGTAGCTAATGCCTAAGAATTGGCAGAATGGAAGAAGTGTGTGGCGAAGGCGAGGAGGATTCTTCTGGAGGGAGTTCGAGACCATATTTTCTCGAGTCTCCATGGGAAGTAGACTCCGTTATCAATTTGGAAGACATTGAAGGACCTATATCAGAACAATAGCGACCAGAGGAAATTGGCGCTGAAGGACAAGCTTCGGAAAATAAAGTGTCAAAAGGGCGACATTATTTCTACATATCTGAATAAGCTCACCACCTTAAGAGATGAGCTTATAAGTGTAGGAATAATGACATCTGATGATGATATGGTGAGTCTTGCTCTCCTTGGTCTTCCTAAGAGCTGGCATAGCTACCAGGACTCAATGAATGGAAGAGAGAAACTATCGGATTGGGAACAACTGTGGTCGGATCTGATGCAGGAGGAGATCAGGAGGAGCACCAGAGATGGTTCTTCATCTAAGCACGATGATGAAGAAAATCTAGCCTTAGTGAGTAAGGCAATGAAAGGGAAAGGGAAATGGAAGGCTTCCCATTCCAAATCGAGTTCTTCTCATGGTGGGAAGAAGATTGACAAATCTAAAGTGAGATGCTTTAATTTTCATGAGGTGGGCCATTATGAAAATAATTGTCCATTGAAGAAATCCAAGAAGGGATCCTCCAAAGGATCATAAGGTGAGGCACTTGTCTCTCAGTTTGGATAGGATTTTATCCTCATCACATGTATGCTTTCATAGATGGTGGGTTGTGCTTGGTACG
This sequence comes from Pinus tabuliformis, assembly GCA_031772625.1. Classification (NCBI taxonomy): domain Eukaryota; kingdom Viridiplantae; phylum Streptophyta; class Pinopsida; order Pinales; family Pinaceae; genus Pinus; species Pinus tabuliformis. Next base: position 251,108,275 of record CM062809.1, on the reverse strand, counting down.
TAGACAGTGGAGCCTCATTCCACATGAACGACGATAAGAGTTTATTCAATACCTTGGAGGAGAAATACCTCAAGATATGCATAGAGATGGGCGATGATGGAAAGTACCATGTTTCAAGTGAAGGTACGGTTGCTTTTCAAAGGGAGCATGGAACTCCTCTCACCCTGACTGATGTAAAGTATGTGCCTGGACTGAAGAAGAACTTGGTATCGGTCACGATGTTGGAAGACAAAGGCTACGATTTTGTCTTCAGTAAAGGAAAGCCGTTCCTGAGACACATAGCCATGGGTCAGACCAAGAGGATTGGGATTCAAGTGAAGAATCTCTACAAGCTAGAGGTAGATGACTATGCTGCATTGAGTTCGAAAGTAGAATTGGTGCAAATCCAAGACATTGGCGAGTTATGGCATAGGTAGTTGGGCCACTTGCATCATGGGCCTTGAAGATAATGCAACAGATTTCTACCGGACTTCCCAAAGGTAAACTTAATCAAGTGGACACATGCAAAGGTTGTACCTTGGGAAAGTATGCAAAGTCTTCCTTTCATGATCGAGACAGTTGAGCTGAAGCAATCTTGGAGCGAGTTCATACAGATGTGTGTGGACCATTCTCGACATCCTCCACTGTGAAATGAATGTATTATCTGATTTTCATTGATTATTTTTCTTGTAAATACTGGATCTATTTCACGCAGAAGAAGGATCAAACCTTCTCAAAGTTTTGTGAGTCCAAAGCTTTGGTTGAGAAAGAATCAAGGTAGAAGATCAGGACCTTAAGAAGCGACAATGGTGGAGAGTATGTCTCTCAAGAGTTTAAGGTCTTCTATGAATTAAATGAGAGTTGACGACACCTCATAACCCACAGCAGAATGGGGTGCTCAAGAGGAAGAACAAAATGATTGTGGGGGTAGCTCGGGCAATGCTGCATGACCAAGGCCTACCACTTCATTTGTGGGATGAGGCATGCAACACAGTAGTCTATTTTCATAATAGAAGCCCACATCACATTCTTAGGATGAAGACACCAGAGGAAGCTTTCTCTGGGAAGAGACCAGATGTGGGTCACTTAAAGATATTTGGCTCATCATTTTATTACCATGTGACCAAGGATGCTTGGAAGAAACTTGAGCCAACAACTGAGTTGGAGATACTTGTGGGGTACAGTAATACACCCCATAACTATCGGGTGTATTTTCCTACTAGTCGGAGGACAGTGGTTCGCAGAGGTCTCAAGTTTGATGAGCAGAAATCCATGCGAGTTTCCCTTGAGAGGGAGCTCAAATTATAGGTTGTGGAGGAAATTTTGGTTCCTAAGGAGGAGGAGCCTCAAACTGATGCAGAGCAACCACATGCAGAGGTTCCAGGAGTGGAGACATCCACTCAAGGAGAGCCTTCTAGAGATGGGCGAAATCATACAAGAGAAGCTGACAGATTGTTGTCGGATGTGAGAGAGAATGTGGGAGAACCATATTCTCAGCGCAGACAGAGGAGGTCACCTGATAGGTACACTAGATACATGGCCCTTGTTGGGGAATGTGTTTAGACCGAGCCATCTTCCTTTGAGGAAGCAGTGCAGCAGCCGATTTGGGTTGATGCTATGGTGGAGGAGTATGACTTCATAGTTCGAAACAATGTTTGGGATGTGGTTCCAAGACCAAAGAACAAGTCAGGTGTGAGTTCTCGTTGGCTTTACAAGGTAAAGCAAGTTGCTGACGGTAGTGTGGAGAAACATAAGGCAAGATTTGTTGCCCATGGTTTTCATAGGTCGAGGGGATCGACTATGATGAGACTTTTGCTCCTGTAGCAAGGTACTCATCTATCAGATCGATGTTGGCACTATCAACATAGATGGGTTGGGAGATCCATTAGATGGATGAGAAGACTGCCTTCCTCAATGGCAAGATTGAGGAAGAGGTGTACATAGAGCAGCCGGAAGGTTTTGAGTCCTTCGATCGCGAGTCACATCTGTACCAACTTGTTACACTAAAAAATGTCACCATGACTATTTACAGTTAGTATGGCTCTATCAACAGTCATGCTATCCTCTTAGGCAAGTCTTATGCCTCTGCTCTCCATGTCAAACTCCAAAAAGAGAGAAAGTCTTTATAAATGTATTTATCTCTGGGTACGCAGGTTCTCTCAACCTTACCTGCGGGGACGCACCCAATGTTCACAAAAGCTGCGTCCTTGGACGCTCTGTATGTAAAGGGGCAGGTGCGTCCCCCTGTAAAGGTCAAAATGCGCAAGTTTCATCTTTAAAAAGTTACTTGTGGTCATTTCTAGAGCATTCTAGAAGGTTGTTCGACGTGTATTGAGCGCCTCCAGATGGTTCATGTACCCCTACCAAAGAGGAACTTATCCCATCAATGAGGGAGCTATCCCATCCAAAGAGGGGATTATCCCATTGATGGTGGACCTGATTAACTTCCTCTTGATCACTATAAATATAGGCATTGGGCCAGAAGGAGGAGAGGTTGGAAGCTATACATTTCTAAGGGTAGATGCTGCAGGAATTAGGACTCCCATTTAGAAGCTTGTGAGGAGAGATTGCCATCTTTGCTTGTTCTATTTGGAAGTAGGTGAGCTTTGTCAAAGTAAAGGAGAACTCTTGATGGACCCTGGGAGGGACTTGCACAACACCAAGGCTCAGGTTGTATTTGTTCCTTTTGTTACCTATTAATGCAAATAAGTCCATTCTTCTCAATAACTTGTTATTTATGAGTTGTTTCATGTACTCCTTGGTCTATGTGTTAAATATGTTTTATTCTATGAGATTATCAAGTGCTATTTAATCGTTTGATTGTTAGTGGATGCAGGTTTCAAAGTGAAGGAGGAGCTCATCCGGATCAGCGGAACTGGACTGCTACAACAACGTGGGACTACAGGTAGGATCTAAACACTTGATTTCTTATATAGTAAATGCATGTTTAGAGAAGGATTGCTCTTGTTTGTCTTGTTTGTCACTAGAGAGTCTTAGGCTCCTAGGGAGGTTGGTTGTGTCCGCACAATCGACTCTTTCCGCCTGAAAAATTGGCGACTCCACTGGGGAATCCATTGATGTGAAAGTCTTTTCCTTTGTATGCAACTTTGATCTGAGAAAAGTCATTTATTTTCTGGTTTTTGGCTCAGTGACTTTGTTTTTGGGTGGGTTAGCTTAGGGTTAGATTCAATTTAGTTTTTCTTGAATTTTCCAGTAGGACGCACCCTCTGAGTATTGCACAGTGCGTCCCTGTACACACTGTCGTTGTGTGCACAGAGCGGGCCCGCACCTGTCTTAACGAGTTGCCTGCGTCCCCTGCTAAAATTTAATAAAATTCCATTTTTTGCATTTTTTCTCTTAGATTTTGCTTTTTCTTAGTTTTTACTGCCCAGATCCATTAGTCTCTTGTCAAAGATCTTCACCTAAGCTTGTTTCATTGGCATTCCTGCTTTAAGCTTTCATCAATTGGGTGTTTTGAGTCTCTTTTTGAGAAATTCTTAATTTGATTTCCTTTGGTCATTACTTGGAGGTTTGTCTCAGTCTTTTCACAATTTTGCATCTTTTTGCTTTTGTTTTTGCAAAAAAATTTCCCCCTCATTCGCCGAGGGGGGCTAAATTGTGTATGAGTGTTAATCGCCTTTGAGTATTTTTATTTTTGATCTTTGGAACTCTCACCCAATTTTCTCGACTTGCACTTGATTGGTTCTTAGATTACATTAGAATCATCTTGTGTTTGAGGATTCTCTTGCATAGATCACATTTTCATAATTAGAATTCTCATTTTCAGAATATGATTGAAAAATGTGCATAGATTACATTTGCATACTTTTCAAGTGAATTGTGCATAGATTACAATTGCATAGTTTACATTCTGAAAAAAACAATCGTAGATTTAGATTAGTTTTCTTTGATTTGAATTTACAAAAAAATAAAAAAAATGGTTTGGAATTGATTTGCATTAGTTTTTCTTGATGAAATTAGTGCATTAGAGAATTTCTTATATTCTCTCTTAGTGATCAATTTTTTGCATTGTTGGAAGTGAATGGAAACTCTCGCCTTACTTTAGTTAGGATTCATCGAATTGAAAGGATTGCATTATCATATTCGATTGCATTCAGTTGAGTCGGGTGATAACACCATTGGTTTCATATCCATTTACCCATTTGAGTAATAACAGCCTTAATAACACGGCGCTTAATTAAAATTCATCTAGTAATTTTTTACATTTCTAGGGCTCTGAAACACCAACATAGCTTAGGCTAGTGTCTTGGAGTAGGAGAGTAATTAACTCTCCAAGACAGCAAAACCAAACAAGTAGCTCATCTTGTGGTAGGATAAATCCAACTGTTTCATTTGTACTCTGGGAAAGCTCCTCTTAAAGGAGAAGCACGAGCTCGTGTCCGAACCAGTGAGGGGATCAATCCTCCCTCGTTGGGAACGACGCCAGACACGCATGTATTACAAACGGTAAACCTCAGATTAACCATTGTCGAGGAGCCAGGGGTCACTTGTCGGTAAACCTTGGATTATTGTCAAGGAGCCGGCAAGGGGATTGAGCTTGATACTCTGCCCTTGCGTGCTGTCGGAGTGTAGACTGTTCCCCCAGGTGCATTTGTTGTTGTTGGTGACCTTAGTGACCATTATCTTTAGGATTCTACCCAAGGTGACGGTGGAGGGAAGATCCCACTGTACCTGGAGCAGACATCGGCTAGACTCACTTGGATTTTCTGGGGGGTTCACTTCACTCGAGACGGTTAAAGTGGAGGAACTTGGTCCAGTCTATTCATTAAGCAGGTTGCCGGGGTAACTGTTCCACCCGCCACTTCTGTACTGAATTCTGCGATGTTGGATTTCATCCCCAACTAGTGTTTTCGGCCCGGAAGGTTACTGTTTATGTATGGTTTGACTCCTAGATTTGATAGCGCGTGTTAATTTGTTTGTTTTTACTTTTAGAGACCATAGGTGTGAATTGTGAATTTTAATTGTTAGGTGTGAATTGTGAATTGTTAATTTTAGTTTTAAATTGTTAATAAAATTCACTGAAGTTGAATATAATGGCAAATGTTCCAGAATTTACCAACCTAGGAACCCCTCCTAACGAGAATCCTAGTACTTTTCCTTACTTTGGAAATGTTGGTCCTCCTTATATGGCTACTTTGTCATTACCTGGATTTACAATAGGATTACCGATATGGTTATTTTCAACTTCGTTGGCCCAAAGTACTCCAATTGTTCCATCTCAACCGGATGCTTCACCTCAACAAAGTTCACCATCTCAACATCACCAACCTTCTGCTGACCCTTTACCTTCTTCGCCTAATTTTTCTTCCTCCATTTCTTCCTCTTCGCCTGGTAAAAGCCTTGATGCTAGTAACCAGGAGGCTAAGAAGAAGAAGAAAGGGAAGAAGAAGAAGAAGAAGAAGAAGCAAGATAAGAAAGAAGTCAACCAACCAACCATGGCTGTAAGTGTTAGTTGTGTTGAGGAAAATTCCGACATGCACCGTAAACCCAAATACCCTTGCAGGCTTTGTAAGGGTGACCACTTTCTTGTCAATTGTCCTGGTATTCCAAAGGTCTTGGAAGTATGGTCAGAAAAATCTCATCAACTTTCCATTGATCCATCAACCAGTGATAGTCAGGTTCCTGGGAAAAAAGGTAAAGTTAGGTTTCCTTGTAAGTTATGCAAAGGGAGTCATCAAACTCACATTTGCCCTCACATGGATGAAGCCTCAACATTGTTGGAAATACTTCCTGTTCCACAGCAAGAATTTCCAACTGGTTACCGTAAACTTTCTCCCAACCTACCATCAACTGACGGAGTGATTGATCTAAATTCAAGTACAGTCAATCACACTCTTCCATTGGAGAGTGAAACTCATGTCACTCAGGTTGATGATCAATTAGTTGATCAAGTGGTCGATTCAATTTCAAATTCGGTCGATCCCAATTTCCCTTTGGAGAGTGAACTTCATACCGCTCAGGTTCTTCTTGTTACATCAGATTCTTTTATGCCGGGGGGCATTTCACCTGTTTCTATAGAACCCCCTCCAAGCACTGAGGTCTTTTCCTTTGATTGGAATAGACTGACAGAACCTCATCTTCCTTCCTCCATCCCTTTCCAAATCATTTTCAAGGCTGGTGGTAGGGACATACATCGTACTCAGGTAGATGAGGGTGCTTCTGTTAGTATTTTATCCTCAACTGTTTGGAAAGCTTTGGGTTCCCCTCAACTTTCGCCTATTACGCAAAATCTGAAAGCTTTTAACCGAACCATTAGTGAACCTTTAGGGATCCTTCCTAAGTTTTCTATTACCTTGGAAGGTAAAACTGTCTGTATTGATCTTATGGTAGTTCGAGGTCCCTTGGATTTCAATTTACTCCTTGGGCGAGACTATGTTTATGCAATGAAAGCTGTCGTATCGACACTCTTTCGCGTGATGTCTTTCCCTCACAATGGAAGTATTGTGACTGTAGACCAGCTTTAGTTCCCTAGTCTTGTTTCGACTACCAATAATATGACACCCCTAAATGTTCCTGATTCTAAAGTGGTATCTACCCTGCCACGGGTTAATTATGTGGCAACTGGTCCCATGTTTTCAGTTACCGATGTAAGTGAGCCTCCCACTGTTTGCTCATCTTCTTTTGATTTAGATTCGGTTGTTGGCATTTTGGCACAGGTGTGGTGTTATGATACAGGTGTTGTCCTTGATGGCAACTTTCTTTGATGACAGATCTCCGTTCAGACTACAGAATGAAGAGAAATCTCATATACGTAGGAGAGCTATATACGAAAGCGCATATACACGCAGATGCATGAACAGAAAAGGGCGTATATGTCGGGAAGCTTCCTTTTGGTCCGTGGTAGTTAGTCCTCGGTACTTGAGCCTATGTCTTTGGACCAAAGTATCTCGACAGACGCGTTGATCGCTAGTTTTTAAGTTGATGGTATTGGATCTCTATGGTTTTGGCTCTTGGTATTGAGCAAGGCCTAAGGCTATATAAGGAGAAGAAGATCATTAGGCAAGGATATCTTTTGAAAAGGCTTGAATATCTGAAAAAGAAAGAGATCTGGTATGCAGGTTTTGGGTTGCTTGATCTAAGCTAAGGAGAGATCACTTCGGTTGATGGAAGACTAGATCTAAGGATAGATCGGGATCTAATGATTTGAAATGCACTATTATGATATGGTTGATTATGCGTATTTCTAGATCTGCATACTGACGCAATGTTATGTTCTGGGTCTAAGTGATGTCTGGTACAGCTGCAAGTTGAGAGAATTTATTTTTAGATCTGTACGCAGGTTGTCTTCGGTAAAAGCGCGTGTATACGCGGGTTGCTCTCATTGAAGTAGCGTATATATTTTGAAGCTTGATTTTTGGGTTTACAGTTGGGTCTGACTGTTATTACAGAGTTCTGTAGTCTGCTCTGTGTTCTGGTAACTGGTGATTGACAGGGTTTCAGTGGTTCAGTGATTCAAAGATTGATGATGCTAGTATTGGTTGTTTTGTGCTTCAATGATTTGTTGTGAAAGTTGAATATCCAGTCTGAAAATATATGAAAGGTGGTACCTGAAAGAAAGAAGATTGTAGGCCAGCACCTACGTACTAGTATCTTGGCTAGTACAAGAGCAAAGGGGGTTAGAGCTCCCTTCCAAGGAAGTTTGGAGAACGAGAGAAGGTTGTAGCTTTCTGCAGGTTGTAGCCTGTGTACTGGTATAAGGCTGCACCAGTACAAAAAGATTGTAAACTGAAGTTTCATATTAAAGAAAGATAGAGACGACTTGTAGTAGGTGGTTTTCACCCACATTGGGTTTCCACCTTATATCATGGTGTGCATGTGTGTGGTTTTTGTGTGATCTGTTCTACTGCATCTGTTTACTCTTAATATGGTGAATAATGTCCTTATGCACTTAACTGAAGATAAACTAACTGAATTATAAGATTTCTGGTTATACGCTGTTTTCTTTAGACACAGTTGCGTGTACACGCTGGTTCACTTAACGAAAGTAGCGTATATGTTTCTGAGCATTGAAAAAGTTTTATAGTTCTGATAATACTGATTCACCCCCCCTCTCAGTATTATTTCCAACAATTGGTATCAGAGCAGGTCCTTCAGAGAAGCTTGACCGCTTGAAGGTAGATCGTTCATCATGAGCAACTACGAGAAAGAAGCATCAATCAGGCCACCGGTTTTTGATGGGACAAACTTCAATTATTGGAAGGTAAGAGTTACTGCCTATCTTCAATCTCTTGGTACAGAAGTTTGGAACATCGTAGAGACAGGCTACACTTTTCCTTCAGCTACTCCTACAGATGCAGCCGAGAAAAAGAAATATGAAACAAATGCGAAAGCAGTCAATACTCTATTGGGATGCATCTCTCAATCAGAATTCATGAAGGTAATGCACTATAAATCTGCAAAAGAAATATGGGATAAAATGGTCACGAGCTATGAAGGAGACGATCAGGTAAAGCGTGCTAAACTTCAAACTCTCAGGATTAAGTATGAGACTCTCAGAATGTATAATGATGAAAGTGTGGCTAACTACTTCCTTAGGGTAGATGAGATTGTCAATTGCATGCAAAACTTGGGTGAAGAAATAAAAGAGGCTATTGTGGTTGAAAAGGTTCTAAGATCTTTGTCCCCCAAGTTTGAATCTAAAGTGTCTGCCATAGAAGAAAAGGAAAATTTGCAAATTCTTACTATGTCTCAGCTTCACGGAATTCTAACCGCTTATGAAATGAGAAAGGGAGGTCCATCAGACAGAAGAGAAGCTGCCTTCAAGGCTTCACGGCAAAGAAGATTATTATGAAGCAAGTCACCTGCCAGAAGATGAAGTAGAGGAATCAAATTTTCTCAGAAATCTTCAAAGGGGTTCTGGAAGGTTCAGAGGTAAGTTACCTTTTAAATGCTTTGCTTGTGGAAGAGTAGGTCATTATGCTGCCAAATGTCCTCACAAAGATAAGAATGACAAGGGAAAGGAACCTGTTAAATGGAACAAGAAACAATATGAAAAGAAGAAAAGCTATTACACTCATGAAGATAGTGATGGACTTTCAAATAGTGATGAAGATGAACAAGGTAATAGATATAAACTTTTAATGGCTTTTGAAGATGATGACTACATGGATGCTATAGATGTAGAAGGCTTTTATGAAGAAATGAAAGATTTCAAAGTTTGTTTAGAAGAGAAGAGTGCTATTATTGATTCTCTACAATGCCAACTAGCTGAAAAGGAAAAACATCTTGAAAAATTGGAATGTGAGATTGTTTGTCTTAGAAAGGAGATTGAGAAAACCAAAGCAATTAATCTTAAGTTTGTTAAAGGATATGAAACCTTGGATGAGATTATCAATGTGCAGCGATCTCCTCTGATCAAGACAGGTCTTGGATATAATGGAGAAACATCTCAAGCCTCTACCTCTAAAAGTTATCTTGATGCAGCAAGGAGACGCGAGCAAAGGCCAAATAAAAGTCATCAGGTGAATCAGGGACAGTTTACCTCAAGAACAAATAAAGACCATCAAGAAATTCGGGGACAAACTGCCTTAAGGACAAACAGAAGCTACAATCAGCCACAGGTAAAATCTTCCCAATTTGCTCCAAGAATGAATAGAAGCTACAATCAGTTGGATGATAAATCTGATTATCGCAGAAGTTTCTTTAATGGCCAATGCTTTTCTTGCCATAACTTCGGTCACAAAGCAGCTCAATGTGTTGCCTACAAAACAATCATGACTAGAGAAGCTCAAAAGCAAGGGAGAATGTCTGGAACCATGAAAAGGACTTATAACAATTTTTCGGTTCTTGAAAATGAAGTTGAATGCTCTATTTGTAATAACTTTGGTCATGAAGACTCTGAATGCAGGAGCAGGTTCCGGAAGACAACTCAGAAGGAACAAACTTCAAATGTTAGAACATGGAGAATAAAAGAATCACAACCAGAAAGATGTGGGATAGCCTTTTATGCAGAAGGTCAAGAAAGTCTATGGTACATTGACAGCGGATGTTCGAAGCATATGACAGGGGACAAAGAAAATCTTGAGTCATATACCGCATTAGAAAAGGGGAAGAAAGTTTCTTTTGGGAATGATATCTCTGCAGCCATAAAAGGAAAAGGTGTTGCTCCATTGAAAGAGAAGGTCAAAGTAGGAAATGTTTTATATGTTGATGGATTAAAGCATAATCTTCTGAGTGTCAGTCAGATGTGTGATCAAGGAACTGAGGTAATATTTAGATCAAATGGATGTTGTGTTCGCGATCTTGATACAGGTAAAACAGTGATCAAAGGAAGAAGGACTCCAAATAATCTATATATCTTTGAGGAAAGACAACAATTCTACTTAAGCAAGGATGATGAACATTGGCTATGGCATCGGAGGTTGGGGCATCTAAGCTTTTCACAAATAAGGAAAGCATGCAAATATCAGGCAGTTCGTGGTCTTCCAGATATCAAAATTCCAGACAATACCATATGCAAATCTTGTCAGTTTGGAAAGCAAACCAGAACTAACTTTCCAGAGAAGGAAGGATCAGCTAGCATGCCTCTCGAGCTAGTCCATACAGATGTATGTGGTCCATTTAGGAAGAGGACACCTCGAGGAGAAGAATATCTGATATTATTCATTGATGATTTCTCCAGATTTGTCTGGTTAGGGCTCATGAAGCACAAAGATGAAGCATTCGAAAAATTCAAATCCTTCAAAGCCTTGGTTGAAAATGAATCAGGACACAAAATTAAGTGCCTCAGATCTGATAGAGGTGGGGAGTTTACCTCAAACGAATTTTTCGATTTCTGTGAAGAACATGGGATAAGAAGAGAATTCTCTACAGCTAGAACTCCTCAACAAAATGGGGTTGTGGAAAGAATGAACAGAACAATCCAACAAATGGCTCGTGCTATGCTTGATGAATCAGGTACTCCCGCAACCTTCTGGGGTGAAGCTGCACATGTTGCGGTTATTATTCTTAACAAAACAAATGTCCGAGTAAACAGCACTCAAACACCTCATGAGCTCTGGAGTGGTGAGACTCCTTCGGTGAAGCACTTCAAAATCTTTGGGAGCAAATGTTATATTAAGAATACTGATGAGCAACTTGGCAAACTTGAACCAAGAGCAGATGAGGGCATTCTTCTTGGTTATTCTCCACATAGCAAAGCATACAAGTGCTACAATAAAAGACTTGGCAGAATTTCTGACAACATTGATGTAGTGGTTGATGAGAAGGGATATATTCCTAGGCAAGTTCATCATGAAGACATTGAAGAAGATGAAGGCTACCCTCAAAGGTGGAATGATGAAGAAGAAGAACCTCAAGAAGAACCAGAGAAGCAGACAAGAATAGAAGAGAAGACTCCATCCAGATATGTTCAAAAGAATCATCCAGAATCTCAGATTGTGGGGCAGAAAGAAGCAGGAGTACAAACAAGAAGGACACTTGCAGAAGCTTCAAGCTATTTGGCATTAATCTCCTCCACTGAACCACAAAATGTGAAAGAGGCATGCAAAGATGAATGTTGGGTCAAAGCAATGGATGAAGAACTTGAGCAGATCGAAAAGAACAACACTTGGGAATTAGTTCCTAGACCAAAAGATAAGAATGTAATAGGAAAAAAATGGGTCTTCAAGAATAAATTGAATGAAAATGGAGAAGTAATTAGAAACAAGGCCAGACTTGTTTGTAAAGGGTATGCGCAGCAAGAAGGAATAGATTTTGAAGAGACCTTTGCTCCTGTGGCAAGACTTGAGGCCATCCGAATGTTCCTTGCTCTCTCAAACTTTCAAAACTTCAAGGTATTTCAAATGGACGTGAAATCAGCCTTCCTGAATGGAGACTTAGAAGAAGAAGTATATATTGAGCAGCCAGATGGTTTCATTCTTGAGAATGATCCAAACCTTGTATGCAGATTGAAAAAGGCTCTCTATGGACTCAAACAAGCTCCAAGGGCTTGGTACTATCGGTTGGACAAATATCTTCACCAACAAGGCTTTTCAAAAGGATCAGCAGATAGCAATCTCTATATAAAAGTTGAAAATAACAAATTGCTAATTCTTGTTGTTTATGTAGATGATATTATCTTTGGCAGCAATGAAGAGACTATGAGTCAAAACTTTGCCTTGGTTATGAAGAAAGAATTCGAAATGTCACTACTTGGAGAATTGACATATTTTCTTGGATTGCAAATCCAACAAAATGAAGGAGGTATCTTCCTGTCTCAAACCAAATACCTCAAGCAGATCTTGAAGAAGTATGGCATGGAAGAGTCAAAGCCAGTATGTACTCCCATGGTTACAGGATGCAGCCTCAGTGCAAATGATGAATCAGCAGTAGTTCACCAACCCACTTATAGATCCATGATTGGGAGTTTGCTTTATTTGACAGGTACCCGACCAGATATTACACATGCAGTAGGAATTGTTGGAAGATTTCAAGCCAACCCAAAGGAAACTCATCTTCAGGCAGTCAAAAGAATCTTCAAGTATCTTCAAGGGACCCAAAACTATGGCTTATGGTATCCTAGAAATACAGATCTCACTCTTCATGCTTACACAGATGCAGATTGGGCTAGAAGTGTGGATGATAGGAAAAGCACAAGTGGTGGTGCTTTCTTCATGGGTTCCAGATTAGTATCTTGGTTCAGCAAGAAACAGAGTTCGATTGCCTTATCTACAGCTGAAGCAGAATATGTGGCTGCGGCATCTTGTTGCACACAACTTCTTTGGATGATGCAGACCTTGCAGGACTTTCAAATCACTTGCACTCCACCAGTCTCTATCTTATGTGATAATACAAGTGCAATCAGCATTTCAAAGAATCCAGTCATGCACTCAAAGACCAAGCACATACCAATCAAGTACCATTTTCTTCGGGAACAAGTACTTGAGCAGAAGGTCAAGTTGGAGTATGTTCCTTCTAAGGAACAAGTTGCTGATATTCTCACAAAACCACTGCCCAGGGAAAATTTTGAATATCTCAGACAAAAGCTGGGAGTAGTTGATGCTTCATCCTGCTGTTAAATCTTGTCTGTTCTACAGAAAAGTTGGTATACGCAAGTTACGTAAGGGATATCAGCATATATACGCGGATTTATGCGGGGTAAGTCGCGTGTATGTTGTAGTGTATGTTGTACGCAAGTTGCAGAAAGTATATCCGCGTACATACGCTGGTTTATACAGGAGAAATCGCGTATATGGAGTTCTGAACAGCAAGGGCAATCTCTGGTTTGAAAAGGTCTGAGATGGGTATGTCAGAATTCTTCAGGCACAGTTTCAGGGGGTGCAACAGGCACAGGTTTAGGGGGAGCAGCTTAAAAGTCTCATAAAGCATTGTTGGCATTTAGATGTTTTGGTTGTTGGTTTCAGGAGAAGGAGCTCAGAAAGAAATCCTGATTGCTGATCTAAAATATGTTTATCAGATGTTGCGTCTAGATCTGTTGTCTCTATGTCATGTATCTCTTTTGTGATATCTCTTTATGGTGTCAAGGTCATGTAATGGCCTATGTTGGTTTCCCCACTATGCCTGGGATGAATGATGTAATATAATTGGTTGATTCTGATGTGTCCCCTCTTGGTAGGGAGTATGGATGTATGTATTGAGTCTTTTAGTGATAGGAAGGTCCCTTATGGTGTATAAGTCTTGGTTCTTGTTGAAGAACACCTTTTGCAGATCTGGCCTACAGTCAGGGGGAGCATGATTCAGCACAGCCAAGCAGAGGTATCAGCATGTCCTCAGGGGGAGCACAGCCCTTTGCCCTTGATGACAAAGGGGGAGAATGATTCTAAGGATCTGAAGGTTGCCATCAAGTCCAAAGGGGGAGATTGTTGGCATTTTGGCACAGGTGTGGTGTTATGATACAGGTGTTGTCCTTGATGGCAACTTTCTTTGATGACAGATCTCCGTTCAGACTACAGAATGAAGAGAAATCTCATATACGCGGGAGAGCTATATATGAAGGCGCGTATACACGCAGATGCATGAACAGAAAAGGGCGTATATGTCGGGAAGCTTCCTTTTGGTCCGTGGTAGTTAGTCCTCGGTACTTGAGCCTATGTCTTTGGACCAAAGTATCTCGACAGACGCGTTGATCCCTAGTTTTTAAGTTGATGGTATTGGATCTCTATGGTTTTGGCTTTTGGTATTGAGCAAGGCCTAAGGCTATATAAGGAGAAGAAGATCATTAGGCAAGGATATCTTTTGAAAAGGCTTGAATATCTGAAAAAGAAAGAGATCTGGTATGCATGTTCTGGGTTGCTTGATCTAAGCTAAGGAGAGATCACTTCGGTTGATGGAAGACTAGATCTAAGGATAGATCGGGATCTAATGATTTGAAATGCACTATTATGATATGGTTGATTATGCGTATTTCTAGATCTGCATATTGACGCAATGTTATGTTCTGGGTCTAACTGATGTCTGGTACAGCTGCAAGTTGAGAGAATTTATTTTTAGATCTGTACGCAGGTTGTCTTCGGTAAAAGCGCGTGTATACGCGGGTTGCTCTCATTGAAGTAGCGTATATCTTTTGAAGCTTGATTTTTGGGTTTACAGTTGGGTCTGACTGTTATTGCAGAGTTCTGTAGTCTGCTCTGTGTTCTGGTAACTGGTGATTGACAGGGTTTCAGTGGTTCAGTGATTCAAAGATTGATGATGCTAGTATTGGTTGTTTTGTGCTTCAATGATTTGTTGTGAAAGTTGAATATCCAGTCTGAAAATATATGAAAGGTGGTACCTGAAAGAAAGAAGATTGTAGGCCAGCACCTACGTACTAGTATCTTGGCTAGTACAAGAGCAAAGGGGGTTGGAGCTCCCTTCCAAGGAAGTTTGGAGAACGAGAGAAGGTTGTAGCTTTCTGCAGGTTGTAGCCTGTGTACTGGTATAAGGCTGCACCAGTACAAAAAGATTGTAAACTGAAGTTTCATATTAAAGAAAGATAGAGACGACTTGCAGCAGGTGGTTTTCACCCACATTGGGTTTCCACCTTATATCATGGTGTGCATGTGTGTGGTTTTTGTGTGATCTGTTCTACTGCATCTGTTTACTCTTAATATGGTGAATAATGTCCTTATGCACTTAACTGAAGATAAACTAACTGAATTATAAGATTTCTGGTTATACGTTGTTTTCTTTAGACACAGTTGCGTGTACACGCTGGTTCACTTAACGAAAGTAGCGTATATGTTTCTGAGCATTGAAAAAGTTTTATAGTTCTGATAATACTGATTCACCCCCCCTCTCAGTATTATTTCCAACATCGGTAAGTTGACATGGAAAACTCTATGGGATTACTTGAACATGATGTTCTTATCCCTTTTGAGTCCCTTGACATGTGTTCCTGCCAAAGAAGTATTCTTCCTTCTGATGAAGACCTCTTGGAAGCCATGATCAAGGTGTGTCCATTGACATGTCTTTCTTCAAGTTGGAAGCCATGATCAATGTTGTGAGGATAGTTTTGTTCCTGTCTCAACCTCGTTAAAAAATGAAACTGGATGGACGAGGATAGTTTTTTCCTGTATCAACCTCGTTAAAAAATGAAACAGGCTAGTGCGAGGAAAGTTCCTTTTACTGTGTCAACCTCGTTAAAAAATGAATCAATATGTGTGAGGATAGTTTCTTCTAGTCTCAACCTCGTTAAAAAATGAAACTGGAAGTCATGAGCATAGTTCCTTGTCTTGTGTCAAGCTCATTAAAAACTGAAACAAGGAGTTGAAGAGGATAGTTCCTGTTACTGAGTCAACCTCATTAAAAAATGAATCAGGTAGATTTTAGATTATGTAGGTAGATTGTAGAAAGTAGGATTTTGAGGAAAGTTCCTTTTACTTTGTCAACCTCGTTAAAAAATGAATCAGTGTGCTTGAGGAAAGTTCCTTTTACTGTGTCAACCTCGTTAAAAAATGAATCAGTGTGCATGAGGATAGTTCTTTTACTGAGTCAACCTCATTAAAAAATGAATCAGGTAGATTGTAGAAAGTAGGGTTAGAGGATAGTTCCTGTTACTGAGTCAACCTCGTTAAAAAATGAATCAGGTATGAGGATAGTTCTTTTCTTGTGTCAACCTCCTTAAAAAATGAAACAACTCCCTTTTCAAGGTAAATATTGAAAGTAAACCTTCATTCCATCCATCTGGTTGAATGCAATGAAGCCTGGGGGGCATGTACCTCCTTTTGCATCATTATACTGGGGGCATGCGAACTTTTGGAGCATAGTTCCTTGTCTTGTGTCAAGCTCGTTAAAAAATGAAACAAGGAGTCTTGAGCATAGTTCCTTGTCTTGTGTCAAGCTCTTTAAAAAATGAAACAAGGGTAGGTTAAGTAGGTAGATTGTAGAGAGTAGTCATGAGCATAGTTCCTTGTCTTGTGTCAAGCTCATTAAAAAATGAATCAAGGATTTTTAGAGCATAATTCTTTGTCTTGTGTCAAGCTCCTTAAAAAATGAATCAAGGTTTTTTAGCGTAGAGTTTTTGTGAGGTAGAATGTAGAGTAGTTAAGAGCATAGTTCCTTATCTTGTGTCAAGCTCGTTTAAAAAATGAAACAAGGGTTTGAGGATAGTTCTTTTATTGTGTCAACCTCACTAAAAAATGAAACACCTCCTTCAAGTCTTTCCAAGATCTTGAAAGTAAAGCTTCATTCCATCCACCTCATTGAATGCAATGAAGCTTGGGGGGCATGTACCTCGTCTTGCGTCATTATGCTGGGGGCATGTGAACTTATAACAAGCATAGTTTTTCGTTTCAAGCTTGCGTAAACATGAAACCGAATCCGAGCATAGTTCTTTTCCTGTGTCAAGCTCGTTAAAAAATGAAACAAATCCTCCTCTACTTGAGTCGAAAGTTTGACTAGATCTCATAAATGTTAAGTTGTATATTTAGGTTAGTTATTTCAGTTTTTTACGTAATTTTAGGTCGGGTCTTTTCAAATGATCTCGTACTTGAACCATCATTTCATCCACCGTAGTTGAATGAAATGAAGCTGGGGGGCCATGCGCACTAGCAATTATGCTTAGGGGGCATCAAGCACAGTTTTCTCTCTGTTTCAAGCTTGTGTAAAAATGAAACTACTTTGAAGCATAGTTTTTCTCTGTTTCAAGCTTTTGTAAAAATGAAACATATCTCGAGTCAATTTCAGTTATTTTCAAGACTCGTTAAACTCATGAAAATCCCAAGATTTTTTGCTATCTTTCATTCTCGTAAAACAAATGAAAATGTCGAGTTCTTTCCGTCTTTTCCTGCTCGTAAATTAAATTGAAAGTCGGACATATGAGTACATTTTTATCATTTTTTCGAACTCATTAAAACTTACGAAAAAGTGAAAACCATGAATACATTTTTATCATTTTTTCGAACTCGTTAAAACTTACGAAAAAGTGAAACCTCAGAGTCATCTTTTAAGCTCTTTTCTGACTCCTAAAACATGAAAAGATTGCCGAGCGTTTCTTTTACACTCGTTAAAACGGAACTAAAAGACAGTCCCCTTATAGCTCTTTTCTGACCGTAAAATCAGGAAAAGATTGTCGGGTTTTTTTCGTTTCAAACTCGATACGGAAATAAAACGACGTGTCTTTGATTGCTTTTTACTTTTTAGGTCAGTGACACTAATTATGAAAGTACTCCTTGGTCGCAAGATCAAGCGGTTCCCCCAGGTATTATTTTATACTTTTTCGGGCTTGAGGGACACAAATCTACGAAAAAGTTCAACTTGGAGTCTTCTTAAGTTTTTCAGACTCTCTAAAATTGAAAAACGCCGAGTTTCTCCTATACTGGACTCGTTAAACATTTCACAGTAAAGGACTTGTTCAATTACAAACAGGAACAAACTACTCCTTCCTAGGGTTTGAATCAAAACTAGGTTGGACTCATCCGAAGGATGAGCTTATAATCAAGCATATGTTATCCTCCTCAAGCTTGTTAAAAATAAAGAGGTACTTGCCAGAAATGGCGTGGGAAAAGAGAGAAGAATGAACCTGTTTGTTACCTTTTGTCTCAGAAGAAACTTTATTACCACTCTTGAATACGACACTTTTCATTCACCTGGGTTGGGAAATCTTTTACCTCACAGTTGATCAAACCACTTTGAAAGTCTTCAGCCGGGTTCCAGGGATTAACTTTGAGTTATTCATCACCAAGCCATCTGTCGTGTCGTTATGTGTTCAAGAGGTCTGCAAGCAAAAACTTTCATCTGCAAAATACTTGTCATCCATTTGACCATCCCTGAGTCAGTCCTTACAGCAACATTTCTTCAACTTGAACAATGATTTCGTGTTGTGAGCTTGCCTGCAACGGGTCGCTTTCTATCGACATCAGCACATTATCTAGAGAGATGACTTAGAAATCGTCAGTACCTTGAAGTCTGCATGCATCAATGGCAGGTTTCTCGCCTTTGACGTCAGTTTACATCATTGACTTTCGATCGAAGGATTCCGTGAAATGTTCGACATCAACTCATTCATTCACATCTCATGGATTGTACTGGGTACTTTGAGAACCATTGACATTACTGGTGGTCTCTCTCACACTTGTTAAGAGTTTACATCATCGACTGGTAATCGAGTGGTTTCTACCATGTTCGACATCAACTCATTTATTCACATGGATAGAATCGTACCAATTCAGGAAGCGGAAATGAAGACCCTGGATCTAGTTTCCACCATCCAGGCTGCGAGGAGTTTTGTATTCATTATCTAAGTAGACTAATCATAAACAGATGGCTGCGCCCATGCTGTGTCTACAAAAGTCTATGATTATGATGTACTGCAAGATCATTCCTGTATCAGAATAGTTAGTCTGTTAGTTAAAGTTTTGATCTGAGTATGGGAATGCCTACCTCAGTGATGATATAATCTTATACATGTATTTTGTGTTGAAAATTGCAGGTTCTGACCAGGCTCTCCACGAGATAATCCTTGAAATGATAAAGCGCTTCACCCTTCCTAGATAATACAAAACCCTAATCTATTACAGGCTTCGCACTTTAGGGGGCAATCTGTTACACTAAAAAATGTCACCATGACTATTTACAGTTAGTATGGCTCTATCAACAGTCATGCTATCCTCTTAGGCAAGTCTTATGCCTCTTCTCTCCATGTCAAACTCCAAAAAGAGAGAAAGTCTTTATAAATGTATTTATCTCTGGGTACGCAGGTTCTCTCAACCTTACCTGCGGGGACGCACCCAATGTTCACAAAAGCTGCGTCCTTGGACGCTCTGTATGTAAAGGGGCAGGTGCGTCCCCCTGTAAAGGTCAAAATGCACAAGTTTCATCTTTAAAAAGTTACTTGTGGTCATTTCTAGAGCATTCTAGAAGGTTGTTCGACGTGTATTGAGCGCCTCCAGATGGTTCATGTACCCCTACCAAAGAGGAACTTATCCCATCAATGAGGGAGCTATCCCATCCAAAGAGGGGATTATCCCATTGATGGTGGACCTGATTAACTTCCTCTTGAGCACTATAAATACAGGCATTGGGCCAGAAGGAGGAGAGGTTGGAAGCTATACATTTCTAAGGGTAGATGCTGCAGGAATTAGGACTCCCATTTAGAAGCTTGTGAGGAGAGATTTCCATCTTTGCTTGTTCTATTTGGAAGTAGGTGAGCTTTGTCAAAGTAAAGGAGAACTCTTGATGGACCCTGGGAGGGACTTGCACAACACCAAGGCTCAGGTTGTATTTGTTCCTTTTGTTACCTATTAATGCAAATGAGTCCATTCTTCTCAATAACTTGTTATTTATGAGTTGTTTCATGTACTCCTTGGTCTATGTGTTAAATATGTTTTATTCTATGAGATTATCAAGTGCTATTTAATCGTTTGATTGTTAGTGGATGCAGGTTTCAAAGTGAAGGAGGAGCTCATCCGGATCAGCGGAACTGGACTGCTACAACAACGTGGGACTACAGGTAGGATCTAAACACTTGATTTCTTATATAGTAAATGCATGTTTAGAGAAGGATTGCTCTTGTTTGTCACTAAAGAGTCTTAGGCTCCTAGGGAGGTTGGTTGTGTCCGCACAATCGACTCTTTCCGCCTGACACAACTCAAGAGAGCTTCGTACGGGCTAAAGCAAGCACCTCATTCTTGGTACACCAGGATCGACAATTACTTCACCGGGTTGGGCTTCACAAAGAGTGAAGCGAATGCGAACCTGTACCACAACATGGTATAAGGTAAGCAGTTGATCATTGTTCCTTATGTTGATGATCTGGTATTGACAAGTGATGATCAGTTGAACATGTCTTGAAAGGAGGACCTTGCAAGAGAATTCGAGATAAAAGACATGGGTCTCATGCACTACTTTCTAGGCATGGAAGTGTGGTAGAAGGATGGGGAAGTTTTTGTGTCTCAAGGAAAGTATGCCAATGAGATACTCAGGAGATTCCACATGGAGAAGTGCAAGCCCATGAAGACTGCTCTAGCAGGTAACTAGAGGAAGGAGGGTGCTACTTCAGGAGAAGTAGCAGAAGCTACTGTGTATCGATAACTTGTGGGTTCACTGATGTACTTAGTGAACACATAACCAAATTTGTGCTATGCGGTGAACCAACTGAGTCAAGCTATGGTTCAGCCTACCAAGCTATTTTGGAAGGTAGCGAAGCATGTTTTGAGATACCTCAGAGGCACATCTCAGTATGGATTATGGTACAGATGGTCAGAGGGAGTGAAGCTACAGGGCTTCACAGATGCAGATTGGGCAGGGAGTCCATCAGATTGGAAGAGAACATCAGGAGGAATTTTCAACCTTGGGTCAGTTGCAGTTTCTTAGTACAACAGGAAACGGAGGTCAGTTGCACTCAGCTCAGCAGAGGCTAAATACATGGCTGCAAGTTAGGCATCATGTGAGGCCATTTGAATGCGGAAAATTATAGTTGGTTTGTTTTACCAGAGGATGGATCCAACTGTGATCTATTGTGATAATCAGAGTTGTATCAAACTCTCTGATAATGCAGT
Source organism: Pinus tabuliformis (assembly GCA_031772625.1). NCBI lineage: Eukaryota > Viridiplantae > Streptophyta > Pinopsida > Pinales > Pinaceae > Pinus > Pinus tabuliformis. The sequence continues at coordinate 251,087,360 of CM062809.1, read as the reverse complement.
ATTTCATGACAGGTCCAAGCATATCGACATTCAGTATCATCATCTCAGAGACTGTGTGGCAAGGAGGATCATGTTGTTGCAGTATATTTCGGCTGAGGAGAAAGATGCTGAAATTTTGACTAAAGCATTGTCAAAGTGTAAATTCGAGTTCCATAGAGACAGGATCAGGGCGGCATATAATCCCTTTCTTGTTGAGAGGGAGTGTTGAAAGTAACAACAAGAAATGCTAAAAATAGCACTGCTAAAGATAGCATTTCAGGACATTCCAATTTTAATTTGTCCTTGAATTAAAATTGAGAAATAAAATTCGAATTTAGTCTCACCAGTTGTTTGAAAAATAATTAATTAATTCATCCTGAGTTAATTAGTTGGAGAAATTCAAACATGAAGTCTTTGTGAAGTCATGCAACAAATATCCCTTTGATTAAGGAAGTTATCCCTTAATTAAGGAGATAAGGATGAGTTGTATTTGAGTTGTAATTAGTTAGCTCAGTTAACTGACTTAAGTCTAGTTAGATTAGTTCCAAACAGTTTGTGGAACTAATTGTGAGTTCAGTCAATTAATGCATGCATGCATGAAACTAGTGTACTCCAGATAACTGAATATTCTCTCATAAATAACTCATGCATTTCAGTTGAGACAAAGGCCCAGTTGAGATTAACGGCAGGGACAGTGTACTATCAGTTGCAATAATTTTCCTATAAGAAAATCTCTTGCATGCAGAAGGAATTCATTCCTTGAGATTTGCACAGTTTTATAGTGTGTTGGAGCAGTGTGTGAGACCAATGTCACACAAGGTTACAGCTGGAGCACCCAGGGAAAACAGCGCAAGGAAATAGGAGGCTTGGTGGGCAGAGAGAAAGACATATGAGTTGTCTAGACTGTCTCTGAGCAGTGAGAGGGATTGTACTGAAAGCTGGATAGCTGTGAGAGCTAAAGATTTGTGTAATCCTGAGATATTTCCACTTGTATGATAATACAAATAGCGGGGTTTTTAGCTGAGGCTTTCCCCAGAGTATTCTTCTATGTTTCATGTGTGATTGATTCTTCTTCTATATTATATGTGTTCTGTTTGATCTTTTTAAAATTGATTAAGCTTCCGCAAGTTTGATTGTAGAAGTAGATTAAGTATTTTGCTTTAGTACATTGCATAATCAGATTAATCTACAGTGAAAATTTCTACATTTAGGTATTTTATATTGCTACTGTGTGACATATGCTATGATATAATTTCCTAGATAAATAGATAGACGTGTTGTATAACATAGTCTTTTTAAAATCTAAAGAAACAAAATTTCCAAATACAAAGTTTATTAATTAAGAACATCTTTTAGAATTCTTAGCTAAGTTATCATTATATTTCGGTCGGGGATTTTGTGTACGTTGATATTGTATTGTCTCTTTGGTTTCTGTCAAGTAACAATGGTCAATAAGGATGTGTTCTTGAGCAATAGGCACACATCTTATTCTACTATCGAAAAGGATCTCCATGGTTTTCAATCATGGCAACAAAAACGTAGATGTCAGTGGGATCTCCAAAGTCCATGTTTGATTAATTTAATACTATTGATGGTTTTGATTCCTTATTAGATAAATAATGTCACAAGTCAAATTCAAATAAATAGAAGCAACTCGTGAATGAAGGTGAAGCTATTGCTTTCTGTCCAAGTTTTGTCATTGGAACACCTCAGCTGGATAAGGTGTTTATGTCTAGCAATATTTCCACTTCTACAATAGATATTCACAGTATTCCCGTGTCTCCATGCTTCTCAGCTGAAAAAAATTATGTTGTAAAACGAATTTTCTCTTCAAGTTCACCAGCAGTTGCTAAAAGTACTACAAACCATTATTCCGTGAGTGAGAAAAGGGCCTCGGTAGAATCAGATTTAGGTATTTTCAAAACATAGACAAATGATAAAACACCAACACACTCAGAGAAATTGATGACGAAGGGAGATGAAGACATGCCAAAGTATTCAAAGAAACTTAAACATTGGGGGATAAAAGAAAGCCAAGGAAAAGTGATTCTCTCAATCTGCTAAATTCAAATATGATATGTTCACAAGGTATCCCCAGTTCTATTAATAAAGTATTGAGTAATATTCCTAGTAGTCATTGTGCCTATCTTATGCAATATGTTCAACCTAATCTTAATGGTTTCCAAACTCCAGTGAAAGAAATCACTCCATGCAGAAGAAAGAAAAAGAATTCACCAACCAAGGAGCATGTTGTGGGTAAATGGGAAAAGCAGGTTATGGGGATTAAGAGACCTACAACAGGGGCAAAAGGTGGTCCTAAAGCTAGAGACGACACAATTTTTGGCTCATCTGAGAATTTTGGTTCATCCACACTAAGGAGCAATTAAATTGTCTACCCTAGATGCTGATCCATACATTAAATAAAAATTAAACAAACACCAAAATATACATGAAAGACAAGTGAAGCAAGACTAAACAACAAATTAGATTTGTCATCTTTTTCTTCTCCGGCACATTGAGAAAGGCACCATCAACTCCATGTTTTATGGATTTTCTAGTTCAAACTTATGAAATCTATTCACTGGATTTTGCTGCAAAAGAGGTTGTTAAACACTGCAAAATATAGATGTCTGGACATGGAAGGTAGTGATGGAGTGTGTTGTTGAAAAAACAAAATTTACATTGTTGTTGGTCATTTTTATTTGTGATTTAGTATCGACTCTTTTGCTTCATTAGAATTAAGTCCATTTTGTATTGGCAGATAATTGAACACATTGTTTTTTTTTCCAATGTTTTGCAGTCTTAAAGTGAACTAATTACTGACTTATCATTTGGTGTTCATTGCTGAAAAGAGATACTCTTACTCTGATAAGTTTCATTTTTTTTATTTGCTTTTTGTTGTCATGTTTTGAGTCTGGACTTGTGAAATTCCAAATTTCATGTTGGTTTATGTGAAATATATATATATATATATATATATATATATATATATATATATATATATATATATATATATATATATATATATATATCCTATGTGGTTCATGGTTTCTGGAGATCCGTGTTACATTTGCACAGAAGTTTAGATATCATTCAAATATCTAAAATTTGTAATTTTTTATTTGAATTTTTACGTGATAAAGGAAAGACAAAGGTCCCAATTATAAAAAAAAAAACACCCAACAACACTATTGAGATTTTTCTTTCACTCAACCTATAACATATCTCATTTACCTTCATTAATGCTCTTCTTCCATATGTTATCCACTTATGACATTTCCTTTGCAATATTTGGTGCATTTGCTAGTTATAGGTCATTTATAGGTTATAAATGTCTTCAGACTTTCACTTCTAATTGAGTATTCAACTGAACATATTGAGTCTCTTATATGTAACTATTTCTCATATAAAAACCTGGTGTCAATGAGTCGAGACACGATGTTATTATTCTATGGCAGTTAGTGGCTAGGACATTATCCCTATAGTTAAGGGTTATAACCTTGCCCCATCCATATTTTCAAACATAGTGAAGCTCCATGTCAATTAGACTCTTTAATAGGTGATCCTTAGCACCTCCCTAAATAGACAACAATCAACCATGCTCTTTTATGCAGTTTCCCTCTGATTTCTAGGGTGTTTATTCACCATTACACAACTTAAGGAGGCATTTACCAAGGCTAGCTAAGAGAAAGTATAAAATACCACCCCCAGTTCCCAACAAATGGAGACTTATTGGTTGGTTCAGATCATGCAAGAAGTTAGTGTAGACCATTTGAGGTGATCCACTTATTGACACCATTCCCTAAGTACATCAATTAGAATAGAAAACCCCCCCACCATGTTTCCAAACTCGCATCTATAAGTTGATTATGGACTCGCATATCTACATTTCACTTTTTCATTTTCATTCCATTTCAATAGGTAGGCATTTTAATAGGTAGGATAAGTGATGCTTTTCCAATGACTCTATGCCATAAGAAATAGTAAAATTAAGTGCTCAATACCCGTTCATAACTTCCATAACCATTAGGGAGGAACCTACAACTTCAATGTTGCTTTTCTTGTTTAGTAAAAGATTGTCAAGACTTTAATATATTGAAAGTTGTAGAATTTACAATTTATGAAGTTTCAAGGTATGATTTTTTAAAGTCTAATTATTTAAAGGGTGCTAGCTCAATGGAAGAGCACCTACTTTACAACAAGAGGTGGGTGGTTCGATTCCATTGTGCCCTAATATCCGTATGGAATGGTGATGATCAATTTTTGTTAGCAAAGACTCTTTTGACCATTACCAATGAGCTTATGGTGACATTTTTCGACCCTCACCAAAATATGAAATGGCGAAGGTCAACAAACGTCACCATATATAGACATCAATAGTGATGACCATGAAAGGTCTGTACCCTAAAATTGTTGTTGTTGATATGAAATGGTGATAGTCACTGTCCATCATTATAGTCATTATTCGTGACGAACCTTGAATATCACGACAACACCTATATTTTTGGAAATGCAGCTTTTGGTGATGGTCAATGAACATCACCATATATATGCACCAATAGTGACGACCATGGAATATCCATCACAATAAATTGTTGTTTTTCATATGAAATGGTGATGGTCACTATTCGTCATTATAATCAATATTCGTTACTGAGAATGTCACCATAACACCTATACTTTTGGTGATTCCACCTTTGGTGATGATCAATGTTTTGGTGACCGAGGCTATGGTCCATCACCATTTCTCATATGAAATGGTAACGATCATGATCCATCATTATAAATTGACGGACCTTGAATGTCACCACAACACATATACTTTTGGTGACATTCAATTTTTGGTGATGAAGTCTCTTTGATCGTCACCAATGAGCTTATGGTGACAATTTTCACTCTTCACCAATGTCCTTTTTTCTTGTATTAATGGTTGACCATGGCTGATTCTGCTGTTGAGACAATATTTGTCATTATGCGACATTGAACCATGGTTTCAATGGTTGAGAATGTTAAGTTTTGCCAAGAGAGAATCCTTTCCAGAATAACAAAAGTTGGGTTTTTTATCCTATAAACCAAAATTCATTCAACAATACTAACAAGAAAGCCGAATGTTTCACAAAAACATGAAAAAAATATTCAATACAATGGAACAATATTAAACTCTATGAAAAAATTAACTATGAAAAAATAAAAAATCAAATAAAATTGACAAAACATAAAACACATGGAAACAACAGTGACAAAGAAATCTAATTTCTTGACATTTGAACCCAAAAAAATAAAGGATTTTTTGACATTTTATTGAAATATCTATATAGATAAGGATTTATTCCACGTCTCTTAACATCTACAAATTGTATAACAAAAATGAAATTCAAATACTCAACCATAACAAAACTATTTCATGCGAGCCTCTTCCAAAACACACCCTGAACAGTGACAAAAGCAACACCAATTCAAATCAACAGGATAATGGTCAGGATACTTAACGCTGTCCAACCAATGCCTTCTTTTTTTACTCCCAACTTCTCTTAGGTGAAAATGATACGAGGTTTACATATCTGATTGCATTACATCCAAGACATGAATACGCTCATCAATAAAACAAGGATGGAAGCCATGTTTCTTATCTAGCCTTTTGCGAATATACGAAACAAAACTTATGGTTGCAACAATAGATTTGATCGCTTTAATGTAATAAATTCCATCATGGTTGTCCATATCTACATTTCAATGATAGAAATATAGAAAAAAAATTAGTACATAAAGAAAGAAAGAAGCAAATACATAGAAACACAAAATAGTTTGAGTTTTTTCATTTTTATATTTGCTTTTATAGCCAAAAATTAATTTATTGAACATAAATCTAAAACAATTCAAACTTGTTGGGTTGTGTTATATATTTCCATGACTAGCCCACATAGTTAACCGGGGGGTTAACTTCGTTGCGCTGATTGCGTAGTGGAGGGGTCACAGGGGGTTTGAGGGGTACAGGTAACCCCACTCTATGAGGTCTAGGGCAGCGCCCCAGAAAATTTTGGTTTTGGAACCTATGTTAGGTTGGGCGGACCCACCTATGGTTTTGTGCATGATTTTCGCACATGTTTTTGGACGCGATGGTTTTCGGTCCATGGTATTGGATGCTTCGGCATGTATAAATATGTGTTATAACATTGAAAGGAACATAATGAAAAATCAAGCTGGTAGTCCCAGTTTTGGGATCCAGGAGAAAATCTCTGTGTATATGTGTTTTATGTATTATGCTCTGACATTGTTTATTTTATGTGTTCTAGAATTCGTATGTAGGTAATTTTTGTACAGGGTTAAAACCTACATTTGGTATCAGAGCTATTTTGGCTTTAAGGGGACGCCTTTGTTGTTGAGGGGTTTCTCTCGGGCCTATGGTAGACCCTGTTTAGTGGGAGATCTACGAGTTCGATTCTGGTGGTGAAAGAAGATGGCGAGCAGTGGAAAGATAGAGATCAAGAAATTTAATGGTCAGAGTTTTGAGTTGTGGAAACTCAAGATGGAGGATCTGTTGGTGGATAAAGATCAGTGGATTGTAGTAGATCCGGGTACTAAACCAACGGGAGTTTCCGATGAAGAATAGAAGAAGTTGGATTGGAAGGCAAAGAGCACAATACAATTGTGTGTCTCAGATTCAGTATTGTTGAATGTATCAGGGGAAGCTACAACGAAGACTTTGTGGGACAAGTTAGGGACTTTGTACCAATCTAAGTCTTTAGTGAATAAACTGTTCCTGTGGAAAAAGTTGTATAACCTTAGGATGAAAGATGGAGACTTGGTGACAGAGCATCTGAATGCATTTAATACTGTGGTAAGTCAGTTAGCATCCGTTGGTATTAAAATTTCAGATGAAGATAAGTGCATCAGTTTGTTGTGTTCTCTACCAGATTCGTGGGATAGTCTGGTTATTGCAATAGGTAGCAATGCAACTGCCTTGCAGTTTGATGAAATAGTCTCATCCTTGCTAACGAAGGAGATGAGGCAGAAAAATATGGAGAGCTAGAATGGTGATGCCTTGTCTGTACAAGGACGGTCCCAAAATAGAAACAAAAATAAGTCATCGAGTGGGAGATCTAAATCTCCAGGAAAACCTGTAAAGATGGTGTGCTGGAAATGCGGAAAGGAAGGGCACTACAAAAGGGACTGTAAATCTAAAGCTCCTGATAAAGGAAAGGGATCTGATGATGCTCCTTCTACAGAGGCACAAACCACCTCAAATGAAGGTGGGGATGTGTACTTGGCTTCTTCAAGTACACGTGTAGATCATGAGGCATGGTTGATTGACTCAGGTGCATCCTTTCACTTCACTCCCTATAGAGAGTGGTTCGCGAGTATGAGAAATACAATGGTGGTGATGTATTCTTAGGGGATGATAGGAAGACTAGAATTGTTGGTCATGGAAAAGTAAAGTTGATGTTGCAAGGTGGAAGGGTTAGAACACTTCCAGGTGTTCTGCATATTCCTGCATTGGCCAGAAATCTAATTTCTGTAAGCAAGTTTGATGATGCAGGTGTGAAAACAATGTTCGAGAAGGATACCTGCAAGATGGTTCGGGGAGCACTGGTACTGATTCAGGGAGTTCGGATTGGACTTTGTACAAGCTGCAAGGTAGCATGGTTGTTGATGGGTGCAATAGTTATGTGGTTCCTGAAAGTGGAGCAGAAAGTCTAGTGGTCTCTGGAGAGAAGACCATGTTGTGGCATCAAAGGCTTGGACATATTGGAGAGAAGGGCCTTCAAATACTTCATGGTAAAGGTATGGTAGAAAGTACGAGTAATAGCTCTCTGGATTTTGATTTCTGTGAAAATTGTGTATATGGGAAGCAGAATGGGGTGAGTTTCCTCTCTGTCGGTAAGAGGGCGAAACATATATTAGAGCTTGTGCATAGTGATGCGTTTGGATCTATGAAGGTTCCATCACGGGGTAAGTCTGTGTACTATGTATCATTTATAGATGACTTCTCAAGGAATACATGGATATATTTCCTTAAGAAGAAATCTGAAGTCTTTGACAAGTTTAAAGAATTCAAGGCTCTGGTGGAAAACCAGACAGAGAAGAAGATAAAGGTGCTGAGGACAGATAACGGTGGAGAGTTTTGGAGTAAGGAATTTGAAGAATTCTGTAAGAAGTGTGGTATAGCACGACAGAAGACTACTCCATATACACCTCAGAAAAATGGAGTTGCAGAAAGAATGAACAAGACATTGATGGAAAAGGCAAGAAGCATGCTTAGTAGTGCCGGGTTAGGACAGGAATTTTGGGCAGAGACGGTGGAGATAGCATGTTACCTAGTCAATAGATCACCTTCATCAGCGTTGGAGGATAAAACTCCACAAGAGGTATAGAATGGTAAGAAACCCTCTCTCTCACATCTGAGGGTATTTGGATGTGATGCATATGTACATGTTCCAAAGGAGAAACAAACCAAGTTGGATAGTAAATCTGAAAAGTGCATATTTATTGGGTATAAGGATGGTTTAAAGGGTTATAAGCTTTGGAACCGAGTAAAAGGGAAGGTTGTGTACAACTGAGATGTGGTGTTCATAGAGGTGAAAGATGTTATTAAACATGAAGTCCAACCAAAGGAACCTGAGAAGATAGAGTTTGAGCTAGAGGAAGAATCAGAATCTACAGCAGAGGAGGAATTAGAAGATGAAGAGCCAAAAAATCCGTGTGTGAGAAGATCAGTTCGAGAAAGAAGACAACCATAAAGGAATAGTCCATCTGCTTTCTGTTCAAATTTTGCTTTAACTATTACTGATGATGATCCCAGAACTATGAATGTAGCAGTAGATTCAGAGGATGGAAAACTCTGGAAAGAGGTCATGCTTGATGAAATGGCATCTTTGCACAGAAATGATGCTTGGGATCTGGTGGAGTTGTCGGCTAGAAGGAAACCCATTGGCAGAAAATGGGTGTTCAAGAAGAAGCCAAATGCAGAAGGAAAGGTACAGAAATACAAAGCTTGGTTAGAGAAAAAGGTTATTGCCAAGTGTCGGGAATTGATTTTGGTGATATTTTTTCTCCTGTTGCCAAGGTAGCTTCTATTAGATTACTTTTATCTGTTTCTGTTGCTTTTGATTTTGAGGTAGAACAGATGGATGTGAAGACAACATTTCTTCACGGGGATCTGGAAGAGGAGATGTAGATGAAGCAACCTGGAGGCTTTGTGGTGAAGGGTAAGAAAGAACTGGTATGCAAGTTAAAGAAGTCTCTGTATGGGTTAAAATAGTCACCAAGGATGTTGTATCAGAAATTTGATACATTTATACGGGGACTTGGCTTCACCAGAAGCAAAGAAAATCACTGTGTGTATTTTAAATTAATTGGTGATCGTGTTATTTATTTGGTCTTGTATGTGGATGATATGTTGCTGGTTGGAAATGACAAAGAAATTATCCAACATTTGAAGACCCAATTTTCCTCCAAATTTGACATGAAATATCTTAATGCTGCAAACTATATTTTAGGCATGGAAATTAAAAGCGATCAGGCAAAGAGGAAGCTCTGGTTAAACCAGAGGAAGTATGTCAAGACAATATTGCAAAGATTTAATATGCAGGATAGAAAATCGGTGAAGGTTCCTATTCCTGTAGGTGTAAAGTTATCTGCTGAATAGTGTCCCAGGACACAAGAAGAGGAAGAGGACATGTCCCGTGTTCCATATGCAAGTGTAGTCAATAGCCTGATGTATGCAATGGTCTGTACTAGACTAGGCATTTTACATGCAATGGGAGTATTGAGCAGGTTTATGTCAAAACCAGGAAAGGAGCATTGGACAACAATGAAGCGGGTTTTCAGGTATTTGTGTGGCACTAGTGATTATGGTTTGTGCTACCAAGGAAGAATAGGATTGGACAGAGTGTTGGATATCCATGGCTTTGTTGATGCAGAATGGGTTGGAGATCTGGATCAGAGAAGGTTTACAAGTGGGTATGTGTTTAACCTATTTGGAGGTGCAGTTAGTTGGATAAATAAGAAACAATCTGTAGTGGCACTATCAACTACAGAGGTAGAATACATGGCATCCACTAGTGCAAGCAAGGAAGTAGTTTGGTTGCAGAGATTGTGTTCAAGTATGGGTTAGTACAGGGAGCTATAAAGATACACTGTGACAGCCAAAGTGTAATTTTCTTGGCAAAGAACCCTGCATATCATTCAAAGACAAAGCACATTGATATTCAATATCACTTTGTGAGGGATATGATAGAAGACAAAAAGGTGTTGCTGGTAAAGGTGGACACTTTGAAGAATACTGTAGATGCATTAACAAAATCTGTGAGCTCTGAGAAGTTATCTTGGTGTAGAGAAACAATGGGCGTTGCAGGGTTGGCTAAATGACTAAGCTCTCTTGTGGCCCCCTGTGGAAAGAAAACAACAAGTGGGAGAATGTTGGGTTGTGTTATATTCTTTTCATGACTAGCCCACGTAGTTAACTGGGGGGTACAGGGGGGGCGGAGCCCCCCATTCGTTGCGCCGATTGTGTAGCGAAGGGGTCACAGGGGGTTTGAGGGGTACAGGTAACCCCACCCTATGGGGTCCGGGGCAACGCCCTAGAAAATTTTGGTTTTGGAACCTATGTTAGATTGGGCGAACCCACCTATGGTTTTGTGCATGATTTTCGCACATGTTTTTGGACGCAATGGTTTTCAGTCCATGGTTTTGGATGCGATGGTTTTTGGTCCATGGTATTGGATGCTTTGGCATGTGTAAATATGTATTATAACATTGAAAGGAACATAATGAAAAATCAAGCTGGTAGTCCCGGTTTTCGGATCCATGGGAAAATCTCTGTGTATCTGTGTTTTATGTGTTATGCTCTCGCATTGTTTATTTTATATGTTCTAGAATTCATATGCAGGTAATTTCTGTACCGGGTTAAAACCTACAAAAATAAGGAGAGAAGAAAGAAAAAATGACATTGTAATTATAAAACAAAGCTATATAAAGCCTTATATATTTTCTTTAAAAAACATAAAAAAATAAAAAAAAATTAATGGTCATAAATGTAATAGCATTAAAAGAAAGGAGAAAAGATAGCAAAAACAGGTTAAATTTAACCAATCAAACAACCACAACACCACCAACAAATCAAAGACCCATGCAATATCTTCCAAACACTCAATTTACTGACTTTATCAATCAACAAATCTATTCAAATGATGAGAAATCAAGACAAAGAAATTATCGCACTGCATCAAAAAATTCCAAGAAACAACAACAATTATATAGAACTATTCATCTTTTTCTCAAAGGCATGCAAAAACACTAAACCATTCGAACAATATTATACCCTTTGAATATGAACTGTAACATTAATAAACACAACAAATTGATAATATAAACCAAGGTATATAAACCGTATGATAAATATTACAAATGATAAGAAATAATAAACCAAAGGGATTAATACTAAAAACCCAAGGCATTGTAAACCCAAGGGAATTATATTAAACCCAAGGGACAAATATTACAAACCCAAGGTATATGAACCCCAAGGTGCATGTGATTTTTTTCCAAGCATTCAATATGACAACTTTAACAAAAAAAAACAAAAATAATAACTAAATCATGATAGGAAAAAACATAAACCATCAATAGCATTTCCAACCACTCTGTCACACCAGTGAACTCAATTCTGGATCATTAGGGAAATTTTGAGCTCTAAAAAGGGCCTCCTAAGGAAATTATAAAATAATAGTGGAAATAATAAAATATGATTACATCACAACATCAAATTTTAGAGGGAAAAAAAGAAAAAACTATTTTTTCAACTTGTATTTTCAACTTATCTCCCTATGGGTTTACTCAAATTTTGAGCAGAAACACTCGTTGGATACAAAATATGATTCCTCATCCAAGGAGTACCCATGCTGCATACTTTCAATGGACCCTGCCACATGAAAAATGAGAAATACATGAAAAATATGATTGCAATCACCTTTTTTCATGCATTTCTCATTTTTTGTATAGCAGGGTACATCAAAAGTATGCAACACGGGTACTCCTTGGATGAGGAATTAAATTTTCCATCCAACACATATTCCCACTTGAAATTTGAGTAAAACCATAGGGAGATAAGTTGAAAAAATAGTTTTATTATTTTATTATTTTTAATCTTTTTATGTTTTTACTCCAAAAATGGTGAATCATCCCCCTTGGTTGACATCATCGTCTTGAATCTCATTGGTTCTCATAAAGTTTATTTTGGTTGTACATTTTTCTTAGGAGGCCCAATTTAGACCTCAAAATTACCCTAATGAAAAAAACTCAAAATGATATAGCTGGCAATCACTCGTCTTTTTTCCTTAGTGTACCATAAGAATTGTTTTTCATTTTTGAATAATGTTGATAAGAAAAAGGTGGTGAAATATGTAAACCATCAATCGGTCTCACTTTCAATATAGCTAAAAATGTCAAACCATGCCTCTCTCTCTCTATTTCCAATATCTATAGTGGCTTGTTGCAAAGTCATCCCTTGTGACTTGTGTATAGTCAAGCCCCAAGCCATTTTTAAAGGCATCTGTCTAAGGTTCCCTCTAACAACAAGTGTTATGGGCACAACATTAGGACAATCATTGTCAAATGGAACACCAGTGTACTTCTCGAAAATAACTATAGCAAATTGTGGAAGTTGAGGTAGCTGTGTACCAGGTGAATAAAATATATCTTCTACAAACCCAACAACACCATTTACCAAACCAACTTCCACCCACAAATTACATGTAAGAATGAGACACTGACCACGACACAACATCATCACTGTCAACAATATCTGATCTCCTAGCACATTCCACAACACATCTTGCAACTGGGAAATTCAAGGATTTGAGCATTTTGCGATTGTGCAAATTAACGATATCATTCATTGCAAACAAGTGTATTGAAGAATCAAATAATTTTTTTCTTCATGATCCAAGCAACTATCGACACGCATCATAAGAAGATCCCAATCATATAAATAAGGATTCACATTTCTTATATTCGTTAAATTGCGAAAATATGCCTTCCTAGGATCATCTCCCTGTTGCCTATAAATTTTATCCAAAGTGACAACAATGTTGAATCTTTCCCACAACACTTTCTCGACTATTCTTCCTACATACAGGGATTTATCCTTAACTGGAGGAAGCTTCCCAAGATCACCCATGAATCATCGACCTGCCACCAAAAGGAGAATATTTCTTTTCCATTAAGGCTTCTTGCAAACATGAATCTATTTGCATAAAAAACCTTGGCCCAACAAAGCTCATTTCATCAATTAAAATATAACGAACGTGACTAATTTATTCCTGGAAAGTGGTTTCATATATTTAATAAGTATTTTCAAAGAAAAGTGTATTTTCTTTACATGTATATTAAAAGCAGCTAAACCAGTTGGAGCAAGAAATAATATTAGTCTGTTTTCACCCATTGTTGACGCTGAAAGAGCATGAAAAATATAATGAATAAGAGAAAATTTCCTATTCCAACAGTTCCTTGAATAATCATTAGAAAAGTTTCATCATTTCAGGCGTTAACAAAGTGGTGAAACACAAATTCAAAGGCAACACATTATTTCTTTGATAAATCCAAAGGTAAGAACATTGTCTCCACAACAGAATTCATATTAAGAACATGAGAAGACTTTGCGTCTTGTATAAAATGGATTGCTTGTTCAATAATTTCATCTGAAAACATTGTTTGCTACCAATTATGGTGAATACCGAAGTCCCTTCTACCAAGGTTCTAAAGATTTGAAATGTGCACATTGTGTGGGGGAACTATTTGAGAAAAAAATTGCTAGTCTTCAGAATCTAGATCAACATTTTCCTCGTGCAATATAGACTCAAATCTTCTTCATTATTTTCATTTTACAAAGGAGTGCAATCAACATGCCATGCATTATATCTCAAATTCCTCCAGTTCCGAATGATTGTTTCTCTTATGAGCACAATATCCAAAGAAATGTCACGAAATGGCTTCTACAACAACAACTTCGTCCAACCAAATGTGTAGAACTCTTCATAGTCTTCATCATGAACAACATAAAAATGTGGCCAGACACAAACAACAACTTGGGCATCTTGTTCTTTCCATTGCTCATGTCTACGCCCAACATCAAAAATCCATGACCTTCCAATTTTAATAAGCTACAAATGGTCCAAAAAATGGGGCTTTGTTTGATACATCTCAACAAAATTGTTCCCACAAGAAATGTCATTAGAATGTTTTATAAGCCTTTGGTAAACATTTTTCCCAACATTCAAAGCGAAGAATTCAAGACTAGAAAAACAAGAGGCAAATTTAACAACATAAGGAAACTTTCTTGTGCTCCATTGTCAGGCTCAACAAGTGTTTTATTAAGGAACCTTCTATATGCAAACAATGCAGGAACATCACATGCACTGCCATAATCAATTTTTGTCAACATATACTGATAACTTTCAGATCTTCTTTCTGCCTTTGAAGCATACTTCGCAATGTTGGCATTATGATTCAAGTGTTGTCCTTGATGGCAACTCACTCAGAGGTTGGTACAGGTGCTCAGAGGTTGGTACAGGTGATGGCAACTTAATCAGAAGACAGATCTTAGTACAGCATGCCAAGGAAGTTCATATACGCAGGTTCGTTAAGCCCAAGTCGCGTGTACACGCTAGTTGGATTCAGAAAAAGCGCGTGTATGTGGAAAAGTACCTTTGGTCCATGGTGGTTAGTCCTTGGAAGTTGTGCCTATGATTTCGGACCATTGTGTCTCGACGGGCATGTCGATCCCTAGTTTTGAAGTTGATGGTATTGTGTTACTATGGTTTTGGCTCTTGGTATTGAGCAAGGCCTAAGGCTATATAAGGAGAAGAAGATCATTAGGCAAAATTATCTTTCAACAAGGCTTGAATATCTAAGAGAGAAAGAGATCTGATATGCAGGGTCTGGGTTGCTTGATATGAGCTAAGGAGAAATCACATTGGTGGATGGAAGACTAGATCTAAGGATAACTCGGGATCTAATGGTTTGAAATGCACTATTATGATATGGTTGATTATGCATATTTCTAGATCTGCATACTGTCGCAATATTATGTTCTGGATCTAACTGATGTCTGGTACAGCTGCAAGTTGAGAGAATCTATTTTTAGATCTTTACGCAGGTTGGCTTAGGTAAAAGCGCGTGTATACGCGGGTTTCGCTCATTGAAGTAGCGTATATCTCTTAAAGCTTGATTTTTGGGTTTGCAGTTGGATCTGTCTGTTATTACAGAGTTCTGTAGACTGCTCTGTGTTCTGGTATCTGGTGATTGACAGGGTTCAGTGGTTCAGTGATTCAAAGTTTGATAATACTAGTATTGGTTGTTTTATGCTTCAATGATCTGTTGTGAAAGTTGAATGAATTGGGGTCTACAGATTGTAATGTTGTGCTTCAGGAATATCCAGTCTGAAAATGTATGAAAGGTGGTACCTGAAGGAAAGAAGATTGTAGGTCAGCACCTACGTACTAGTATCTTGGCTAGTACAAGAGCAAAGGGGGTTGGAGCTCCCTTCCAAGGAAGTTTGGAGAACGAGAGAAGGTTGTAGCCTTCTGCAGGTTGTAGCCTGCGTACTGGTATAAGGCTGCACCAGTACAAAAGATTGTAAACTGAAGTTTCATATTAAAGAAAGATAGAGACAACTTGCAGCAGGTGGTTTTCACCCACATTGGGTTTCCACCTTACATCTTGGTGTTCATGTGTGTGGCTTTTGATCTGTTCTGTTATACTGCACCTGTTTACTGTTAATGTGGTGAATAATGTCCTGATGAACTTAACTGAAGAATAAGCTAACTAAATTATGAGTTTTCTTCTTATACGCTGTTTTATTTAGTCACAGTAGCGTGTACACGCTGGTTCACCTAACTGAAGTAGCGTATATGTTTCTGAGCATTGAAAAAGTTTGATTGATCTGATAATACTGATTCACCCCCCCTCTCAGTATTATTTCCAACAATTGGTATCAGAGCAGGTCCTTCAGAGAAGCTTGATCGCTTGAAGGTAGATCATTCATCATGAGCAACTACGAGAAAGAAGCATCAATCAGGCCACCGATTTTTGATGGGACAAATTTCAATTATTGGAAGGTAAGAGTTACTGCATATCTTCAATCTCTTGGTACAGAAGTTTGGAACATTGTAGAAACAGGCTATGCTTTTCCTTCAGCTACTCCTACAGATCCAGCTGAGAAAAAGCAGTATGAAACAAATGCAAAAGCAGTCAGTACTCTATTAGGAAGTATATCCCAAACAGAATTCATGAAGGTCATGCACTTCAAATCAGCAAAAGAGATATGGGACAAAATGATCACTAGCTATGAAGGAGATGAACAGGTAAAGCAAGCTAAACTTCAAACTCTCAGGATTCAATATGAGACTCTCAAGATGTATAATGATGAAAGTGTGGCTAATTATTTTCTTCGGGTAGATGAGATTGTTAATTGTATGAAAAATTTGGGTGAAGAAATAAAAGAGACTATAGTAGTTCAAAAGATTCTAAGATCATTATCCCCCAAGTTTGAATCTAAAGTATCTGCAATAGAAGAAAAAGAAAATCTCCGTGTTCTCACTATGTCTCAGCTACATGGAATTCTAACTGCTTATGAAATGAGAAAGGGAGGTCCATCTGACAGAAGGGAAGCTGCTTTTAAGGCATCAGGAAAAGAAGATTACTATGAAGCAAGCCATGTTCCAGAAGAAGAGGAAGAAGAATCAAATTTTGTCAGAAATCTTCAAAGGGGTTGTGGAAGATTCAGAGGTAAGCTACCTTTCAAATGCTTTGCTTGTGGAAGAGTAGGTCATTATGCTGCAAAATGTCCTTATAAGGATAAAGGAAAAGAACCTGCTAGATGGAACAAGAAACAAAGTGCAAATAAGAAAAGCTACTACACCCATGAAGATAGTGATGGCTTATCAAACAGTGATGAAGATGAACAAGGTAATAAATATAAGCTGTTAATGGCATTTGAAGATGATGATTATGAGGATGCTGTAGATGTGGATAATCTCTATAATGAAATTACTAGACTCAAGAGATGCATAGAAGAAAAGAGTGTGATCATTGATACTTTGCAATTTCAAATTGATGAAAAGGAAAAACATCTTGAAAAACTAGAAGGTGAAATTGTTGGTCTCAGAAAAGAAATTGAGAAAACAAAAGCTATTAATCTTAAGTTTGTCAAAGGATCTGAAACTTTGGATGAGATTATCAATGTGCAGCGGTCTCCTCTAAACAAGACAGGTTTGGGCTATAATGGAGAAACCTCTCAAGCATCCACCTCAAAAAGTTATCTTGATGCAGCAAGAAGAAATGAGCAGAAGAACAATGAAGATAATCAGGTAAAGCAGGGACGAATTACAAACAGAAACTATCAGGGACAATCCTTCTTAAGGGTGAACAAAAGCTACAACCAACCACAGGTAAAATCTTCTCAGTTTGGCTCAAGAATAGATGAAAATAGAAATTACAATCAGTTGGCTGGTAGATTCAATAACCGCAGAAGCTTCTTCAATGGACAATGCTTTTCTTGCCATAACTTTGGTCACAAAGCAGCTCAATGTGTTGCATATAAAACAATCATGACTAGGGAAGCTCAAAAACAAAGAAGTATGACAGGGATTACAAAGAGGACCTATAACAACTTTTCGGTTCTTGAAAATGAAGTTGAATGTTCTATTTGCAATAATTTTGGTCATAAAGACTCTGAATGCAGGAGCAGGTTTCAGGAGAAAAAGGAACAAGCCACGAGCACCAAAAAATGGAGAATAAAGGAACCTCAAACAGAAAGATGTGGGATAGCTTTTTATGCAGAAGGACAGGAAAATCTATGGTACATTGACAGTGGATGTTCGAAACATATGACAGGTGATAAAGAAAAACTTGAATCTTATTCTACTTTAGAAAAGGGAAAGAAAGTTTCTTTTGGAAATGATACTCCTGCAACTATAAAAGGAAAAGGTATTGCTCCTTTGAAAGAAAAGGTCAAGGCTGGAAATGTTTTGTATGTTGATGGATTGAAGCATAATCTACTAAGTGTCAGCCAGATGTGTGATCAAAAAACCGAGGTTATTTTCAGATCGAATGGATGTCTTGTTCGTGATCTTGATACAGGTAAAACAGTTCTCAAAGGCAAAAGAACTCCAAATAATCTGTACATATTTGAAGAAGGACAACAACAATGCTATCTTAGCAAGGATGAAGAGCACTGGTTATGGCATCGAAGGTTGGGACATCTAAGCTTCTCACAAATAAGGAAAGCATGCAAATATCAGGCAGTTCGCGATCTTCCAGATATCAAAATTCCAGACAACACCATATGCAAATCTTGTCAGTTTGGAAAGCAAACCAGAACTAACTTTCCAGAGAAGGAAGGATCAGCTAGCTTGCCTCTTGAGCTAGTCCATACAGATGTATGTGGTCCATTTAGGAAAAGGACACCTCGAGGAGAAGAATATCTGATATTATTCATTGATGATTTCTCAAGGTTTGTTTGGTTAGGGCTTATGAAGCACAAAGATGAAGCATTCGAAAAATTCAAATCCTTCAAAGCATTGGCTGAAAATGAATCAGGACACAAAATTAAGTGCCTCAGATCTGACAGAGGTGGGGAGTTCACATCAAATGAATTTTTTGATTTCTGCGATGAACATGGGATAAGAAGAGAATTCTCTACAGCTAGAACTCCTCAGCAAAATGGGGTTGTGGAAAGAATGAACAGAACTATCCAACAAATGGCTCGTGCTATGCTCGATGAATCAGGTACTCCTGCAACCTTCTGGGGTGAAGCTGCACATGCTGCTGTTATTATTCTTAACAAAACAAATGTCCGAGTAAACAGCACTCAAACACCTCATGAGCTTTGGAGTGGTAAAACTCCTTCCGTGAAGCATTTCAAAATCTTTGGGAGCAAATGTTATATTAAGAATACTGATGAGCAACTTGGCAAACTTGAACCTAGAGCAGATGAGGGCATTCTTCTTGGTTATTCTCCACATAGCAAAGCATACAAGTGCTACAATAAAAGACTTGGCAGAATTGTTGACAGTATTGATATAGTGGTTGATGAGAAGGGATATATTCCTAGGCAAGTTCATCATGAAGACATTGAAGAAGATGAAGGTTACTCTCAAAGGCGAAATGATGAAGAAGAAGAACCTCAAGAAGAAGAAGAATCTCAAGAAGAACCAGAGGAGCAGACAAGAATAGAAGAGAAGACTCCATCCAGATATGTTCAAAAGAATCATCCAGAAACTCAGATTGTGGGGCAGAAAGAAGCAGGAGTACAAACAAGAAGGACACTTGCAGAAGCTTCAAGCTACTTGGCACTACTCTCCTCCACTGAACCACAAAATGTGAAAGAGGCATGCAAAGATGAATGTTGGGTCAAAGCAATGGATGAAGAACTTGAGCAAATCGAAAAGAACAACACTTGGGAATTAGTTCCTAGACCAAAAGATAAGAATGTAATAGGAACAAAATGGGTCTTCAAGAATAAATTAAATGAAAATGGAGAAGTAATTAGAAACAAGGCCAGACTTGTTTGTAAAGGGTATGCACAGCAAGAAGGAATAGATTTTGAAGAGACCTTTGCTCCTGTGGCAAGACTTGAGGCCATCCGAATGTTCCTTGCTCTCTCAAGCTTTCAAAACTTCAAGGTATTTCAAATGGACGTGAAATCAGCCTTCCTGAATGGAGACTTAGAAGAAGAAGTATATATTGAGCAGCCAGATGGTTTCATTCTTGGGAATGATCCAAACCTTGTATGCAGATTGAAAAAGGCACTCTATGGACTCAAACAAGCTCCAAGGGCTTGGTACTATCGGTTGGACAAATATCTTCACCAACAAGGCTTTTCAAAAGGATCAGCAGATAGCAATCTCTATATAAAAGTTGAAAATAACAAATTGCTAATTCTTGTTGTTTATGTAGATGATATTATTTTTGGCAGCAATGAAGAGACTATGAGTCAAAACTTTGCCTTGGTTATGCAGAAAGAATTCGAAATGTCACTTCTTGGAGAATTGACATATTTTCTTGGATTGCAAATCCAACAAAATGAAGGAGGTATCTTCTTGTCTCAAACCAAATACCTCAAGCAGATCTTGAAGAAGTATGGCATGGAAGAGTCAAAGCCAGTATGTACACCCATGGTTACAGGATGCAGCCTCAGTGCAAATGATGAATCAGCAGCAGTTCACCAACCCACTTATAGATCCATGATTGGGAGTTTGCTTTATTTGACAGGTACTCGACCAGATATTACACATGCAGTAGGAATGGTTGGAAGATTTCAAGCCAACCCAAAGGAAACTCATCTTCAGGCAGTCAAAAGAATCTTCAAATATCTTCAAGGGACCCAAAACTATGGCTTATGGTATCCTAGAAATACAGATCTCACTCTTCATGCTTACACAGATGCAGATTGGGCTGGAAGTGTGGATGATAGGAAAAGCACAAGTGGTGGTGCTTTCTTCATGGGCTCCAGATTAGTATCTTGGTTCAGCAAGAAACAGAGTTCGATTGCCTTATCTACAGCTGAAGCAGAATATGTGGCTGCAGCATCTTGTTGCACACAACTTCTTTGGATGATGCAGACCTTGCAGGACTTTCAAATCACTTGCACTCCACCCGTCTCTATCTTATGTGATAATACAAGTGCAATCAGCATTTCAAAGAATCCAGTCATGCACTCAAAGACCAAGCACATACCAATCAAGTACCATTTTCTTCGGGAACAAGTGCTTGAGCAGAAGGTCAAGTTGGAGTATGTTCCTTCTAAGGAACAAGTTGCTGATATTCTCACAAAACCACTGCCCAGGGAAACTTTTGAATATCTCAGACAAAAGCTAGGAGTAGTTGATGCTTCATCCTGCTGTTGAAGCTTGTCTGTTCTACAGAAAAGTTGGTATACGCAAGTTACGAAAGGTATATACGCGTATACACGCGGATTTATGATGGGAAAGTCGCGTGTATGGTGTACGCATGTTGTAGGATTATATCCGCGTCCATACGTCGTTTCATGCAGGAGAAATCGCGTATATGAAGTTCTGAACAGCAAGGGCAAACTCTGGAGTTCTGAATAGCAATGGGTATGTCAGAACTCTTCAGGCACGGTTTCAGGGGGTGCAGCAGGCACAGGTTCAGGGGGAGCAGCTTAAAAGTCTCATAAAGTATTGTTGGCATTCAGATGTTTTGGTTGTTGATTTCAGGAAAAGGAGCTCAGAAAGAAATCCTGGTTGCTGATCTAAAAAGATGTTTATCATATGCTGCTGGTGACTTTCATAAGTCTTGGTCTAGATCTGTTGTCTCTATGTCATGTATCTCTCTTGTCATATCTCTTTTATGGTGTCAAGGTCATGTAACGGCCTATGTTGGTTTCCCCACTATGCCTGGGATGAATGCTGTAATATAATTGGTTGTTTCTGATATGTCCCCTCTTGGTAGGGAGTATGGATGTATGTATTGAGTCTTTTGGTGATAGGAAGGTCCCTTATGGTGTATAAGTCTTGGTTCTTGTTGAAGAACATCTTTTGCAGATCTGGCCTACTGTCAGGGGGAGCATGAGTCAGCACAGCCAAGCAGAGGTATCAGCATGTCCTCAGGGGGAGCACAGCCCTTTGCCCTTGATGTCAAAGGGGGAGAGTGACTTGGTGTGGTGGTTGCCATCAAGTCCAAAGGGGGAGATTGTTGGCATTATGATTCAAGTGTTGTCCTTGATGGCAACTCACTCAGAGGTTGGTACAAGTGCTCAGAGGTTGGTACAGGTGATGGCAACTTAATCAGAAGACAGATCTTAGTACAGCATGCCAAGGAAGTTCATATACGCAGGTTCGTTAAGCCCAAGTCGCGTGTACACGCTAGTTGGATTCAGAAAAAGCGCGTGTATGTGGAAAAGTACCTTTGGTCCATGGTGGTTAGTCCTTGGAAGTTGTGCCTATGATTTCGGACCATTGTGTCTCGACGGGCGTGTCGATCCCTAGTTTTGAAGTTGATGGTATTGTGTTACTATGGTTTTGGCTCTTGGTATTGAGCAAGGCCTAAGGCTATATAAGGAGAAGAAGATCATTAGGCAAAATTATCTTTCAACAAGGCTTGAATATCTAAGAGAGAAAGAGATCTGATATGCAGGGTCTGGGTTGCTTGATATGAGCTAAGGAGAAATCACATCGGTGGATGGAAGACTAGATCTAAGGATAACTCGGGATCTAATGGTTTGAAATGCACTATTATGATATGGTTGATTATGCGTATTTCTAGATCTGCATACTGTCGCAATATTATGTTCTGGATCTAACTGATGTCTGGTACAGCTGCAAGTTGAGAGAATCTATTTTTAGATCTGTACGCAGGTTGGCTTAGGTAAAAGCGCGTGTATACACGGGTTTCGCTCATTGAAGTAGTGTATATCTCTTAAAGCTTGATTTTTGGGTTTGCAGTTGGATCTGTCTGTTATTACAGAGTTCTGTAGACTGCTCTGTGTTCTGGTATCTGGTGATTGACAGGGTTCAGTGGTTCAGTGATTCAAAGTTTGATAATACTAGTATTGGTTGTTTTATGCTTCAATGATCTGTTGTGAAAGTTGAATGAATTGGGGTCTACAGATTGTAATGTTGTGCTTCAGGAATATCCAGTCTGAAAATGTATGAAAGGTGGTACCTGAAGGAAAGAAGATTGAAGGTCAGCACCTACGTACTAGTATCTTGGCTAGTACAAGAGCAAAGGGGGTTGGAGCTCCCTTCCAAGGAAGTTTGGAGAACGAGAGAAGGTTGTAGCCTTCTGCAGGTTGTAGCCTGCGTACTGGTATAAGGCTGCACCAGTACAAAAGATTGTAAACTGAAGTTTCATATTAAAGAAAGATAGAGACAACTTGCAGCAGGTGGTTTTCACCCACATTGGGTTTCCACCTTACATCTTGGTGTTCATGTGTGTGGCTTTTGATCTATTCTGTTATACTGCACCTGTTTACTGTTAATGTGGTGAATAATGTCCTGATGAACTGAACTGAAGAATAAGCTAACTAAATTATGAGTTTTCTTCTTATACGCTGTTTTATTTAGTCACAGTAGCGTGTACACGCTGGTTCACCTAACTGAAGTAGCGTATATGTTTCTGAGCATTGAAAAAGTTTGATTGATCTGATAATACTGATTCACCCCCCCTCTCAGTATTATTTCCAACACGCAATATATTTCAGCAAAGCATGATGAGAAACAACAGGTTGACAATCAACATTTGCTCACCACATAGTCAAAAGATCCATATTGTGAACATTTAAATGATCATCATTCCGAGTAGGTTCATATTTGTTTTCCCTTTTTCATCCACATACAAACATGAACCTACAAAAACCTCCCATGGAGCTTGGTACCGACAGGAAAGGATCTCCCCTTCTTCCTCAAACACGAATCTACATTGCATTTCATGTGTCTCTGCACTCGATTGACAAAATGCTCATAATCTTCTTCAACGTTGCAGGAAAAAAATATTGGGTATTTAAGAGGCATGGATCATCATTTACACTTCTAGGTATCATCACATTTTGACGATGTATGTCACGCGGATTCCAAGTTGTCACATATTTTTCAAAAAACTTATTTGTTGCATTGAGACTCAAAGGGTTCAACCAATCCATTCTCTCCACATCAGGAGCTCCAGGAAACCATAGGAACCCATGGATGTGTGCAAAGCCTCTATGTTGCCACTCATATATGACAAAATGACACATGCAATCAAGAAATATAAACATAAAACAATTCAAAACATTATGTTCAAAATTCAGCACAACATAGAAAAAACACACGAGAAAAAACCTGTACCAAAAATCACTCGCCCCAAGATATTTTTGTGAAACAACCTCACAAAAAATAATGAATCTTTGGTGCATATAATTAGCAACAATATGTGGATACTGGATAACATTGGAAACTTTTCTCACATGCTCATTTCAATGTCCACATTGGCTATTCAAAGGCATGACACTATGAAAGTCCAGCCACTTTGTGTTGGTTGTAGTTAACATAAAAAACAAAGTAGGGTAACCCAATTGGGTGATTGGGTGATTGGGTGAGTCAGCTCAGATGGAAACTTTTTCCAATATTCCCTTGTACCCCTAAGAGATGAACCAAAATGCATCAATTTTTTAACCAATTTATTGTTTGACAAATCACAAATTTCTTGATGCAATTGTTCAACAGTAGAAGGTGCATTTTCATGTAAACCCTTCTTAAAAAAAATGTTGTTCACAGACTACAATATCACATAATCATATTCAAAAGAAAGTACCAAAATATAAGATGGATTCCAAATCTTTCATCATAATATCTAAGTAGTGCAAACCATATTCATGCATTTCAATGTTACAAATACATGGATGTAACCAATCAACATCTCCAGTGGGGATCAAAGTTGAGAATACCATGTCTAGTAAGCCTTTCGTATTGTATTAATTAAAAGGACGCGTTGCAATATATGGCCATTCTAAAGCCTCTGCATCTGTAGCTTCTGCAATTTCAATAAATCATCTTATTCGATCAACCTCCCTGCAACCATTAGGTAATCATGACAAAAATGACGATGGATGGAACTACAAAGAATCAACACCCTCTCTTTCAATGTCCTCATCAACCCTACTTGTTTCATCTGGATTGCTATCAACATGTTGTAGCATTTTAGACACGTCAACAGATCTTTCTAGGAGAGTTGCAACTGAATCATATCAATTTCAACATCCCTATAATATTTATCCATTTGGATTTTGTAAAGAAACGCATCCATCACACATTGTCTCTTCATGTAGAATTCATAATATCTTGATTCAACACCACGTCTTCTCACAATAACATAATCAAGTTGTTCAACACGTCGAGAAATTTTCTTTGCAATCATAGATATATCTTGCAGAAAACTTATTATATGACCACTATATTTATATTGACCACCACGAGCATGTAATACTTGCAGTATTGGATTCACCCTTTCTATAAGCATTTCTTCCACTTGTGTCAAAACTCTTAGAACTTTAGGTTGCTCACCTGGATCCATGTTGTTAAAATGAGAAAAATTATGTGAGCCTTTCTCCCCTCTACACCTTTTACAAATGGGCCCTTCATGCCATCTTAGAACTTGTATACCTGGATAACATTCATTACACACTTGGCACATTTTCACAATAGATAGATCATCAAGCCTCAAAAAAAAAATTCTATGTGCTTCAAGCATGTCACTTCTAAAACAAAATCAACCAGATCTGTCCCCCCTACCAAAAGGCATTTGACCCTGTTGATGATCAGAAACAATTGAGGTGCTTTCATTATGAGAAAAATCATTTCTTCCCATGGAATGACAAACATCCATTCCCCTTAATTTGTTAAAAACAAGTTCGTTCTACAAACCAAAATGTAAAATCCGTTTTGCAAAAATGAAGAACGTTAACAATGAAAACACAATTTCTCCAACTATGAAACCATTTGAAAATAGAGAGAATATACATTTCGGTCATTACTACATTCTCCAACCACAAGTTGAGGAACTGACAGAGATTGTGCTGCCTGCAAATATGGTTGTTGTCACATATTGAATTCAACATTGTTATAAACAACATAAAATAATGATTAAACAGAACAAACCAAATTCTTTATTGAAATATTCAAAACATAAGAAATTAGAGAAAGCACCTGCGCATTCCTCAAAGGACAAGTTTGGAGACTTTCTCTGTGGTGAACAACATTAGCAACAAAGTTACATGGAGGGACACTAGGCCCAACATCCCCAATAGATTATCATAAATTGTCAACCATCCTAGCAAGCATGCTACTATCAACAAACAAATCAGACCCAAGCAGTTGTTCAAAGACTTAATTTCAGCCACCTTCCATTATGGCAATTCCCCCATAATTTCTAGAATTCCCACGATTCCCATTTCTTTGAATGCGACTTTTGTAAAGACAATGCACTGAAACAACACAAGAAATAACAAAACCTCACAGAAGTGGAAAAAACTTATGGAACAAAGCATGTGCTAAAATAAATATTTCAAACCATTCTTGTCGGAAAAGAACACCAAAGCTTCCATACTCACCATCTTCAGCAGCACTAGGCTCATCATTTTTTCTTATTTCATAGCCCAACCTGCGAGGTCCAAATATAAAAGATGATGTTTGCTTCCTCACCACTGAACACGAACAAAACACAAAACCTATCACCAAAACATTAAGGAAAAAAATAGGAGAAAAGAAAACCACTCAACATAAATGTTTTTCGATCAACACCAAATAAGAATTTAAAGTAAAAAAGTTGGACTACCTATACTGCTTCAACATAGATAGTACCCAAAGATTTAGGCAGACTTACAAAGTTGACTATATAACTGCTATTAGGAACACCAAAACCAACATTTCTAGTAGATTGATCCAAATTGTTGAAAATTCGAGGAACCATATTGCTATCAACAAACAAACCATTCTAGAAGGCAACAGGAAGGTGCAGAAAGAAGTCAAATTTAAAAAAAATTATAATGAGAAACAATTTTCCACAATCAACATCAATGAAAGAAACATTCAAACAAATTATCATTCCAAACACAATTTTTCTATTATGATACTCATGAATGTCAACCCCAGCATCTCCATGGTTTGTTGAAGCTTTTTTCCTTTGTTGGTAAGCAACCCTTCTACGAGCATTTATAGCTTCCTTGTTCTACTAATACCACTGCCTCTGATATTCATTTGTTCTCTCACGAGAGGAGGGGGAGCAAAATCTTTTACCTACATGCTTTCTTGTTTCTTCGCTCAACATTTCTACAACCATTTTAAACTCAGTTTTCTTGATTTCTTTTTCATAATGCCCAATGACGGTAAATAAACCATATTTAGAACATAATGAACCCCCAATTATTTCAAAAAATAAATCAATAAATGAAATGAACACTTCCTAAACAGAAAACAAAAAAAACCAGCAAACTATGAAAGAAATGGCAAAAAAGTAACGATATATTAAAAAACTAGGAAAAATATTTGCAAACTTTTCTTTCCAATCAACTACTACCCAAAAATGTATTTTTCCTACAACATCTTTGAGAAAGATTATATAACATGACAAAGAACATACAAAGAAATATTTATCTCTGAAAAAAAAAATCAATGTCAACATAAATATGTGCTAAGTAAAACATCACAATTCAAAACACAATGATTTCAAATTCAAATTTGAAAATATTGGACAAAGTCTACATTTCCAACAATATGTAATAACAAACATCTCCAATGCTCAAACACTATATAATGACACCCACAGTTACTGGTGGTATGTCTACAATAGAATCAACATTTGGAAGAAGCGAGAATACATTCCCATTTTTTATGTATTCATTGAAATGATCAATAGTAGGAACATGGAACCCTGATGTTTCCAACATGGAGACACCATCAACAATTTATTTTGCATAAACCCCACTCAACAAAGAATATAACCTAAACTGCACTTCCATGCAACCCAAAAGAAGCACTTTTTCTTGCACAACACGAAAAGGAAGGTACCCCAGGCATTTATTGTTTATATCCACAGACATCTCTTCAAGAAATGTCCAGCTGAACCCCCAATCATCTTCAAAATATTCAATAGTTCGTTCATTCAAAGGCTAGCCAATTTCAAAATTATCAATTTCTTCCAGTGACCAAACAGACGTAGCACCATTATTCACAAAACAAAGAAGTTGGTTCCTGTAGTTCCCTATTTCCATATACCATATGTCTAAAATAGGCACAAACATAAAACCCCAACTATTCCTTTCTAGGTCCAGCCAATATATAGTGTACCCATACGTAGGATAATCATCATAATCTTTGTCCAAATACAACCATGATATTTTTCCTTTATAAAAGCCTTCGGTGATGGCATGCCACCATAAGGAAGTATTGTTCTCCTCCAAACCATGTCATCACTACTACAGAGTAATAAAACGTGGATCCGTCTCATAGGACACTTGTTTCAAAACAACCCAAACATATTTCCAAGGACTAGATTTTTGCAAAACAGATAAGAATCTTTTCTCGCGAAGATGAAGAAAAGAAACTTTATAAACATCTTTATAAAATGGTTGACAACAAAGAAACTTTTAAAACCCAAAGAATTTGGAGGCGAACTGAATAGAATCATCGATCAAACAAGCCTTTCAATTCAAAATCTAGATTCAAGAAAAGGGAGAAGCATGGAAGATATTACTCCCTTATCACTAAGTTAAGACCCAACAAAACAACCAAGGCTCGTACGAAATGCAAAAGCAATAAAGTCAAACTCTTTGACACCAGAACGATCACAACCAATGAGAAAGACTGAGTGTTCCAACAAAAGACACCATTGTTTTCAAACCAACTTAAATCTCATCAACACAGAGAAAGGAATCAAATGAAAAAAAAGTACAATAATTTCAAATGGTAAAAAATCCCAAATAGTCACATCCATGGTTAGACGAAGAACTTTGCTGAAAGCAAAGAAGATGCTGCAAGTTTTATGGCATAGCAAAACAAAAAAGATGTCAACAAAATGCACACAATATTCAACATTAAAACATCTAAAAATAATGTATCAATATTTTCGGAAAGATGACATATAGAAAAGCTCCAATCTAACTAATTCGTGTGAAAATCAAGCACATCATAACTTCTTTCCACAACCAAACATTCTCCGTTTATAAATACTTTAAAGGAAAAAGAATAATAAACCCTAGGTAATAATGCCATAAAACCAAGAATTAAACCCAACAAATAAAACTCCTTAAAAATATAACAATATTTATAACTTTATCAATCTAACCAATTATAAAAATAAGAAAAATTAATATCTCTATTTCTTAAAATTTATATAGCAAGTTATATCATAATTTTGTCAATACATATGTCTTTACCAATTTCAAAAATTATAAAATTTCAAATTTGTAAACATTTCATATTTGATATGCCATCCAAATTAACAAAATCTCATTACAATTTCCTCTTTTTGATTATAAATATCAGTACGATAATCCGACTACAATAATATAAATATATAATATAATATATTAAAAAATATAATTCAAAGAATAAAAAGAATGTAATTTCACTAAAACAAACTGTTAGCAGGTGTAAAAGATGGATGCATGTCTGTCCCATTATTACTGTAGAGAATATGGCACGTTGTAGTATTGCGGGGAGTTATGGCTCAATTTCATAGTAATAAAGTGTTAATGTGGTATTCTATCAATTTTCATTTTTCATTCGAGTAATAAAGAATTGGTTTATTGATTATTTATAATATTTTGGATAGATATGTGGTCATAGATATTTAATTTAAAATACACGAATTTATTGCAGTAAATTTTATTTTATTTATTTTTATTTTTTATTTTTTAATTTGAAATATATATATATATATTAATTATATATATATATATATATATATTAAATTTAATATTAATTTATTTATTTTTTTAATTTTAAATTGAAGTAGATCTCACGTAAAAATGTAAACACATAAACATGTAAATATGTAAATGTAAATGTATTGTTTATTATTTAACATTTTTAATTTAATGTATATGTAAACGTAATGTTTAATTTAAGAATAAATCTAATTATTTTTATGTATAAACACTACAGAGATATGGTAAATAAATAAAAATATAAATAAACTAGAGGTATGATAAATAAATAAAACATTTTTTTTATATTTACTCCAGAGATATAGTAAATAAATAAAAATATAAATAAACTAGAGATATTGTAAATAAATAAAAACTCTTTTTATATTTACTCCATAAACCTCTTTATATTTATGAAAAGTCAGAAAATAGGTTTTATTTAGGTGAAGCCTATGGGCAAAATACCATATTTATAAAAGAGCTATGGTAAATAAATAAATATAAAAGAGGTATAAAGAGGTATGATAAATAAATAAAAATATATCAAATAGGATTGGAAATTAACATCTAATTATATACCAAGCCTATGGGCCAAATACCATGGGTCAAATTATTATTAATACGATACAAAAAAAATATTATTAACCCTAATATTAATATTAAAAAATTACTATTACTATTACTATTATTATTATTATTATTATTATTATTATTATTATTAAATCTAATATTCATATTAATATATTATAATATTAATATTATTAAATTTAATAAATTTAGATTAATACAATATTAAATTTGTTATATTAAAATATATAATAATATATCATGATATATAATAATTCTAAATATATGTGGAAGGGAGGAACAAAGACATAGAGTGATAGAGGTGGAGAGATAGGGGGGTGACAAGGGAGAGATGGACATAAATTGGAGAAGAGGGGAGAGGAGGAATGAAGAGAGAGAGAGAGAGAGGGAGAGAAGTGAGAGAGGCAAAGAAGGGTAAGAAAGGGAGAGGGAGGCACAAATATGGAGGGGGGAAAGAGATAAGGAGAGAGGGAGGGAGATAGTGAGAGGATTGGAGTGCAAAGGGAGAGAGAGAGAGAGAGAGGATGGTAGGAAAGAAAGGGAGAGAGAGGAAGGATGAGAGAGAGGACTTACGAGAGAGGGGGAGAGAGGGAGGGATAGAGAGATGGAGTTGGAGATTGAAAAGTGGAGAGAGAGAGGGAGTGACAAGGGAGAGATAAAGAAAGAGTGTGTATGTTTAGGGGTGGAATAAAGAGACAAAGAATGAGAGATAGAGACAAGGGGGGAGAGAAGGAGAGAGGGAGGGATATAGTAACATAGTTGGAGAGAGAGAGAGAGAGAGAGATGGGGGAAGAGAGAATTGGAGGGAAAAGAGAGAGAGAGAGAGGAGAGAAAGGGAGAGAGGGGAATAATGAGAGACAGGACTTGAGAGAGAGGAGGAGAGTGACGGGGGAAGATATAGGATTGGAGGGTAGAGAGAGAGAGAGATGGGGGAAGAGAGAGGGAGGTAGGAGAGAAAGGAAGAGAGAGAAAGTATGAGAGAGCAGACTTGAGAGAGAGGAAGAGAGAGGGAGGGATATGGAAATGGAGTTGGAGAGGGAGAGAGGGAGGGAAGAAGAAATACATAGAGAGTGAGAAGTGGGGAGAGAGAGGGAGCGACAAGGGAGAAATGGAGAGAGAGTGTGTATCTTTGGGGTTGAGATAAATACACAATGAAGGAGAGATGGAGAGAATGGGGGAGAGAAGGAGAGAGGAGATAGGGAGGGATATAGTAATAAAGTTGGAGAGAGAGAGAGATAGAAAAAGAGAGAGAAGTGTGAGAGAAAGGGAGAGAGGGAGAGAGAGGAAGGAAGAGAGAGAGGATGTGAGAGTGTGGAGAGAGGGAGGGAAAGAGAGATGGAGTTGGAGGGGGAGACAGAGGGAGGTAAGAAGAAAGAAAAAGAGAGAGAAAGGTGGAGAGAGAGAGGGGGAATGATAAGGAAGATGGAGAGAGAGGGAGAGAGTAAAATAGGAGGGGAGAGAGATAGAAGCGGGGGGGAGGGAGAGAAGGGAAGAGAGAAAGAGAGAAGGAGAGGATGACAGAGGGATAGATAGATAGATTCGAGAAAGTGAGTGTATGTTTTGGGTGTGATATAGAGTGGAAAAGGGAGATAGAGATATAGATGGAAAGTGAAGAGAGGGAAGAAGAGAGAGACGTCGAGAGGGAGGGAGGGACATATATATTTATAGATATGGAGTGAGAGAGTGTCTGTATTTGGGGGTTGAGATAGAGAGACAAAGAAGGAGAGATGGAGGGAGATATAGATATATATGGAGGGGGGAGAGAGGGGAGAATATTTCTTGCACTAGATGCATTGATTTAAGTGTGTATGTTGATTTCTAATCCTATTTGATTGCTTGCACTAGATGCATTGATTTCAATGTAGATAATTTCTAATCCTATTTTATTACTTGCACTAAATGTATTGATTTCGATGTAGATGGTGATTTCTAATCCTATTTGATTTCTTGCACTAGATTCATTGATTTCAATGTACATGATTTCTAATCCTATTTGATTTCTTGCACTAAATGCATTGATTTCAGTGTAGATGGTGATTTCTAATCCTCTTTGATTGCTTTCGCTAGATGCATTGATTTCAGTGTAGATGTTGGTTATAATCCTATTTTCTTACTTGCACTAGATGCATTGGTCTTAGTGTAGATGTTGGTTTATAATCCTATTTGCTTACTTGCACTAGATGCATTGATTTCAGCATAAATGTTGATTTCCAATCATATTTGATTGCTTGAATTAGATGCATTGATTTCAATGTAAATGTTGTTTTTTAATCTTATTTGATTGCTTGCATTAGATGCATTGACTTCAGTGTAGATGTTGATTTCTGATTTGATGTAGTTGGATGTATGATAGTACATTATTTTTAAAGTGATTGGATTAACATTGTGCATTCATTTCAGTGTAAGCACAAAAAATTATTGACAATGTGCATTAATTTTTGTGTTACAGTGATTCAACCTATTAATATTGGAGAGAAAGAGAGACAAGGTATGATGTTTAGTACAGTAGCTCGATCTAAAGACTTAAATGGTTTACGATTTAACTTCTCTTTTTCATATAATCGATATGAAAAGATGACAAAAGTAACAAGGGTGACAATAAGAATAGTACAAGAAAATAGTTTGAGATTAATCACAATGACTATTTGTAATTGACTATATTGTTATTATTCACATTTTCTATCATTCAACACTGTTACATTGTCACTTTACATTAAAAAAAAATTATTTCATCATTTTTCATCATTAAAGTTATTAACAATATTTATTATCTCAACAAACTGAGGTAGCTAAGCAAATTTAAAATTAAAATGACGAGATTAATCTCTAACATATTTAGGATATTTAAAATGCTTATATTAATATTAGATGAAGTTACATATTATTGATAAAATTAATCATATGTTCATTAGATTTTCTTTGG
Source organism: Pinus tabuliformis (assembly GCA_031772625.1). NCBI lineage: Eukaryota > Viridiplantae > Streptophyta > Pinopsida > Pinales > Pinaceae > Pinus > Pinus tabuliformis. Next base: position 251,054,451 of record CM062809.1, on the reverse strand, counting down.
CCGCATACAACTGAAACCAACCTAGATCCATCTTAACTCAAGATCTATCAAGCGTCGAGAGGGATCAAATCTATCGAGGTGTAAAATTTTCTTCAAGTTTTACAATAAAAAAAAAAAACTCACCTCGAGAGATTTGATCCCTCTCAGCGTTTGATAGATTCAGAGTTAAGACGGATCTAGGCTGGTGTATTTTAAAGTTAGGTGAAAGTTTGTGCTTTTATTTTTTTTTATTCTTTTTAATTTACAATATATTTTTAATTATGAATGATTTAAACTAATTCTATATATTTGTGGGAGGGAGGATTACAAAGTTGACCATACTATGTGTTAGCTCCACCATAATAATTACCATACAAGTAGATAAATAAATTTGATAGACAAATTCATTTGAATGTTTGTATGTACTTTTGGGATCAATGTAAGTTAGAAAGAGTGCTAGGTAAGATAATAAGAAAACAAAATTCACCATACAATGGGGATCATATTCCTATCATGTTATATGCTTTGGATTAAGGAATGCAGTCCTTTTCACCATGCATAAGTTGTTTGCCATGCAATATAAGTTGGACAAAAAATTGGTAGAAGCACAAAAATCCAACTAATATAGATGAAACCCTTAGGTCTACTTGCCAATTCATTAAAACTAATAGCTGTGGGAATGTTATTTAGGCGTTATTTTATGTTTTGAATAGACCTTGAATTTGGGTTTAAAATAACATCTAGAGTGTGTTGTTACTGGAAGGATGGGCGACTGAGACTAAAACTGAAAGGGTTATGTCAATTCCATGTTAAATGATATAAGAAATTACACATCTCTTTCCCACAAACAAACACATGAATCAAATACTTTGACTGTAAGAATTTATTACACCATAAGGTGTCCCCTCCGAGACTCACTGCCCTCTGGTGATACGTGGATTTGGTCTCTACCATCAGATAGCTTGTTAGACGATTAAAATATCATCAACCATTGGATCTCACCATTATCCCCAAAACTGTTATTTATTCAGTTAACTAGGTCATTTCAAGAATTCTTCATTTGCTCAAGTGCATCCAAGGGGTTTCAGGGATGAATACGTTGCAAGAACAATTTCCTCGCCCTAGCTTGCAAGCACTAATTCTTCTTCTCTTCTTCTAAAGAGAACATTCCCCATTCTCCTCTTATTCTTCTGGTTTGGGTTCTGTATTGCGATTACCCCATTCGAGGAAGCCTCGGAAGCCTCTCCAAGACATCACTCACCTCGTTGCATCATCCACTAATCATGTTAGTATTCACAGCTTCTAATTTGGTTTTCTCTGCACATTTTCCCTTTTTCTTTATCAATGATTTTCTGGAAACATATATGAGTGAATTAAATATGTGGCTATTCTTTGTTCTATTTTACAGATAAGGTTTTTGCCCTTTGTTGCAAAAGCGAGAGCTCATGTAAGATTGGGGTATGCTCTTCCAGCAAGAAGTGTAGTAAAAAGAAATCAGTTGTGCAAATGTCAATCGTGGGTGTCATTTCAAGTGAGGAGAGGTGGCAAAGACATGAAATGGCCATGCTTAGAAAAAGCTTCAAATAGACAATGCAAAGGTGTTTACGATTCTGTTATTGTTAAGACCTTGAGATGTCGACACCCGAACCTGCAGCGGCGAATATACTCATAAAACCCTAGAAGAAAATTTTTATTTCAATAGGCATTTGAATAAGCTTGTAGGCACTAATTCTTACGATTCTATTAGTGTTAAGACCTGGGGATGTCGACACCCGAACCTACAGTGGTGAATATACTCATAGAACCCTAGAAGCAAATTTTGATTTCAATAGGCATTTGAATAATCTTGCAGGCACTAATTCTTCTTCTCTGAGAGAGGAAGAATAATATAAGAGGAATAAGGAGAAAATTCCCCCATTCTCCTCTTATTCTTCCAGTTCAGGTTTTGTATTGCGATTACCCCATCCGAGGAAGCCTCTCCAAGACATCACTCCCTTGCCGCATCAGCCACTAATCAACCACTAATCATGTAAGTATTCATAGATTTTAGTTTGGTTTTTTCTATGCATTTTTCCTTTTTATTTATCAATGCTTTTCTGGAAACATATATGCCTGAATTAAATATGTTTTGATAGTTGTCTTTTGGCATCTCTCTTGGATATGTCTTAGGCACTTACTGTGATGGATGTATTTGGCTCCCTGCATTCTCATCTTTTTGGGTCATCAATGAACAAACATCATTTCTTGAATTCATTATATCTTGGGTTCTACAATTTGAGAGGGTTGTGTCTTTTGTGTAGGGATCGAATCCCCTGTACGTGCCAAAGAAGCCTAAAACTCCTTACATGATAGAGCCCAAGGAAGCTTCCGCTAGGAAAACCATAGAAGCCTTGGGCAAGAATCCATTGGATTTTGTAGCTTTAAATATTGGCTCTACAATGATCTGTCAGGAAAAGAGGAATGAAATAATTCAAGTCAAATCTCGCAATAAAGAGGAGGCAACAGTGACATAAGAACTAACTTGGATCAAAAAATGCAATAAAAAGATAAAAGGATAAAACAACAACCAAGTCTGAAGAAGTAGGCAGAGCTGGGTTTGGTATTTTCTATTTTGTGGGATGCTGCAAAGATGAATATTTATCACATTTTCAGTTCTCAATTTCGGATTCATTATAAAGTGAATAGTTATGTGGCCAGTGTATATTTTCTCTGTATAAGATGTCTACAATGCTCCTGATCCAATTCTAAAGAAGAGATGTTGGGAATTGCTAGAAGCATTTCAATCCATTTGGAGGAAGAAAAATGGTTGTAGACAGAGATTTCAATGCAACTCTTATACATTCAAAGAAAAACAGAGGCTTCAGATTCAATTCAGCCAACCTAGAGTTTGTGGACTTTGTTTCAACTAACCGTCTTTGGCATCCAACTCATACAAGGGATCGCTTCACTTGGACTGATTGAAAGGTGGGACAAATCACAATGCAGAAGGGGCTGAGAGATTTCTTGCAAATTCCCAGTGGTTTCCAAGTAATTTTTTTTTAATCCTAATCCCCAAGAATTCCAAATATAAACATAGACTGGTATTAGGAAAATTGGGTACATCTAGCTTCCAAATTTTTTCCTTTGATATTTGTAAAAATTTAGATATCTCATCCTAAATTCAAAGACAAAGTAGAGGAATGGTGGAATAAACATATTTAGTTTGGATAAAAGAATGTTTGTCATGGCCGAAAGACTTAAAATTTTAAAGGAAAAAATGAGTCATTGAAATAGAGAATCTTCTGGTGGCATTTTTAAGAATAAAGAAGCCATAGGAAAAAATACAAATGAATTGAAAACAGACATTCGGGCTAAGGATTGTCAAAGCATCTTCTCAAAGGCTCGACTCTGAGGACCTTGACAAAGTTCACAGAGAGGAGCAGATTCTCTCAAAGTATAAATATAGGGTAACCCTAGTTGAATAAAGGTGATAAGAACACTCAATTTTTTCATTGCAAATATACTAGTCGATAAAATGAAATGCCTCTTACTCTCAAATGGAAGACTCTTTAAGGATTAGAGGAAAATTAAAATATAGATACCCAGTTGATGTTTTCATTGATTCAGTTGTTAACCTTGACCTTTGAATCCAGATACAAAGGTGCATCAATCTTGAATGGGAAGATAATAAGGGTGTTAGGCATGGCATCCTCAATTGATTCATTTAAGTTCTCATTAAAGAGAGGAGTTCTTGGAAGATATCCTCAGTCAGCCAATTGTATACTGTGAACATAATTTTGCTTATAAGATGTGTAGGATCCCAAGTAAATCCTATTTCTGTTACTGAGATTTGTCTCATCAGGTATAATCTTGCTATTTTATGTAACATTTGCATCTATGTTGCAATGATTTTCAGGATGATTGAAGGGCAGGTACAAGGGAATCATCCCCAGGATGGCTAAAGTGTACCCAAATTTTTTAGGGGACGGTGGGTTGGGGACAGTAGCTCCTCTCATGTGAGAATTGAAGAGGAACAAGAGGAATTGAAATTAGAAGAAGTTCAGTTAGCACTTTTCTCAACGAAGAAGAACAAATCTCTTGGTTTGGTTGGCTTATGGACTTATATTTTCTAGGAATGATGTGACATCATCAAGGGGGTCCTGGAGAGTGGTGGAAAAATCAAGAAGATATGAGAGATTCCTCAGATATTTTGACAACACCTTTTATTCCAAGAATCCAAAGATATAAAATGCTAACTTCTTGGATGCCTTTAGGAAAATTGTTCTGTAATATAGTCTATAAGGTGATCTCAAAGGTGGTGGCAAAATCACTGAAAACTATTCTCGTTGTCTCATCTAGAAACCTTCTAATGCTTAAACTTAAAAGAAACTTTTGGGGTTTTCAGAATTATCTGTTTATAAACTGTTTGTGGAAGTTCAATAGCCAAATTAAATTTTATTCCAATTTTATTATAATTCTTGTAGTCCCCACATTTTGCAAACAAAATTTGGTAGTTGGATGTTTCTTATTAGGATGAGTGACCCACAATCCAAGCGATGCTAAGCTTATAAACTAACAGGCTGAGCTTATCATGTAACACATTTGGTGTGAGATTATTAACCATTCAATGCCATGTAACAATCTATTCATTAATCTCCATTTATTATTTTTCTCAACCAGTTTGAACAAAGTTGTTTTAAATAGTATGGATAGACTTACTAGTCCTAGAGGGACAACACTAGTATCAAATCTAAGATGGATGGAATGAGATCTGCCAAGCCAGGCCTGCATTAGATGGAAACACACAAGGTAGGCAAAAGCACACTGTAGCAGGACTTGTAGGAAGGCATTTGGATTCAGCAAGACAACATTATGTAAGAAAACGTATCTAATCAAGGCCTATTTAAAACATATATGGTTTCACAGATGGTGTCCTTACCTATCTAAGTTTAAGCAAGTTGCCTAGAATGAACCCACACTAGGTGTGCTTGGTTCAGCCTAGCATAGCCAAGAAAAGAAGGTTCAAATACTTGGCAGGGGTTAGCATTTTTGTTTACTCTAAGGCGAGACAAATTCTAGGTATGTGATTTGTTCTAATGAGTAGTTTAGGGTAGGCTCTTTCCTTTCATTCTACAGAATATTAACTTGAAACAAATTCAGATGAATCTGGACATTCTTGTTCCTTGGGATACCAAAGGTGAGCAAATTTTATGAGCTGATCAATTGTTGTACCATATTTAAAACATATTGAATTGTAAAATGGGTTTGGTTCCCAAATCCATCCATATAGATGCCTAGTTGTTGTTTGCATGGATTTAGTTGTTAACCTTGACCTTTGAATGCAGATACATAGGTGCGTCAATCTTGAATGGGCAGATAATTAGGGTGTTAAGCATGGCATCCTTAATTGATTCATTTCAATTCTCATTAAAGGGAGGAGTTCCTGGAAGATATCCTTAGTCAGCCAATTGTATACCATGAACATAATTTTACTTATAATATGTGCAGGATCCTGGGTAAATCCTATTTCTGTTACTGAGATTTGTCTCATCAGGTATAATATTGCTATCTTGTGTAACATTTGCATCTATGTTGCAGTGATTTTTAGGATGATTGAAGGGCAAGTATAAGGGACTCATCCTTAGGACATCTACAGCGTAACCAAATTTCTCAGGGGATGGTGGGTTGGGGACAGTAGCTCCTTGCATGTGAGAATTGAAGGTCTAATGGTCTGGCAAACATTTTCCCATTAATCTACTTTAATTAAAAGAATTCTCTACATTTCTCTGAGGATTGCTTCACTTATACCATTGTATTAGTAATGATGATGAAATGATGCAATAACGTCATTTGCATTTTTAATCCAAAAAACTTAATTGCATTTTGTTGCATGTTTCAGTGCAATTATATGTCCTTTTATTTCAGTTCAACTATTAGCAAGCCTGTCAAAGGAATTGGTAGCAAATCAGTTCATGAATTTTGTGCAATTTCTTACCTGCATACTTAAACATCTCATGGCCATTCCAAACAGACTAGGGTTAGTGTAGTGAGATAAAATATGGAAAACCCCACCTTGATAATTTGAAAAACCTTGATATATCCTTTTATGAAATATGGATACAACTTGTTTCCATGCGTTGTGTAACAAATGTACATGATATCTGGCGAGATCCCTTTAGGAATATATAGTGATTTCTCTCAATAATCCCCTTCAGAAAGGATCTAAATTTAGGGAGTACTCTCTAGAATCTATAATCCTCTAGAATTTTTATTTTCAATGATGTTTTATATGGTATGATTCTTGTTTAGAAAATCTTCGGCAAAATCACATAATCAATCTTTTGTCGACGCGTTTCGAACCAACCAATGTGGTTCACCGTCAGGACAAGTTGAAGGACTGATCTGGCTAAGCTTGATTAAATAGAGTGTGCAGAGATCCCAACGGTTATATTGCAACGGCTAATTTTGACTTAGTCAAACTAATAATTTTATTATTAACCGAAACCTACTATTATTAGTTAATTGAATATAATAAATATAATGTTTAAATATAATGGTCATTATATTTATTAAAAATCTATATTTATTATTATTCTTAAATTAATTAATTCCAAATAAATAGTATTAAAATACTATTAATCTTTAGAATTTAGTTACAATGGTAATTGGTATTTAAAAATTATTTATACCTAAGGATCCAATGGTAAAGATATAATAGTTAATAAATTATGGTAAATTCATAATGGTAAACTACCTATAATGGTCATTAATAAATTATATTAATATTCCCAAATTATTTAACTCTAAATGGTAATAAATTACTATTGTTTTTAGAATCAAGTTATAATAGGTAAAAGTTTAAACCAAAAAATCATTTTAATTTAAAAATTTTTTAATTGTAAAGGCCCATTCGAAATTAAATTAATAAGTACTAACCACTAATCTATATTTTCTTAATAATTTATAGTTCTAATAATATTAAAAAACAATAAATAGTATTTTAGTTAAATTAATATTCGTAGAATGTAGTTTACCTAAGGTAAATGCCCTAATTAACATACATGTTTATTAATAATAGTATATTCATTAACCTAATATTATTGGTATACCATATACTTTTCTAATAACTTCTTGTTTATCATTTAACCTTAAGGGTCATTAGGTAAAATTGGATTACCTCTTATCATTAATTATATTCAATAATTTATCAATAATAATTTACTAAAATTCTTATTAGAATTAATTATGTTATTAGTTATTAATCTTATTACTTATAAGGTTTAGAAAAGGAAGGCCTTTATTAATTCAATATAAGGAAATCAGTTAAAAGTAAAAATCAATGAAACAATCTAATCTAATTTAAAATACCCCTTGGAATAAGGTTAATACTAACAAACTAAAACCTCAAGCACTCCAGATTAATAAGGCAACCCGCCAAAACCAGAACTTGAGGAGAGAGAAGACAGAAACCCTAAGAAGGAACAAAGAGGGAAGGGTGGAGGCTAGGAAGACAACGCTGGGACCCAGCAACTGCTAATCTTCCAGCCATCATCCCTATTAAGATTGTTCGGCCTTTTCTCAATCTCCAGGGCCTCTTCTTCAATTTATACCTTACGGGGTTTCCTTTACAACATTTGGTACAATTACTAGTATAAATCCATTTAACTTGATATATTTCATCCATGGAGAGAGATCAAATTCTTACATATTTACTTATTTAAACAATGCACAATATGAAAGAACACATCCTTGAAAGATATATTTTTTATTTATAACTCATTAAATTATTCTTTTGTTATTAATTTTTCCCTTAAACTCCATGTTGAATGTTGATTATAAAATAAATTATACATCTATTTATTCTAGAAAGCACTTTTGATATTAATTAAAGTTATTTTAATATTTAACTTAAATTCTTTTAAATGAGGTACTATAATTTAATGTAGTAATTTACTTCAATTTTTTTTTGCGAAATTTGAAAATATATATATAAACTTAAAATTTTAATTAATTACTTATTTGCATGAATTTAATATTAATGTTTTAAAAAAAAAATATGAATATTTGAAATCAAATAACATATTTAAAATAAAAAAAATTAATTATAAATTTTTAAATAAAAAAATTTACATTGTAATGAATATGCATTCAACTCGTGGGCACATCTTTTTAAAGAACTGTACGAAATCTATGTCAACAACCATTGTGTGTCACCATGTGGACATGTAGACAAACATCCATTGTGTCACATATGGACACCGAGAATCATCGTGCAACCATCACCTCACCATGTAATGTACTGAAATTCCTTTTTACCTGTCACACAATTTTTTTGACATTTTAGATCTTCATACTACTCGTCAAAAAATGTTATGTTTAAAATTTTACCTTTTTGATAATAAATTAACTATTCACTAAAAAAATTGAGTAAAAGGTTACCCTTCTATAACACAATTATGTTTAAAATTTCACATATTTATGATAACAAAAAATACAAAATGACCATAACACACAAATGAGTTATTGAATATGATTATTTCCATATAATTAATAATGATAACATATTTTCTATTTTTATATCAAAATTTCTAAATAACCAAATTGAAAATCAAATTAATTGTTAAAAATTAAAATAAAAGTACTTCATTGTAAGTCTTGTACACAAAATTATATAGTTCTTCATAAGTGAATTTTTGGTATTTTGGACATTTTTAGACAACCATTTATCTTTTTATTTAATTTATACGTCATCTTGTTATTTTTTTTATCTTTGTACATAGGCATATAATTATTTGTACACAATTGTTATTATTAATTCCAATTAGACTCAACTAAGTATCATTATTTACCTAAGTTGTCAAATCCCAACCCTCATGAGGGCTACTATGAGGACTTCGCCCAGCTAAAGAAAACAACACCTTTTGAAAATAAAGTTTTATCCTATTACACAACCATTTTGAAAATAAGTTCTATCCCATTATAATGCTTTCCAAATTGCAACTAGTGAAACTATTAACATAGACATACAATTACAAATGATTAATACATCATTAACGTGTAGCAAAAACTAGTTCAGTGAAATCAACCCTAAAATGTTGGTCTAAGGAAAAATTGATTAAATCACATTTTAAACTTCCACCCAAAAAAGTTGATACAAGGCAAAGCTGATTAAATTACATTACAATTTTATAGATTCTCTAATCATTTATGTCCCTATTTCCCACATATGTAATAGTAAATCTATAGTCAATAAATACTATATCCTCTTCCTCATATTTTAAAGTATCCTTACCCTTTACCTTGGGAATGGCTATCATGTCACCCTCATGTAATTTCAGTCATCTCATGGTGCACATATTCTAATTTTCATGTGAAATTATAAGGTTTTCCTCTACTCCACTCCTAATGTCTCATCCTCAAACTAACTCCCATTTTTTCTTCGTTTTGTGTGCTAATTTCTTATCATTTTAAACTAACTCCCTTTCTTTCTTTGTTTTATGTGTCAATTTCTCATCATTTTAGAGCACATATTGATATACTTCCTCTAAAATGCAACTTATGTAAATTTATCTCATTTTACATCGTAAATTTTTAACATATTTGGGATGTTGGAATTCTCATCATTTTAGAGCACAAATTGATATACTTCCTCTAAAGTGCAACTTATGTAAATTTATCTCATTTTACATCGTAAATTTTTAACATATTTGGGATGTTGGAATTCTTTTTTCCTCGTGATTTTTATGTAAAATTATATCTCATAAAATCCCATAATATACACTTTATACTCTATTCCTCAAACACATTTTCACTCATTTTCCTTCTCTTACATTTGAATAACACTTTCAACTCCTTTCTTTCATTTAATTATTTCTTAATCATAATTACAACTCACATTAAATTGAGACTAAATTTAATTGAGAATTTCCTAGCAAAGCAATAGTAATCAAAACTAAAATTATTTTTATTTTTTTTCCAAAATTTATTATGAAATGTTTAGTAGATTTTAAATCAAACAACTAACATAAAAATAAAAACCAAAAGGCAGTGAAATTTTTCACCTCAACTGGGATTTAGTCACAACATTATAATAAATCAGGCAAAGTTAATCATCTCCTCATAGTTGGCACTTCAGTACAATGTTATAATAAACCATACTTCATTTCAACACAATTAAAAAGATGTTAAAAATTTTAATGGTTAAAAATATAATTTAGGAAGAAGAATGAAAAAAAAAAAATAAATAAATAGATTTCGTTGTAGTATTAAAAAATGAAATAATTGGTAAATCTGTGGTGAATAAACACCATAATTAAATGTAACTTATGAGTTTTATTTTATATTTTTAATAATAAAAATAGATAATAATTTGCAAAATTTATAATAAAAATACACATCACCAAAAGTAAAAATACATAAAATATTTCCACCCAAAAAAACACAAAAATCTAATAAAAATACACAGCAGCAAAAGTAAAAATACACAAGATGTTGATAGCCCAAAAAACACAAAAAATTATGTAAAGGTATAATTCTCCCTTTATAAAATTTCCTAACCTAAACACAACCCAAAGTTCACCCTTTATAAAATTTCCTAACCTAAACACAACCCATCTTTGCTAGTCTCCTCGTTTTGGTGTATTTTGTTCACTGATTTTGATTTAGTTTTCATTGCTATCAGATTTTGATATTTTTATTGGTTAATTTTTTTTGTTAAATGACCAATCAATAATGGGTTGAGTAGTTGAGATTTATTACTGGGTTGAGTAGTTGAGATTTGGTAATAAATGGACATGTAATAACCCAAACAATAGTTAGACTCTGTAGAAATCCAATATCTCAAATGCTATGATAGCGTCAATAACCTATCTAATTACATCAAAGGTGTACCTTTTGAATCAGTTAAGCCACCAACCACCGTCTGGCTTTTCATTTTCGAACGTTGGATCTGTCAAAGTTTTCCACTATTGGATTTGTCTCGCAAGTCTTCCAGAGATGTGTCTTTGTTAAGCAACTGCTCAAAATGTGCCCTTCTTTCTCACAAATGCTCCACATTAAAGGGGGGTTCCACTGTTGGATTTGTCTCGCAAGTCTTCTAGAGATGTGTCTTTGTTAAGCAACTGCTCAAAATGTGCCCTTCTTTCTCACAAATGCTCCACATTAAAGGGGGGAATTACAAGAGAAGGGCTTTTAGCAGTGGGGAAATTACTAAATCCGCTGGAAATACTAGTAAGAATCTGGTGATGGAAAATGTTACAACACTGAAACGAGACGAAAAAATCAAAGATGTTGTTGGTGGTGTTAGGAGTATTGTGAGGAGAATGATACCTCTGTGAAAACCTCCCCTTGTGCTGTAGACAGTCTTGTTGGAGACGGCACCAGTGTTTCACGGGGCAATTGTTACGGTAGGGTTTCGGAGGGCTACCCTAATGATTCTAGGAGAGCAATGGATAAGAAAGGTTAGTCTCAGGCACGGGGATTTCACTCAATGAACCTCTGACATATCACCTGCGGTCATGGCATATTAAACAATACCCTTAATTTGACTACATATTGGAAGATACCTCTAAAAATTACATTATTTAACCCCCTACCAATATGAACCCAATATACCTTCCCAATTTAAAAACCCCTACTTTCACTAGATATTGTCGGTATCCATTTTCTCATTAACATTTTTTATACCCCTTTATATTTTTTCATTAACTTTAAGCTCCTTTTTTTATACCTGCTAATATAAAAACTCTCTACCCCTATATATCCTCATTATATTAAGTCATTTTTTCCTTAGTAAATATCCCCCAATATAAACCCAAGTGGTCTCAGGCTGTAGTTGGTGGTTCTAAGTTTGCATCTGCTGGCACTGTGCAAAAAAACAAGACTAAAGCCCTGTTTAAAACTTCACATGTTTTCCCTTTGTCACCTTCATATGATTCAACTGCAAAGTTTAATAATTTTGATGGTGCTCTTTGTGTCGATGAGGTGGATAAGTTCGGGAATGGTTTTGTGGTAACTTCAACAGATCATTTGGGACCAGATCCGAGTAGGATTTCAAAGGAATTATCGGCAGGCATCTTGCACTCGGCTTCAACAGGAAGTAGGTTTACAGAGGAAATTAATGATGAAGATCTGCTAGTAGTTTTTCCAGAATTGATGACCAGGGTTGATGCAGAGTGAAATCTGAAACTAGGCTTACTTCTAGTCTGGTCCACACGAGTCCCCTGTGCCAAATAGTTTGTGGGATTGGTGGGCTAGTCCTACACATACCAGCTCCCCCTCTCCGAGATGTTGGTCATTGCCCAAGTTTTTTATGCAGCACAAAGTGAGGTCTAACATCATAGATTCGAATGGACTGGGAGGAGATGAATGTAAGAATAATGGAACTACCATTGCTCCTAAAGCTGCTACTCGGGATAACAAGAAACAAATGTCATTGGACGTTAAACAATCTCATGTGGGTATTACCCATCAAACTGGGGTAGATGCATTTGCAACAAACGACCTGCGTCGCCTGCTGCAGCTTGAATGGAAGGATCGAGTGATGCATATTGTCTCCATTTTGAACTTTATGTTGGTGGTATGTGTTGGAGTTAATGCTTACATTCCATGTTTGAGAAATTGGTTTGTGATGGTTGAGAAATTCTCTCAACCACTCTCTCTAAATTAGGAATAAGTTGGATCTCAAAAACTCTATTTAATAGAGTGATCTGAATGTAATCTGGGTGTGTGTGTGTGTTTGCACATACACCATTTGTGCATAATATATGATTGAGTTTCTGTAATTGTGTGTTTTAGCTATTTTTATCATGGTATCAGAGCACATGATCAGAGGCCTGTGTATTGTGAGTCTAAATCCTTGAAAAATAAGAGTGAAAATTGATTTCCTGTGTTAATTTATTTGTTTTTCGTACGCCTGAGCAGCGATCTCCTGAGCGATCTCGTGAGCGTTTGAAACTGGGCGTTTCTCTGTTCTGCCTGAGCAGCGATCTTTTGAGCAATGTTGTTTTTGGCCTCCAACATTTTGACCAGCTATTTTTATCAGCCAACTGGTTTAAACCATTCCTTCGTATTTGTGGGTCTCGCCCGCTATAAATCAACCTCAACCCGCTGTCAGATGTGTGACAGACGAGAACACCAGCGAACAAAAAGTTCACGCATTGTTGTCGAATTCGTTTTTCTAGGTTGTAGCCCTTCACTGGGAATCTTGATTGGGAAGAAATTCATTAAGGGTAGTCTTATGATCGGAGTTGCAATGAATGCTACCGCACAGAGCTGTGTAGAATTGATGAAGACAACTTCTAACGGAGCATGGCGGAGTAATCGAGCACCGAGAGCGCAGAATAAACGGCGTCTATCTGAGCGTGGAGCATGTTGCTGTAGTGTAGATTCTTGCCTTCGTCCACCATTCTGGCGTTCGGCTGGAAGAGAACGTAGTCCAGCGGGATTTGATCGGCGTTATCCTTGTAGGCAAAATAGGGGTAGGCATTGATGAGGAAGGGCAACGTTGTCTGGGAAAGAAGATCAAGTAGCAGTAAGGCTCAATATGGATGGTTGTCCAGATAGTATGGCAGTTGCGGATCTAGGGAAGGATCCCTCATTAGTGGTAGACATGGAAGTGGTTTCCTAATGAGGTTATGCGACAGATTGGGATGCTGTCCAGTAATTGACTTCGGGAGGTTCTTGATTCGGGAGTTGAGGAAAAGAACTCGAGAATCCAAATTGCCAACTACACCTTTCCGAAGGTTATGAGGCAACTTGATGGAGCATCTACTGATAAGCTTGATTATTTTGTTATTTTCATGTAATGTAATCATTAAGGGGGGATGTTGGAGTTAATGCTTACATTCCATATTTGAGAAATTGGTTTGTGATGGTTGAGAAATTCTCTCAACCACTCTCTCTAAATTAGGAATAAGTTGGATCTCAAAAACTCTATTTAATAGAGTGATCTGAATGTAATCTGGGTGTGTGAGTGTGTTTGCACATACACCATTTGTGCATAATATATGATTGAGTTTCTGTAATTGTGTGTTTTAGCTATTTTTATCATGGTATCAGAGCACAGGATCAGAGGCCTGTGTATTGTGAGTCTAAATCCTTGAAAAATAAGAGTGAAAATTGATTTCCTATGTTAATTTATTTGTTTTTCGTACGCCTGAGCAGCGATCTCCTGAGCGTTTGAAACTGGGCGTTTCTCTGTTCTGCCTGAGCAGCGATCTCCTGAGCGGTGTTGTTTTTGGCCTCCAACATTTTGACCAGCTATTTTTATCAGCCAACTGGTTTACACCGTTCCTTCGTATTTGTGGGTCTCGCCCGCTATAAATCAACCTCAACCCGCTGCCAGATGTGTGACAGACGAGAACACCAGCGAACAAAAAGTTCACGCATTGTTGTCGAATTCGTTTTTCCAGGTTGTAGCCCTTCACTGGGAATCTTGATTGGGAAGAAATTCATTAAGGGTAGTCTTATGATCGGAGTTGCAATGAACGCTACCGCGCAGAGCTGTGTAGAATTGATGAAGACAACTTCTAACGGAGCATGGCGGAGTAATCGAGCACCGAGAGCGCAGAATAAACGGCGTCTATCTGAGCGTGGAGCATGTTGCTGTAGTGTAGATTCTTGCCTTCATCCACCATTCTGGCGTTCGGCTGAAAGAGAACGTAGTCCAGCGGGATTTGATCGGCGTTATCCTTGTACGCAAAATAGGGGTAGGCATTGATGAGGAAGGGCAACGTTATCTGGGAAAGAAGATCAAGTAGCAGTAAGGCTCAATATGGATGGTTGTCCATATAATATGGCAGTTGCGGATCTAGGGAAGGATCCCTCATTAGTGGTAGACATGGAAGTGGTTTCCTAATGAGGTTATGCGACAGATTGGGATGCTGTCCAGTAATTGACTTCGGGAGGTTCTTGATTCGGGAGTTGAGGAAAAGAACTCGAGAATCCAAATTGCCAACTACACCTTTCCGAAGGTTATGAGGCAACTTGATGGAGCATCTACTGATAAGCTTGATTATTTTGTTATTTTCATGTAATGTAATCATTAAGGGGGGATGTTGGAGTTAATGCTTACATTCCATATTTGAGAAATTGGTTTGTGATGGTTGAGAAATTCTCTCAACCACTCTCTCTAAATTAGGAATAAGTTGGATCTCAAAAACTCTATTTAATAGAGTGATCTGAATGTAATCTGGGTGTGTGAGTGTGTTTGCACATACACCATTTGTGCATAATATATGATTGAGTTTCTGTAATTGTGTGTTTTAGCTATTTTTATCAGTATGCATGGATTCTGTATAAGGAAATGCTAGCTAGTTGCTCGACTAGGTACGAATTGGAGTAGGTATTGAAATTTTAGACCTTCAATGGCTCCTGTCTTTTATTTTGGGGCAGATTATTGTGCTTTTTCAGGGGAAGGATGTATCTATCTTGAATGATACAATGCTTACATATCATGTGGAATATGTTAGGATTTAATTATTCTTTTTATTTGCATTGATATCATATAATGCCAAAAACCTTAAACAAACCTGTATCTCTCTCTTTATCTTTTCATGGGAGAGTTTGATTGGCCAGAATCATGGTTTGCTGTTGTTGTTACCTAACCGATGAGAATAAAGTGATTATTGAGTGTTGTTGTGCTCAAACATACCAGTGTGCAGGTTTGGAGGTGACGCAATATACAATGGCATTCTTCATGGATACAAAGGTAGTTTGTTGGATGACTGCATGACAAGCATAGGCGACCTTTACTATGTTTCGCAGCTGGCTGCACAGTGGCAACTGCTTAAAAAGTGCAACCGTATCTTCCCACTGTTGTACCAATCGCTCCACCGTGGCTCTGTCAGAGAACTACTCTATAGGTACAGCTCCGTCTTGCAACTGCTCCATAACAGTGAGTGTGATAAAGAGACCACTGCTCCACACGTATTCATATTCTTGATGTGCCGCTATTCCTAAATTCCTACTGCGTGCTGCTATTCCTACTGCGTTGTTTCATGCTCTTCATGTTTCATCTTCTTGTGAAATGGAGTTAGTGTAAATCATATCGGTCATATCGATCCCTTGAATACGACCACAAACAACCCTGTTTGGCCCAACGGCCCCATTCTTCCGCCTTGGGATTTTAGCAATTCCAAAGATAAATCGAACCCTTGCTTTCACTACTTGGATTCTCAGAAGCCCGGGCCCATTCTCTACATTTTCTTGGGCCATCACTCGGCTCTATCTAAAGACTGCCACTATTTTTTGAAATTGTCAGTACGATGTCATTGTTTACCTTCCTGCTACTGTTTTCTGAACTATTTGTGTGATGCCAATGTTTTTTGAAACTGTCTATGTGACGCCATTTTTGTCCTCACGGTTATTGTTTTTTGAAAGTGTATGTTGCGTGTAACTTTTTGCACCATTTTTCATGTCACTTAGCTCAAAAGAGGGTTGAAAAACAGAGGACTCGAAAATGCAATCATCATCATCTTCTGGCTCCTCTTCCCCATCAATAGCAACTGGAATCATGTTTCTTTCATTGATGAGTTCACGAAATAGTAAATTTGATGACACATAGATGAAAAAACAAAATCTTTAAATTTTGCAAATATTATTCTAGATTTTTTTTTGCAATTTCTTCCTTAATGGTAAATTTTTGCAATTTTTATTTTAGTGTATGGAAAATTTCACAAATTTCACAGATATTGTAATTATTATTTATTAAAATATTATTTTAATAATATTTTTTTAAAATTCTAAAGTATTAAGTTTTTTGGCAAAATGTAGTGAAAAAAAAGTCATTGACAATTTTACGAATAATTGTTTTCCACCATAACCATCCATACAAATCACTCACAATTTTACCAATAGTTGTTTTCCACCATAAGCATCCATACAAAGCTCTCTAATTTATGTCTGAATAACTTTGATAGCCCATTACAATGACAATATAGCATTAATAAATTCTTTGAACCTTCTAAATATGGTATTAAACATGTGGCATAAGAACAGGGTAATCTTAGATGCATCTTTCCATGAACATAAAAAATCATTTTAGATAAAATAAAGGCAAGGAAGTGTGGATAGCATTTATAAAAGGAAACTAAAGAAAATTGTAAGTATTCTTGCATAAATTATCTACTACTTATTACATGGAAAACTAAAAGACAATTATGAATTGACTCAAATGATAAAAGACAAATCTTCCTAAATCTTCTATACCTTCTGTGTATCTTTGCACCTTTAGGAGAAATTTCTAATTAATTCATTAGATACAACACAGTTACCGACTGATGAATCGTATAATTGAATATAAATCGGTGGATCTCATTAATTACATCGAAGAGTCGGAGCCTTCGAGAGCATGAGAATATGGGTAAATAGGTGACTAGGTATAAAGACATTTTTGAAAAAAAATAAACTATCAAAAAAATGTTATGGAAGTTTCAAAACACATCATGTGAATGGGCAATGTAAAATTATTAAACATATTTTACTGTCAAAATGCCTTCTGACGGGCAATTTGCCCGTCAAATTCCAATTTTGGTTACCACTCTCACCGAATAATCTAGGACCTCTGCATTGCTTTAGTGTGGCAGACTAATATTTGAGATTGGTGCTTTATCAACGGTGCTGCCTCCTTTTGGGATCACCAACTCATCGACGGTGGGTTGGAGGGAGATCAATGGTTGACGTTGATCGGAGTGACTTACACGGTAACTAGCCTGTCCTCCCAAGACCCTCTGGTTTCCCATTCTGCTCAATGCTCGACCCTCCATTCTTCTTTGCAACTGTGATAGGGTTTGAAACACCCCCGTTCTGCTACGACTTTGTTGGTTGTCAAGACTGAACGTCCATGCCATATGAATTTTAGCCTGTGTCGAAACACAGTCTCAGTCCTTTTCTAGCGAGAAATGCCACAATGATCCCTCTCTGCTCTTTCTCATGTTCAGTGACAATTTTTTTTTCTTTTGTTTCAATGTCATATCAGTTGTAATCCTCAACAAATTATTACTGTTACTGCAGGTATTATGGTGGCCTTCTTTGTGCCACCGGCTGATACATTGCTCTCCATTCTTCAGCAAGCTATTCGGGTAATCATTTGTTTCAATTTTCGTTGACACCGAAGACTACAAATTTGTCTAGTTTTCAGTTTTTATTTTGGGTTCGCTAATTGCTAAACTGTAACCAGGGGTGTCTACTCATCGTAGGTGAAATGAGACAAGGGTTAAGTCTGCGGGGCATCGGCCATCTGGAGCGCATGACATGCAGGGCAGAGCATAGTGGAATTTCCACTCCCCAGGTGTGACCGCGCCGTTACCTTTAGTTCTGTGTTTCAATCCCAAGTCTGGGCATGGGTCAACAACAAAATTTAGTTGTATTTCGTTGCTAATCTTCTTAACTGTCTCAGAAGTTGTTTGAAGTATTATCTTATGGTTGAGCTCTCGTATTTGGTTGGTTGCACATGCAATGAAATTTAGGTGGAGGATAGTCCTGGGAACAATAGTGGGCTTTTGCGGTGCGACTGTAGGTAGTGTTGGATGTATTGGTGGGGGTGGGATATTTGTTTTCAGTATGAAAAAAAGTTGTATATTAGATAATAAAAACTGATGGATCATATACATCAAGTGTCTTCCAGAATGTACATAATATAATTCCAGATTACCAAATAGCCTGAAACAGTCAATCCCCTCAAAACTGCCACATACCCAAATATAATCATGCTTACTTAAGAAAAGAAGCTTAAGCAATATGATCCATAGAATTTTATGATCCTTCTAAATTGTCATCAGCACTATCGAAGAAAACTAAAAAGTATAGCATCCATATACCCAGATATAATCATGCTTACTTAAGAAAAGAAGCTTAAGCAATATCATCCATAGAATTTTATGTTCCTTGTAAATCGTCATCAACACTATCAAAAACAAACTGAAAAGTATAGCATCCATATACACAGTTCCAATTATCTACACATACAAGTATGATAATAACAGTTTTATCAAAAAGCAAAATAGATCGAAAATTGCTGATGTGAGAACTAAGAAAAGAAGCTTAAGCAATATCATCCATAGAATTTTATGTTCCTTCTAAATCATCATCAACACTATCAAAAAAACTGAAAAATATAGCATCCATATACACAGTTCCAATTATCTACACATACAAGTATGATATTAACAGTTTTATCAAAAAGCAAAATAGATCGAAAATTGCTGATGTGAGAACTTATCTGGGAATGTGAAATCCACAGAGTGTGATTGTTGCGCCTCCATATAAATGACCATCTGAACTTTACCCATTTCACCCAGAAGACCCTTCTTTGAGAGAAAATCCGCAGTCTTATTATATTCTCTTCCTATGTAATTAATAGGAGGACAACCTATCTTTGTACAGAGGCAGTCAATTCTCCTTGACCAACCCAAAAGAGGGCTAATCCCTTAACATGATCCACAATAATCTAGGAGTCACCATATATATGTATCTCTGGGATATTTAAAAATCTTATAAGCCAAATGATACCCCAAAGATCCATTGCCTCAGCCTTGTTGTTGGTGCCTGTACCTGCATTCCAGTATGCCCTGTACTGCAAATCAAGTGACATAACCAGCCATATGCCACAACCACAAATTTGGTTTTGTGATGCCCCATCGAAGAAGGAGATCGGATATACCATAGGAGGAGCAACACTCTTTTTCAGCTTCATATGTTTTTGGAGAGTATCCTTCACTGGATAAAGTGCCATTAATAAGATGATCTTATCATATATAACTCCAAAATCTTCAAAACAGTCCTCAAAGATACGTTTGTTCCTCCACTTCCATATAGACCAGAATACAAAGAGAGGAATGATCCTCCAAGCCAATTTTTGCTTGAGCCACCATCTCAAACAATCTGCAACATTTTGAAACTGAAAGTGAGGAAAGTCAAAATAAGCAGCAAGTTTAATCCATACCTTAGAAACATGATGACATGTCAGAAATAGATGTGCATTGTTTTCCTCCTCCTGCTTGCAAATAACACATATGCTAGGACCATGCCATTGACGTTTTTGCAGATTATCCCATGTCAGATTCTTGTTATAGAAAACAAGCCATGTAGAGCAATTGATTTTACATGGGACATGACATTTCCATAAAAAAAAATAGCATCGGATCCGCCACATATCCATCTTATACCTCACATAGTTTATCATATATTTCTGCAACCACAACGTTTGTAGATTTCATTTTCCCAGACCAAATAAGCCTGTCATAATGAACCTCCCTACAAATCCCAAGAGCTTTTAAACCATCAATAATGAACAACCATTCATCCGCCATTTGGTTTGTCAACCCCAACTGTAATGGAGAGTTCCATATAGGAAAGTGATCACTCCATGTTCGAATCAATTGATTCTAGAACAAATAACCCTTTCGAAAAAGTACCAGGCGCAATGGTTCAGAGAATTGGCATCCCCCATTTGCTCCATAAATCTGATCAAGGCCAATAATCATGGAATGTCCAGATCCCATGTTCCACCTGAGATGATTTAGGAAAAATTTTCCCACTTTTTGAAAGCTTCTCCATATTGCTGAGCCACCTGAAATGCCAATGGAATTTTTACGAAACCAGCAAGTGAAACTTCTATTCTTCATATACTTTTGGCGGATCACCCTACTCCATACACCAGATCTAAAGACAACCCGCCAAAGAGATTTCACCAATAATGCTTTGCCAAACAGTTTAAGGTTCATGATACCCCATCCCCCTCTCATCTTATGGGAAAGCAATATGACTAAATTTAGTAAGATGATATTTGTGCTTTCGGTTGCTACCAACCCAAATGAAATTTTCCATAATTCTGTTTATGTTATTTATAGTAGCCATAGGGATATGATATAAGTGAGCCCAGTAAATGCCCAATTGAGTAAGCACAACCTTAGTCAGAGTCACACGGCCACCCATGGATAAACAACGAAATTCCTAGCCAAAAATTCTCTTGTAGAACTTATCAACCAGCCATTGCCAGTCACTATTCCTATACCAATTTGGTTTTATATGGTAGTCGAGATACTATATTCCATTCATCATTTGAGTTGCCTCAGCCCAAAACAGTTTCTATAAAATATGAAAACGATCCCAGACACCATGCAAACAAGCATCAATAATGATATTGGTCGAGTAAGAGAATGCTTTTGCCCAGAACCACAATGGGTTCCATAAAACCACCAAACCACCTGATAGGCCAACAACATCTGTGGCTGCAAAATACCATTCAGGTAGCATTTTGCATAAATAAGCAACAACATGTGACACAGTGTGAATTGTTTCTTGTAGAAACATAATACACTGGCGAACAGATAGAAAGAGTTGTTTTAAAGCCAGGAACTTGTCGGGAGTTCCCAATCCCTTGAGGTTTAGTGAAAGAATGGTAGTCATGAGGCACCTTGTTTGGGCATCTTTGCTCCAAGGGCTCGGGGTGTTGGAAGATCAGTGATAGGAACTTCAACAAGAAATTTGTCCAGCGGGGAGATAGTATGATTATGCTTACTACATCCCCAAAAATGTCAGCTCCCTCGATTATTTTTACGTCTGACCGTAGTATTACCAGCCGAGGAAGGGCTAATATGCAGAGAAGAGTTTTCAAAAGGTTTATGGTTGGTTACTGATCTTAAGTCAAGTGTTTTCTGTTGAGGTAGATCATCTAAATCACTACCAATAGAAATAGTAGGGGAATTTAATGGCCTGTGGACTGGGCTCTTCCCAAGATGATGGCCCAAGGCAGTTGACTTTCGAGAAGGCGACTGAATGTTAGGTCTCTATAATACTAGTGATTCCCCCATTACTATTGTCGTTGTATCCCTTATTATTATTGTTGTACCCCTATTGTCCCAATATTGTTATTATTGTGACCCATAGAATCTCTCTATTGTTACTTTTGTGCCTTTATATTATTATTGTTAGGTCGGCTTGGTTATATTGTGACCCCTTAGACTCCTATATATAGAAAGGAGGTTTTGTCATTTGAATCATCTAAAATTTTTTCATTTGTGTAATGTAAAGGAGGTTTCCCCCTCGAAGAGGCTTATTTCTAAGGCATTGATTTATCTTTTCGATCTTTTTGTGAGCTGGTTTCGTGGCATTTGGTATCAGAGCTTTGGATTCTAGCGTTTCGCTGCTCCAAACAGGTCATTATGACATTTTCGCTATAACTGTTTTTCTGCGACATTTCAGAAGCTACAAAAAAAACAATTTGAGCCG
This sequence comes from Pinus tabuliformis, assembly GCA_031772625.1. Classification (NCBI taxonomy): domain Eukaryota; kingdom Viridiplantae; phylum Streptophyta; class Pinopsida; order Pinales; family Pinaceae; genus Pinus; species Pinus tabuliformis. The sequence goes on along the minus strand of CM062809.1, from coordinate 251,032,263 downwards.
AAATCGTTTTGAACTTCGGCTCAAAATTTCAGAGCTTGTCTCGCTATATTTGCGGAGATATGATCTGAGGAAGTTAGGGTTTTTGCAGACTCCCGAATTACATTCCAAACAGGTGACCGGGGGAAAATCTCCATAACTTTTGTTTTGAGCATCAAATTGAAATTTCGTAAGAAGTTTAAGAAAGAGGACGGCCTGTAGTTTTCTGTATATCAGTTTCAAGTACTAAGGTCGAAACAGTGATATGTGGCAGGTTATACAAGTTCGCTCTACTGAACTAGTCTATAATTAGGTCACCATGGGAGATTTGGTATAACTATTCCTTGGAGAATCCAATCTTGATCAAACTTGCTGGGTTAGAAAGAGGACATAAAGGGCTACTGCAGGATGAGATTTCAGATATTCATGATCCGTAGTTACAGAGATACAACAGATTCAGTATCGAGCTCTTACAAAGTGAAAAAAAAGGTGTGTAGTCTTTTTTTAATTTTGCATAAGAGTGGTTTGAAAAATATGTTTGAAGGAATTCAAAGGGAATAGTGAAGAATTATTAGCATTAATTCATGTCCCGAAGAAAGAAAATGGAAACACCTGTAAGCAACTTGAAAGCTCTAGGATGACTCATGAAGAAGAGGAATAAATGCAACATGATATTTCAGAATTACAAGACCAAGTACAAAAAATTTCACTCTCACTAAAGGTAAATGAAGCCAAGATGAATACCCTGGAAGCTAATATGAATGGCATGGACGATAAGATGGGAGAATTGAAGATAAATTTGAATAAGTTGCTACAAGAAATGGTCACTAATGGTGAAAGGGTGGTAAAGGAAACTCGTGATGAGAACAAAAGAAATGTTAATCATGATTTCATAGACTCTAATGTTGGATTGAAGATCCACCATGTTCCAAAAATCAATATGAGGAAGTTTGATGGCAAGGATCCCGGAACATGGATACTACAAATGGAGCAATTTTTCGGTCTTCATAATGTGCAAAACACACAAAAGGTACATATTGTAACTTTATATTTGGAACCAAATCAGTTTGTATGGTATCGATGGCTTTTCTCTCGTAAACAAATTGTCACTTGGGCAATTTTTACGGAAGAAATGATAGCACATTATGAGGATACAAAAAGAAACACCTTTTTTAGCCAATTTATAAATCTCAAACAAAAGGGTTCAATGATGGATGACATTGAGGACTTCCAAAAAGTGAACATAAGGGTAAAAGATATTCCAGAGGAGCATAGAATTGATGTGTTCATAGGGACTTTAAAGGATAATATCCAACATAAGGTTCGCCTTTGGGAACCTGATTCATTGGAGAAGGCATTCAAGTTAGCAAGAAAAACAGAAAGCAAAATTATGGCAACTAGGAAGCCTACCACTCACAACTATAAAGATGGAAGTGTTGTGGCCCCTAGCCTTCCACAACCTACAAGGTTGACACCACAAAAATTGGAAGAAAAAAGAGCAGAAGGGCTTTGTTACAATTGTGATAACAAATACACTAAAGGTCATAAGTGTGCCGAGAAGAAATTATTCTACATAGATTGTGAAGAGGAGGAAGAAAAAGAACAAGAAATTTCAAAAGAAGAGGATATAGTCCAGGAACAATCCCTAGATAAAGAAGAAATGAATCCGACCATATCCTGTAATGCATTGGCTAGAATTACCACTCCTCAAACTATCAAGATAGAAGGACATATCAAGAAGAAAAAGGTAATAGTGTTGACTGATTCGGGAAGTACCCATAATTTTATTCATTGTAAGATAGCAAAGGAATTGAATTTCTTCCTATATCCAGCACGAGAGTGTCAAGTGATAGTTGCAAGTGGAGGAACCATAAATTGCTCTGGAAAGTTCCATAATATCAAGCTATCCATGGGATAATATGTATTGAATACCCTAATGCTTTACATTCTAATGGGTGGTGTTGATGTTGTACTTGGAGTCAAATGGCTACAATCCTTGGGTACAATAGCTTTTAATTTTCAAGAACTTTTCATGAAATTTTCCGCAGAAGGAAAGGAAGTTGAATTAAGGGGTATTGCAGGGAAACCGGGAAATATAATCAGCTCTAACAGTATCAAAGCTTATAAAGAAGGAACAATGAGGTGTAATTACACAATTATGTTCACTAGAGGTTCAGACATCGAAATCATCTATTTCTCCAGATCTCCAAAAAGTCTTGGACAATTATTCCAAGGTATTTGAGACTCTCAAAGGTCTCCCACATATTCATGATTATGATCATGCTATTCATTTGATTCCAGGAAGTGTTCCTCCAAGCATTAGGCCGTACAGATATCCCTATGCCCAAAAGAGTGAAATTGAACGTATGTTGCAGAAATGCTAGAGGCTGGTATAATTCAACATAGTCAAAGCTCTTTCTCTACTCCAGTGGTATTGGTGCAAAAGAAGGATGGCTCATGGCGCATGTGTCCGGATTATAGGGAGTTCAACAAGCTAACTATTAAAGATAAATTTCCCATTCCTGTCATTGATGAATTATTGGATGAATTGCATGGATCAATTTACTTCACTAAGTTGGATCTTCGTTCAGGATATCATCAAATCAAAATGAAGACTGAAGACATTCTGAAAACAACATTTAGGACTCATGAGGGTCATTATGAATTTTTGGTCATGCCTTTTGGCCTTATCAATGCACCTTCTACATTTCAAGGTTTGATGAATTCCATTTTCAAACCCTTACTTAGAAAATTTGTGTTAGTATTTTTTGATGATATACTAATCTACAACAAGTCTTGGAAGGATCACGTTGAACATGTTGATAGGGTGCTCAAACTATTGGAGGAGAAATAATTATATGCAAAAAGCTCCAAATGTTTCTTTGGAGTACAAGAGGTGGAATATCTGGGTCATATTGTATTCATGAAGGTGTTAAGGTAGACCCTAGCAAAATTAAAGCCATTATGGAAAAGAAAATCCCCACATCAATAAAGCATCTGCGAGAATTTCTCGAGTTGACAGGGTATTATCGCAAGTTTGTTAAGAATTATGGGAGAATAGCAGCACCTCTAACAACATTATTGAAGAAAGATGCATTTTCATGGACTCCAGAAGCAACAAAGGCCTTCGAGCATCTTAAAGAGGCAATGTGCCAAGCACAAGTCTTAGCTACATTGGAGTTTAGAAAAAAAATTATTGTGGAATGTGATGCTTCAGGAAATGGAATTGGTGCTGTTTTAATGCAAGATGAAAGACCCATTGCTTTCGAAAGTTGTCCAATCAAGGGAAATTATTTACATAAAGCTATTTATGAGAAGGAAATGTTTGCAATACTACATGCACTTAAGAAATGCCGACCCTAACTAATGGGAAGACACTTCAACATAAAAAAGGATCATGATAGTCTTAAATGCTTTTTAGAACAAAGGTTATCCTCTAAAGAGCAACAAAAATGGGTCACAAAGATGTTGGGTTATGACTTTGAAATCATCTACAAAAAAAAGGAAGTAAAATGTTGTTGCAGATGCACTCTCAAAAAAGGATGAGGATGTGGAAGCATTGTTGTGTGCCATTTCTATTATCCAACCAGATTGGATAAATGAAGAAAGGGAGGAATGGAAGAATGACTAAGAAGTGTGGGCACTCATTTGAAAGATACAACAAGATTCCAGTACATCTAATACATTTAGCTGCAAAAATGATTCATTATGGTACAAAGATCACTTATACCTATGTAATAATTCCCAACTCAAACAAAAGATTCTTATGGAATTGCACACTTCTCCCTTAGGAGGGCACTCAGGTTTTTTAAAAACTTACCACATGGTTAAGAAGGATTTTTTTTGGGATGGGCTTAAATCGAATATTCAAAATTTTGTGGCAAAATGTTTGGTTTGCCAACAAAATAAAGTTGAAACAATTAAGACCCCAGGTCTATTACAAGCTTTATCCATTCTAAGCCAACATTGGGAGGAGGTTTCAATGGATTTTATCACAAGTTTACCCAAGTCCGAAGGAAAGAGTGTCATCATGGTGTTAGTTGACAGACTTACCAAGTATGCACACTTTTGTGGATTATCACATCCATTTAAAGCCAGTATAGTTTATACTGCATTTATGGAAACAATTCAAAATCTACATGGAAACCCAAAGATTATTGTAAGTGACAGAGATCCCATTTTCGCTGGAAATTTTTGGACAAAATTATTTCCTTGTCTTGGTACTCAGTTAGCTCATAGCTCATCTTATCATCCTCAATCTGATGGGCAAGTTGAGATGGTAAACAAATGTTTGGAAGTATATCTTCATTGCTTTGTATCTAATAAACAGACATAATGGGTCAAATGGTTGCCTCTGGCTAAATGGTGGTATAACACTTCCTTCCATACTGCAGCAAAAATGACCCCATTTATGGCACTTTATGGATATCATCCACCATCCATCACATCATATTGCAGAGAAAATTCTAAGGTTCAAGCAGTGGAGCATGACATCGAGCATCAACAACAAGTTCTCCAACTCTTAAAGGATAACCTCACGTTGGTGCAGAATAGAATGAAACAATAGGCAGATCAACATCGCATTGAAAAACGTTTTGATGTAGGTGACTGGTATTCCTACGGCTACAACCATATAAACAAATGTCCATCAAGCAAGCTAAGAAGGATAATTTAAATAAATTATCACCAAAGTATTATGGTCTGTACTAGGTGTTGCAAAAGATTGGTACTATGGCATACAAATTGGAGCATTCTGTAGCTTCTCGAGTGCACCTAGTTTTCCATGTTTCATGTTTAAAGAGGGTTATAGGTGACATGCTCCCAGTTCAAACAATATTTCCAGAACTTGACGAGGAAGGAAAAATTATATTGGAACCGGAAGCAGTCACAGAAACAAGAACACGACAGCTACGAAATTGATCAATTTCAGAATATCTCATCAAGTGGAAGAACTTATCTGCTAAAGATTCCACATGGGAGGATGAGAATTTTATACAAAAGCATCCAGAAGTACTCAAGAGTTGAGGACAACACTTTTTTGAAGGAGAGGGGCATGTTAGGTCCCTATAATACTAGTGATTCCCCCATTACTATTGTAATTGTGTCCCTTATTATTATTGTTGTGCCCCTATTGTCCCCATATTGTTATTATTGTGCCCCATAGAATCCCTCTATTGTTATTTTTGTGGCTTTATATTATTATTGTTAGGTCGGCTTGGTTATATTGTGACCCCTTAGACTCCTATATATAGAAAGGAGGTTTTGTCATTTGAATCATCTATGAATTGTTCATTTGTGTAATGTAAAGGAGGTTTCCCCCTCAAAGAGGCTTATTTCTAAGGCGTTGATCTATCTTTTGTATCTTTTTGTGAGCTGGTTTCATAACACTGAACATAGGATGCACATGAAGGAGAAGGAGCCCCCTATGGCTGGAAAAGGTTTGTACAATTTTTGCCAGCATGAGATCCAAAATATGTCAATCTATCATGTGCATATGGGGAATGACCAGATGATGGGGGCTGTGAGGTCTTATGATGCCAACAAGATTCAGGTAGAATAGAAAAATCAGAATAAAATGGCGATGAGGGAATATTAATGGAGGGGATTGCATTTCTCGGAGAAGACTGATCAAATGAACGAGAATTATAAGAAATATGATGAATACCTATGTGATGGGACATTCCATTTCCGAGAGGGAGATCAACATCTTGTTAATTTTTTTTTATTTTTTTTTCTGTGCCCATGCGTTATTCCAGCCTTTATATCTACCACCCAATTGTCGTGGACAGTTTGCCAAAACATGTCCAGTATGATGACAGAGAGAACATTTGAACGGGATGCCCCAATAGTCTAATCTCTGAGATAGATTAGTGTCCCCCCAATGCAGCCCAATATGATCTGGAAATCCACCCCGATATTCCCTCTCGATAAGGATCCACGCAACCCTTTTGTCCGGTGCACCAAGGCAACGTGGATCAACATACACAAATTTTCCGATAGCATTTCCAATGTCTTCAAGTGCTTGTTTCGTCCATAGTTCAATAGGAAATCCAGGCAATTTGACCCAGATCAACTTATTTTGAGGAGTATTGTTTAAAGAATTAAAGCCTATGAACCATGAATGTAATTCCAGAAAGCTTTGACCATCAATCCATGGAATTTTCTTGATCTTAACCAGATCTTCCTGACTAAGGAAATGAAAATTGTACCATCCACAGAGCAGTCTTACAACCGCCGGCAGATATCCCAGAATGGGATTCCACTTTTCTTCTATCCATTTCCTCATATCTGCGTCACTCAACACAAAGAAATGCCAGCGAGCAACCAACGCTCTTTTTTGTAAACTGGAAATACAATCGGATAACTTATCAGTATCGAAAAACATAGAAGGTGGCAGAAGAGAAGTTTTGATGGACTTTACACGGTGACCATTTCTTGATGAAACAAATCATGCATGCCTTCCTGCCCAGCCTAGACTGCATGACTGCCAACTAGCACAAATCCATCACCCAAAGTATTACGCCAGTCATTAGACCCATGTGGGCAACCTTATATGTTTCCCCCCAGACCATCCATCTGATTGGACTATGCCTCCATCGTGGCCCTAATAAATGCCTCTTGGGCCGAGGTGTCAGATTCATAAAAATCCATAACCCCCTCGCAACTACCACCCTAACAATCGTCCCAAATATGTCAGCACCAATAAAAATTGCCACACGCAGACATGAAATAATAGATAATATGCCAATGAAAGTCAACAAAGAGATCATGAATAGTAAATAGGGAATTTACTGGCGACCAAACCAATGTACCCCTCTGACCAGATTCCAAATCCCAAAATAGAAATCACATAATCTAAATTAACGCCACTTAAGGAATGCTGACATAAACATTCCCAAAATTTGGATTATATGGGAATGTCAGAGAATGTCAGAGGGAGATGACGTTGGGCAGTGATATGATCAGACCGAGAATTCGAAAGCACCTAGGCTGACAAAAAGAAGGCATGACAGATTAATTACAACAGGTGGCAATGCCTAAGCAACGGTAATGAGACCACCAACTCTGGCGGGCAAGGTGACTGAAATCGTTCCCCGAATATCAGGGCATCCAGAGCTGGAGACAGTTCTAGAACTGGTTCTGAAGCACACAGACACAAGACCTAATGCCCCTCATAGCAACACAGATAGTAGCAATCCTTACATGAAATCCATAAATCACCCAAACGAAAACCAAAATAATTGCATGGCCCAGATACAAAGAAAAGATTGGTGCAATAATGCCAACTCTGATATGTAAAAGGCAAATTTAGAGAGGAAAAAATCCCATCAGATGAAGCTAAACAGCAACCAGGAAAAATCTCAGAGCCAGAATGCATGTGGGCAGTGTTTTTCTAAGGAGAAATGGGCGATAAATATACGATAGAGAACAAGGATAGCTACTGTAAATATCAGAATTATATGAACCAATTCCAAATTCAACAACCAGAAACATGTTCTATGAACCATATCGAAAGTAGTATATCATAATAGATATGCATCCCTAAGAGTGAACGCAACACAATGCAAAATACCTTATGCAATAAACATTTGGTAATACATACAAGTAAGATGGAAAATATTGCTAGAGCACCAACCTGAAATGTACAGTCTGAAAAAGGAAACCACCACCCCAAAGAGCCTGCCCGATGCTATAATGAAGATAGTAAAACCAAAAGAAACTAGAAGGAAGAAGTCTCCCTCAAAATTCCAGGGACCAAAACTAGAGAGGCTTGAGGACTATCACCATCAAAACAAGGGGACCAAAAGGAATATCAAATCCACCCTTTCCCGAGGACACTATATGCCCAGTGGCTAAGTATCATTTACCCAAATTCTCAGCACCCTCGAGCCTAACTCTTCATTCAATGTGTTGGGAGGAGTTTGTGAAATTGCTCAGAGTTCATGCAAGCATCATCGAGATGTGATTTATTCAGACATCACAGACAAACAACTTGGGCATCAGACATCAAGTTTCATAAGATCTTTTAAGCTGATAGGACTCACAAAGGATGAATCAAGGATTGATACCCTACTTATGCTTCAAATATGTGTGAAGTCATGGGGTTGTTGCAGAACAAGTTGATGAACACCAGAACTTGCATTGTCATGGCTTCTCTAGTCTCGATATCGTTAAGCGTCCATGCATCTCTGCTGCTTCTCCTCTCTCGTCTCCTCTGAGAACATTTGCTGTCGAGTTTCTGACCAAAAACTCTACATCATCTCTCACTCTATTCCTGGGGTGGGATATTTGTTACCATGCCTACTCTAATTATTGTATTCGATGCCAAGTCCTCAACAACCATAACGAAGTGTAAGAAAATTCCCTTCCTATTTTCATCTACAGGGAAATACTTGGGAACATATTATCAAGTGTAAGAAGACATGTTTATAAAAATAATGGCTAATATAGTCACTTAATCATTTTGTTCCTTACTAATCGGGCAGCTTTTAAAGTTATCCCCCTCACCTTTTCATCTACATGGTATTACTTGGGAACATATCATCCAACAATAAGTAAACATCTTTAGAAAATAATGATCGGCACAGTAATAATGAGTAATATTTTAAAGCGATTCCCTTCACATTTTCTTCTGCAAGGTAGTACATGGGATCAATTTTATGTCCATTTTCACTTGTAATGCCCTTTCAGACCTACCTAGCCTATATAATGTCTTTCTTAGAATCAAAATTGAAAAACAAATGTGGAAACTTTGACCAGGAATGTTGGGTATTTAAGATCTATTTTCCGTGGTTGAGGCTCTGTTATACTCCTATTGTACCTTTGTTCCCCCTCTGCTTTGATTTGTCCTAATTTTGTTTCAGTCCTCATTAGCTTCTTATATTCAATCTTTATTTCTCTTTGCTTTATATTCTTAAAGACGTCTTTAAGAATTGTAGCTATAACTTTTTGTTAACTCTATTTGTCTTCATTGTTCTAACACATTTTAGGTGTAGGTTTATTATGCTCTTCTCTATGTTCCATTTCAAGTAATTACTTCAAAATTTTATGGATGAGAAGTGGAAATATATGTTGGGTTTTGTGGTTTTAAAATTTATTCCTCAGATCTCCTAACTTGCATATTACACCTACATTTTTTGTTATTTCGTTTAATATGAATCGAACAACATATAATGGAATGATTGCAAGTCTTATATTTTTTTAGTTATGCATTATATTTTCATTTGGAAAATTTTTCTAAAGGAATATCTATTTCTTTTGTATTTTTTCTCTCTTATCATAGGTATGATTATGGGGGCAGCAAGATCCACAATTTATTATAATCTTAAGCTTAAGCTAAATTTCCTTCCCTCGTTGTAGCGACTTCCCTCCATAGCGTGGCTTCCCTCCATGCCATTCATTTTCCCACCCTCCATGCCATTCATTTTCCTGATGAGGGTAGCATGTCGAAGGGTTCCCATTGTATTTTCTCAGGCTTTCAGGTGTGGCTTTCACTATCACCTTTAGCCGTGGAAAGGGTTCGTCCACAGATTGTATTTGTTTACTTTCAAAGAGTTTTAGCCAGGTCAAGTTTTAGGAAGCCAACATTAATAACCTTTATGTTTTTATAATCCTTATTTCTCCAGAAGGAGGTTCTATACCCTTAACACGTTATATCTAACTACTAAGTCCAACATTCATGTATTTATTATTTCTATTTACTGTTACACTTTTCCCTCTCCAAATTTGGCTTCCATATTATAGGTGGATAGACTGTTCTGGGGCTTCTGGAAACAGCTTGGCCCAGGGAGTCAGGAATAACCCTCCAACCTGGAAGAACCTGCATATCTATAGCTATTTCCCATATGCACAGTAACCTATCCAATAGTTAAGCATACTCAGTTTGTTCATAATTAAAAATAAAATAAAATAAATATACAGTATTTAAAAACAACTGTAAGATAAACATTTTTTTCTTCACAATTCATACTATACTATAAAAGGAAATCATAGCAAGTCTTGCTCACCCTTTTCTGCCACCGAGCAACACAACCAAATCTCTGCAACTTAAGGCTGCTTTACCAATATAATTTGTTGAAGCGTTACCAAATGAAAATGCAAAAAGATGTTGTTCCGGAATGCCACTCTACCAATATAATTTGTCGAAAATGCAAAAATATGTTGATGTTGTTCAAGAATGCCACTTTAGCAATATAATTTGTTGAAGTGTTACCAAACGAAAATGCAAAAAGATGTTGTTCTGGATGCCACTCTACCAATATAATTTGTTGAAGCGTTACCAAATGAAAATGCAAAAGGATTTTGTTCACGAATGCCGCACTACCAATATAATGATGTTGGCGCCTCAAACACTTCAGTTTCCACTTCCCTTCCTCCACCTACACTAATGAAATTGAACCATCTTCCAACAAACATAATTTGTTGGTGCCTCAAACACTTCAGTTTCCACTTCCCTTCCTCCACCTACACTAATGATATTGAACCATCTTCAACAGAGCAAAAGAAAACACTTCAGTTTCCACTTCCCTTCCTCCACTTACATGTTATGAATATAATTCATAACAAGTAAAAAAAAAAAAAATGTAAATATTAAATAATCAAATATTGATTATGTTAAATAGTCATTAAGTTAAGTGAAAATGCATGTCTAAAAGACATGTCCAGTCGCGAAAGGACACCTTCTTAGGTATATATATGAGGGTCCTCATTGTAACATTCATCACTTATACATTTTTATATATAATAAATTATTATTATTAAATACCTCTTGTGTATTTTTACATTCAAGTCTACAAGCTATCGATTTTTATGCTTCAGTGGTATCAGAGCCATTGCGCACAATATAATCATGTGGGTCTTTGAATGTTGTTCACCGCACAATGTTCCATTTCGTTCACATCCTGAATGCGTTGAGAAGTTTAGTAAAATTCAAGAATCATTTCAGCGACTAAAAAAATCATATGTGGATGTTAAAGAATGCCGAAAGGAAATCAATAATACGAAAGATGATAGTGACAGTGAGGAAATGAAACAAGGTGAAACAGGAAAAGAATATTTTGATTAGGATGATGATAATGAAAATGAAGATGTAATAGATAATGACGAATATGGAAAAGATCAAGATGATGATTCCGATAAAGCTGATATAGATCAAGATGTAGAATCTATAAAAGAGGAAGTAAAACAGTATACAGTGAATGAACAAAATGAGATTCCAGAGACTAATCAAATGAACAAAAACCTAACAATTTATAGAAAATGGAGAGAAGGATTTAATGATGATGAATTCCCACCAAATATAGCTGGGAAGGAGATAAAGGACTTAGAAGGAAAATCTGGTGATGCTAGGAAATGTGTTATAGAAAAAAGGTCAATTCAAATATTTCCATTGAGCAAGACTCACCAAGAATAGTTGGAAAGTAATCAAAGGACTTGCAAAGCAAAGCAAATGATGCTCAAAAATTTAATAGAGAAAAACAAGTCAAACGTAGAAGAAAAATGTCATCCAAGCATGTTCTTTTTTAGCATGAGTAAGAAAATTCTACAATAGATGTGAATGGAAAACCAAAAATTATTGAGGACATTCCTTTTCTCAAAAGCAAATGTTTCATGATAGAGGAAACACACGAGGTTTCAATTGCATTGAAGGAAGATAGTGAGAGAAAGGATCCCATGAATGTACCTGTCAAATATGCAGACATCTCAACTCACATGGATGGTAATCAACCCTGTAATATTACAGGAAAGAAGAAAAGAAAATGGTCAAGGAATGATTTATTGAGGCCTGAAAGAATCACCAAAGAGTAGATACCAAAAGATGGTACAATTATTAAATCTAGAAGTTGTGAGGGAGACAAAGGTACACCAGATATATTTTCTCTTAAGGACATTGAGTTTGGGATTAATAAGCTCGCAAGAGGGAAAGCTAAAGACATTGAAGAATACCAAGATGAGATCTTAAAGCTCGGAAGATCTATCCTCATTCCTCATCTTCATAAGCTTCTCAATTTGGCTATAAAACATGGATTCCCTAAGCCTTGGACACAAAGTCTTGTTGTGCCTATCTTCAAGAATTGGGACAAAACCATTCCCACTAATTAAAAGACCATTATGATTAGCCACATCTTAGCTTGCTTTATGGTCTCATTTTGGAAAAGACAATTAGCCATTGGATTGAAAGCCACTATAAAAGAGCTAAAGGGCAAGCTAGTTTGAGGAGATACCACTCGACTATCGACTATCTCGCCACTCTCAGGATCATTGCTAAGGAATGTCGCAATAGTAAAGTTGATCTTTTTTGTTTTTTTGTGGACTTTAGAAAATCCTTTGACATTGTTCCCCAGGATAAGATTTGGAAAGTCGTTGATGAGATCATGATTCCTCCCGAGTTGAAGATTGTTGTGATTCGGCTCTATGAGGCAGTTTTTGCCAAGATTAAAACCACCGAAGGGTGGTCTAAAGATATTAAATGCAATATTGGGGTTAAGCAACGGTGTCACCTTTCCCCTACCCTTTTTGGTATTTACATCGATAAGTTAGAGGAATGTTTGGAAATCATGAGGTGTAAAGGAATTGAGCTCGTTGGTATTATCATCACTCTTCTCCTCTATGCCGATGATATCATTCTTCTTGCTAGAATCGACAGTGACCTAGACAAGAAGCTTAAGACTCTTCATGACTATTGCTCCAAGCTAGGTATGATTGTTAATATCGACAAGACTAAAGTCATGATAATTAAATCCAAAAAGATCACCCACGAAAATTTCGTCTATGATGATAATTGCTTGGAACAAGAATTTTCTTTTAAATATTTGGGTATTGACATCCCGTACTAGCTTAACTGGAACTATAGCATTGAGAAAATGATTATTGGAGGCTAGAGAGCTTATTATGTGCTTGAAAATAATTATAAGGTTGTCAATCTTTGTATTTGGAGTAAAAAAAGGTTCCTCTTGGAGACCCTCGTCACCCCTGTTGTCCTATATGGTTTTGAAGTCTTGGGTTGCAGTATTTACAGAGAGCCTTGGAGATAGATTGAGATCATCCAAAAGCAATACATAACCTACAACCTCAAGATCAAGGGAAATACCCCTTATCCTACCCTTCTGATCCAAGCTGGCCTCTCCCCTATTGAAAACAAGGTTATGTTTAAATATCTAATGTATAAGAAGAAACTTTACAACATGGAATCCAAGAGGCTTCCTAAAATTGCTTGTAGTGGCCAATCTAGGGTGCTAGATTAGACTAGATTTATTATTAACCAAGGTAGGTAAACTTAGAGGCACGTGTCTAAAGTCTATAGACCTAAAAGGATCTCGTCTACCTAACTAAGTGTTTACTGTGACAGGCTACAACACTCCTTTATAGGAGGTTGATATATGTTTCCTCTCACACCTTAACACTCAGACCATCTAATTTATCTAACTGTTCTAAAGAAACACCGTGTTGCTAGGCTGAGTTTTCAACCCTCTTACAAGGAGATTATCCACAAAAGCTCTTTTCAGCTAACACACTAAGCATTCATGAAAATAAAATGCTCTTTTAAACACACTGAAATTTTAAATGCATGAAAACAGAGTACACAGAGATGCTTCGAAATCTAATGAGCGATCAAATATGTTACAAGATATTGTTCAATGATCTAACAATTAGATCTTCAAACTATCACCATGAATATCATTTGCAAGAATTTCTAATCAAATCGATAAACTCACAGACACGGAAATAACATTAAACACTATGCACACTATTCAAATTCAAAATGCTATGGAAATGAAATTAACAGTATACCAATTCCACGTAGGGCCTGTCCACGCTTCACTGGCACACTGAAGAAACCTCAAGCAACGAGAATGTTAACGCATAAGCACTATTGGAGTAAAACGGTGACTGTAATTAAGTTCTGAAGATTGAAATCACATACAAGAGTAGCATTCTGGAACAATACACAGAGATAATAATAATCGTTTTTTTGAAACAATACAATACGCAGTCTTTATCTGCTTGTCTCCTATCTAAATCGAATGTACATACATTAAGCAGATGTTTCTGCTTTTACAAAAGAGTGATTTTTGTCCTTTCTAATCTAAACCGATTTCCAAAAGAAAAATGAAATCAGTTTGGGAAACCATGGCTTTTTGCTGCCTTTGTGACCAAAAAGGCTGGGTTTGACCAGCATTGAACGCATATCCAGGAGCGTTAGATTTGTTGTTGAATCGATTTTTCACCATGCATGTACATTCCAGATCACATTCCTATCCATTGCTTTGACTTGCCTGTCATGCCACGTGTCACATCATAAACCATTTACAGGAAGTCATGACATCTTGTAATCTTTTTGTTGAAAATTCCTAATTTTTAACATAAAAATTCACAAATTAACTTTAATGTAAACTAACAACTATAATGCTATTGATTAATCAATTTCGATGGATATGAGGGGTTTATGGAAGAAAAAGATAGACAAATGATGGTGTTTCTAGAAGAAAAGGATGGCAATGAAATGGTACCAACATCTCCCCCAAGCTCAATGATTTAGCATGTCCTCATGCTAATCCTGATGTACTTCCTTTATACTCTGTTCCTGCCTGTGCCTCTGCTGCTTGTAACAATGCATCTATATTCTTCTGAGCTTGGGCATTCTTCTAAACGTGGAGCTTATGTTTCAAATTCTTTTATCTCTTTGAGAGATTTCTTTTGAGTATACCATTTGGTTGCCCACTTGCAAATGTCAGTTTGTTCAGCCTCGAGTTCTTTGATTTGCTCCTTCAGCTTCTCATTTTTCTGCTGAGTCTCCTTGCTCTGAGCTCTCAACATTTCATTCTCCTTCTTGATGACCTTCTCTAGCATGTTGGCCTCCATCAGTTCTTCTTTTAACTTTTCAATTTGTTTTTCTAACCTCCTTTGTTTCTTGTTTGCAGGTGGTGACTCTTTCCCTTGTCTGTTGTTGCTCTCAACTTCCATTTCGGCTTCCGGTCCAGGCTGTGAATGAGCACTGCTCTCAATGTCCATCGGTGCATGTGCATTTGACTCTGGTTGATCTTCTTGTGTCTGGGTCTTTTGTATTCTCCTGGATCTTCTTGTATATGTAGTGAAAATCTTGTCTTGTTCAATTTTCTGGGTAGCTTCTTGCCTCATCTTTCTCGTCCTTACACTACTGCTGGGTGGAGGGACATTGCTTGTCTTGCATGCAGGGATTTCCTCATCAATGTCAAGCATAAATCATGAGTGCTCTTGATGTTCCTATTCATCTTCTCCATCTTTGATTTGATTGGCAACCAGAAATTCATTCCATGTTTTCCCCTCCTCTACAACGCAAATTCAATTAGCATTTTGATCAACCCAAAATGACATAAACTTTTATCTTCATTACCCTTTTGCTTTTGAGTAGTTTTTGACATCTTAGTCAAACTCTGTAAGAGAAAGTAAGGTAAACTGATGGTGCATTGCCCTTTTAGGTGCAACAGGAGTTTGACGTGATATAAATAGACTATGATGTAATGAACCTCACATGTAACAAATTTCTAAATAATATACACCATTTCATCCCATGGGTGCATCAGCCAGCTCCTAGGGACACCTGTTTTCCAGTTAACAGATGAAACCCTCGACCTAGACATGAATTGGGTCCATGATTTTTCCTTGAATTGTTTTGTTTTGAAATATTTTTCTCCTTCTGGGCTGATCCCCAAGGATTGTGCTATGGTGTCTTCTAAAATCCTAAAAGAGAAGTTGCCTATCAATGCTTTCTCTCCATTAAATGTAAAGGCAAACTGCTTAGTTACTTCTTCATAGTTCCCATTAAACTTCTCCAAGAAGGGTAGCCATTGCTTTTCCCTTAAACTTGTAATACAGTCATCATGATACTAGGAACTATCAAATGTATTAGGCTCTGCTCTATTAGTCATTTTGACAAAGAAACTCCTATTCTAACCCTCCTCGTTTATGCTTAATAATTCAACAAGGGTCTCTTGATTTATTACCTCTGTTTTTCGCTCCACTCAACCGACCTGGTAGCGCCCTCTGTTCTCGGGGTCAGCTTCTTCAATGGCTTAGGCCGCGACCGGATGAATGTCCTTGGATTATGGCAGAGGTGGAAACCCGTGAGCCCAATTACTATGCTCTCCCTTCGTAGCACCTGTTGTTCTCGGCCTTCTTTGAAATCACAGCGTTTGAATTACTAGTATGGAACGCCCTTTTTACAAACTGAGAATGAAATGGAACTTTAACAACCGACTTGACCCAATTCACTATAATGATAATGACAGAGCGTATTCATATTACAAAGACACAGGAGTAGCTGTACTCGGTTGTATAGGTACCATCATGAGAATGTCGTAAGCATATATGGAGTGCTGGAGTGATGATAACGGATAGTTGTTTGCATGAGTCAACTTGGGTCGAACGATCATGTTATAACTTGGCCGATTCAAAAAAACAATGAATGAAATCGTTGAACACTTGGCTCTCCAATGATTCACCACCTGTCCCTTGCTCATTGGTACTTGGCCGATTAGGAGAATGTTGGACCGATAATAAGGTTGGATGGCCGATTCAAGAATAAGGAGTTAATAACAAGGTTTGAAGGGTGGTGTAGGAGAAGATTTAAAAATCGTAGGAGGAGTATGGTGATAGGCTAGAGTGTGTTGGGAAATGATAGTAGTTAGGAATATGACAAGGGTGATGGGTATAGGGGTGTTTTTGAAATTGATCATAAGCAATCATAGTCATCACATTTAACACTAAAATAATCCAAGAATTTAAATGTTAAAAATAAAAATTACAACAATACATTACACTTTATTGGTTGATCAAGAGTTGAGTTGGCATGCATAGGTAGGACTGATCTTTATTGTTCAGATATGACTAATCTTCACTGTCCATAACAGGTCCCTTCTGAGATGAATTTGGATACAACAGGTCCCTCTAAGATCTGGAGAATGTTTGTGCAGCTTCTTTGAAATCTGGAAAAGAACTATGTGTGTGCAGCTTTCTTGATCTTTGGTGTTGATGGAGCCTCGGTGATAAGCAACCTTTGAAATTCTGTTGAAACCTTGTTGAAGCTTTGCTGAAGTAGCTTGAGATAGCAGTATTTAACAGGTCCCTTTGATGTTTGTTGAACAAGTCCCTCTAATGTTGGTGCTGGTAACATAGTCTTCTGATTAGGTCCCACTGCATTTACACTTTGAACAGGTCCCTCTGATTAGAACAAAGACAAAAACAACTTCTTTATTGAAATACTGAAGTGTTGAAACAAACTCTTTGGAAATTTACAATGAGGAGATGGGATAAGGAAGACAAAAATGCTGATGCTTCTCCCCCACTAAAGCTTTGACTTGTCCTCAAGTCATTATTGAAGCGATGAACCAAACAGTAAACAAATAGAACAAGGAATTCTTACCAGCCAAAGAATTGGTTTTCAAGTAAGAATTCTGGGTTAGAGTGTTCCAGAGTCTGGTTTTCACATCTAAGCCATTATTAAATTTATTTTTTATTTTTTATTTTTTATTTTTTATTTTTTTTTAAATTAAAATGAAATGAACTAAGGTAGAGATATCACAGTTGAAGGCTACAATATCTCAACCTCCCTTTGCTGAGATACAGTTTGAAGAAAATCCTCCTTGCTGATGGGCTTATGGTAAAGTTTCAACCGATGGTCATTGACAATAAGGGGGTGGCCTTCTCCATCAATGGTAATAAGCTTGACTGATCCATTTTCATAAGCTTGAACTATTTCATATGGGCCCATCCAATGTGTGGTAAATTTGGCTTTATGATCTCTGAATTTAGAGTCAAAGAGTAAAGCCCAGTCTCCTTCTTTGAACTGTTTCTTTTTTATGTGTGCATCATGCCACTGCTTCCTTTGTTTCTGCATTAGGAGTGTTGTCTCCTCTGCTTGCTGCCTCATTTCATCCAACTGGTTCAAGTGCTGAATTCTTTCTTGTTCGGCTTCATTAAGATCAATTCCTAAATCTCCAGCCATCTTATAAGTGTGTATTTGAAATTCAATAGGAAGCATTACCTCTTTGCCATACACCAACTGATATGGTGTAAATCCTGTAGTGTTCTTCCACGTGATTATATAAGCCCAGAGTGCATCTTTGAGCTTCTCTTCCCAATTCTTTCTATTCATTGCTACGGTCTTAGTGATAATTCCTTCCAATGTTTTATTGGTAGATTCCACCTGGCCATTGGCCTGTGGATGGTAAGGTGTACTTTTTCTGTGTTTGATTTGATATTTTTCTGTGATGTCTTTAACTAGCTTTGAAGTAAACTGAGTACCTTGATCTGTCACTATCTCCCTTGGTACTCCATACCTTACAAAAATCTCTTCAAAAAGGAAGTTTACCACTGTTTGTTCAGTTGCTCGGACTAGTGCTTTGGCTTCAACCCATTTTGTCACGTAATCAGTACATACTAGGATGTACTTTTTACCTTTGGAAGTGGGATTGATGGGTCCTATGAAATGGAGAGCCCATTTTTGAAATGGCTCTGAGTGTACTTGAGGCTGAAATGGCATTTCATCTGTAGTTGTTGGCCTACCCATTCTTTGACATCTATCACAACTCTTCACATACTTCTTGGAATCCTTAAAAATAGATGGCCAGTAGTATCCAAGACTAAGAATCTTGAATGTTGTTCTTTTAGCTGCAAAATGCCCACCACACGGTTCATCATGGCAAGATTTTAAAATATCAATTATTTCATCATTTCTTACACATCGTCTAATAATCATATCATAACCAGTGTAAAATAAATCTCCATTAACCCATGAGTATCGAGCACTTTGTTTGATTAGCCTCTTCTTTTCCTTTGGAGTAAAATATGGAGGTGTTCTTCCTGTGGACAAATAGTTGGCCAAGTCAGCATACTAAGGATTCACTATTGAAATTGCAAATAAATTTTCATCTGGAAAAGAATCTTCAACCGGAACAACCTCACCTGGATTTTGCAGTCTAGAAAGAAAATCTGCCACCTGATTCTCCTTACCTGGTCTATCTAACACTGTGATATTAACTTCCTGTAATAAAAACAACCATCTGGTAACTCTGCCATTAGTTATTGGTTTATTCATTAAATACTTAATGGCAGAATGATCAGTATGTACAAAAACCTCATAACCAATTATATAATGTCAGAATTTATTCACAGCATGTATGATTGCAAGCATTTCTTTTTTAGTGACTGTGTAGTTTAATTCTGCAGGTGTTAGATAGATGGCATAATGGAAAGAATCCTTTTTTTTGCCTAATGACGCACCTACTGCAGTATCAGATGCATCTGTAAAGATGTGAAATGGTAGGTTCCAGTTAGGTCCTTTGAAGACTGGTGTGGTTGATAACTTTTCTTTGAGTGTTTCAAATGCTTGCTCACAATTCTCATTCCAGTTGAAAGGTGTATCTTTTGCTAGAAGTTTAAACAGAGGTGAAGCTATTTTACTAAAATGTTCAATAAACCTTCTGTAATAGCTTGCATACCCAAGGAAACTTCTTACCTCTTTTTGAGTCTTCAGAATTGGCAAATTGACAATGATCTGGATTTTGATGGATCAACTATAATGCCTTGAAAAGAAATATAGTGGCCTAATACTATCCCCTCATTTAACATCATAAAACACTTTTCATTGCTCAGGGACAGATTAGCTTCAATACATCTCTTTAAAACTTTTTCAAGATTCTCTAATGTATGCTCAAATGAATTACCATACACTGAAAAATCATCCATGTAAACTTCAACACAATCATGAACTAAATCAGCAAAAAATAGCTAATACAGCTCTCTGAAATGTAGCTGGAGCATTGCAAAGTCCAAATGGTAAAACATTATAAGCATAAGTGCCCCAAGGACAAGTAAAAGTGGTTTTGTCCTGGTCCTCTAAGGCTATCCTGATCTGGTTGTAACCACTGAAACCATCAAGAAAAGAGAATGATGATTTCCCAGCTAATGTGTCTAGCACTTGGTCAATAAATGGTAGTGGGAAATAATCTTTGAGGGTTGCTTTGTTCAATTGTCTGTAATCAACACAAATCCGCCACTTACCATTTTTCTTGGGCACTAATACCAATGGGGATACCCACTGACTGTCAGAGATAGGATAGATAAAATTGACTTTCAACAGTTTTTGTAATTCCTCTCTAACAATATCCTGAAGCATGGGATTCATTCGTCTCTGCGGTTGCCTCACTGGTTTGATATTACTATCCATATAAATATGGTGAGTGCATGTTTCAGGGTGAATTCCGTGCATATCGGTGTAGTCCCAAGCAAATGCTTTCTGGTATTTTCTCAATAATTGAATCAATTTTTCCTCCTGAGATGAGTCTAGGTGAGTGCCAATATTCAAAGTTTTTCCTGGACTAATCTCTATGGTCTTGCTCTGTGTGTTTGTGATAGATTGGATAGGAAAAATGTTCTGAAATGTTGTTTGCAAGGAATGAATGGTGCATGTTTCCTGAAAATTTTGTGCCAAAAGTTCATCTGCAGCATGGTATTGGTCATTTCTCAATTTTTCGGAAACATCAGGTTGAGAAAGAAACAATTCTACAAGATCATCATTATTATGTTCTTGAAAATCATAGATTTGGTTGATGTTGAAAACAGATTGAACTTCTTCCTTGTCATTGTATTTATTGTCAAGCCATAAATTGTGTGCTACTGCTAGTGATTGTGCTGATGGGTAAAGAGTGAGTTGTTTTCTTTCAGTTCCTCGTGAAATGATCATAGTACCCGATCGACATCCTATGAATGCATCAGCAGTTGCTAACCATGGTCGACCAAGGATGATAGGGTGTCCTCCTAAATTGGATTTTGGCTGAAGAACTAAAAAGTCCACTGGATACTCCCAAGAGTCCAGTGAAACAATTATGTCCTCCAAAATCCCTTCATAAATCACTTTAGACCTATCAGCGGGTTCTAGAACAATTGTTGTGTGCTGCAAGTTTGTGAGCTGGAGTGTTTTCATGGTTTCAAGAGTCATCACATTTATTGTAGCCCCAAGATCAATTAAGGTGTTTGGAATATGTATGTTGTTAATGATTGTAGTGACTCTGGGAATACCAGGATCAACATACTTTTCCATTGAAATGGTGTTTGTCATAAGGCCAGCTAAATGTCCAATAACATGAATAGTTTGTGGATCAACTCTTTTCCTAGTAGGCTTTTTAAGGCACAGTTCTTTGATGGCTTTAGTATATATGGGAATGTATTTTATGGCTTGTAGTAGTGGAATTTTTATATAGAAATTCTTTAACTCATTTAAAACATCAAACTGTGGTATAGACATGGGAAGTTTTGTTCGGACCAATATGTCTGGAAAAGGTGGTGGATGCAACTGTTGCATTTGTTTATTTTTGATGTCATCATTTTGTTTGCTTTGAATTGGAGTTTCATGTTCATTTTCTTCATTTTCTTCTTGTTTATCAGTTGTTGGAGATTCTTTGTGAAGTATCTTACCAGACCTCAAATTGATATTTTGCAAGGGTAATGTGGGATATGAGGGTCCCTCATCTACATTGTAAGCTGGTCTCTCTGCTCTGTTATTTGGATTTGGTACAAGTTGAGCAGGGATTTGAGTAGGTCTAGGAGGTTGTTGGTTAGATGGAAGTTGTAATTGTGGTGGATTTATTGGTGGAGGAGCAAGTAATGCTTATTGAGTGGGTTGGGGTTGATGTGGGTAAACAACTTGCTGCTGAGGATATTGCTGATATGGTTGAGGATATGGCGAATATGGCTACGAATATGGTTGGTATGGTTGAGGATATGGTTGATATTGTTGAGAGTATTGCCGAGATGGTCTCCATTGTTGTTGTGGGTAATTTTGGTG
Source organism: Pinus tabuliformis (assembly GCA_031772625.1). Classification (NCBI taxonomy): domain Eukaryota; kingdom Viridiplantae; phylum Streptophyta; class Pinopsida; order Pinales; family Pinaceae; genus Pinus; species Pinus tabuliformis. The sequence goes on along the minus strand of CM062809.1, from coordinate 251,010,464 downwards.
CTGCCATGGCATGGGTACATTCCACGAATTCTGAGCATACATCTGATCATGTGCAGGAAATTGCAAATTCTGGTTTGGGAACATACCTTGAGGTGTAGGTTTTGGCTGCCATGGTCTCTTTGCGCCTATGAAATACACATTTTCCATATCTGTGTTAGCTGCCACATTACAATTCTGCAAAATCTTGACTTTAGAGCAATGAAATATATCATGATTTTCAGTACAAAAGGCACAAACTTGAATGTTTTCTAATGGGCAGTCTTTTAAGGCATGTTTCTTCCGGCATTTTGGACAAAAGATAGCCATCATTTGATCTTCCTCTTCTTGTCTTTTCTTAGCTTTGAGAGTGTCAATTTGAGTTCCTAAGGTACTCAATAGATTTGTTTTGAATTCCTCTAACAGATTTCCTATTTCAGCTCTTGTGACACTTGCTGAAGCAGATTTTGTGGCTTTGGATGATATGGTTCTTTTTCCAATTTTGGCTTTGCTCCTAGAATACTTTTCACATAACTTAGCAATTTCTTCAAAAGGTAAAGTGGAAATATCACCTTTGCCCATCAAATTAAGATCATCTAAGTATTCCTCTCGAATTCCCTTCAAAAATATTGTTCGAATCAAATCAAGAGGCATGGTTCTGTGTTTTGATTTTTGTAAATTGTAAACAAACCGCTCTAAGTACTCTTCTAAATTTTCATCCTCTTGTTGGTTCATCCTAAAGATATCATCTTTGGAATCTTTCGATCTACAATAAGTTTGGTATTTCTTTAGGAATATTCTTCTCATGCCATCCCAATCAGTTATTGCATGTTCACCAAGCCCCATGAACCATCTTAATGGTGATGCTTTTAATGTTGCTGGGAAGAGTCTAAGCCTATGGGCATCATCTGTGTAACCATATGTTCGACATACAATGTCAAACTCAAACAAGAATGAATCTGGGTCTTCTGAAGCCATGCCATAAAAGTTTGGTAGCACAGATGGAGGTATGTTTTTCATTTTTATTTCGTCATCCTCTTCTGGTTCTTGAATAGGAAATTTAAAGGTTGACTCTTCCTCTTGACCTTGATTTGGTGGTCCTCTTTCTGATCCATGTCCTTCTTCAGCCATTTTGATAGGTTTCTCTGTTGATTTAATTTCTTGTTCAGTGTCACTTGTTTCAAAGAGAAGTTCAAGGAAAGATTGTTGAGTTATTGTGCTACTTTCTCCTTTTATAGAGGATTCAGGGAAATGTTTCTTCTGTGATTTGTGTGCTAATAGAATTTTCCTCTCGATGAGTCTAAGTCTTTGCCCTAATTTCTGTTTATCCTCTAATGTTTGTATGGTGACTTCCTCAGCTGGTGTTGTGTGTTCAACTTTTCCTAAAGGGTCTGCTCCTGATGGTAGGTTAGTTTTTGGATGGGGGGTTTTTATGAATCTACCTTTATTATCTCTAGATCTAGGCATAAGTAAACATGACTTCTAAAATGATGAATTAAAATTAAATCTATGTTTTTGCTTGTTTTTTTTTATTTTTTATTTATTTATTTTTTTTTTTTAGAAATCCTCTAGCTGCGCCTCCCCGGCAACGGCGCCAAAATGTAGTGGCCAATCTAGGGTGCTAGATTAGACTAGATTTATTATCAACCAAGGTAGGTAAACTTAGAGGCACGTGTCTAAAGTCTATAGACCTAAAAGGATCTCGTCTACCTAACTAAGTGTTTACTGTGACAGGCTACAGCACTCCTTTACAGGAAGTTGAAATATGTTTCCTCTCACACCTTAACACTCAGACCATCTAATTTATCTAACTGTTCTAAAGAAACACCGTGTTGCTAGGCTGAGTTTTCAACCCTCTTACAAGGAGATTATCCACAAAAGCTCTTTCCAGCTAACACATTAAGCATTCATGAAAATCAAAAGCTCTTTTAAACACACTGAAATTTTAAATGCATGAAAACAGAATCCACAGAGATGCTTCGAAATCTAATGATCGATCAAATCTTTTACAAGATATTGTTCAATGATCTAACAATCAGATCTTCAAGCTACACCATGAATATCATTTGCAAATATCGATAAACTCAGAGACATGGAAATATCGATAAACTCAGAGACATGGAAATAACATTAAACACTATGCACACTATTCAAATTCAAAATGCTATGGAAATGAAATTAACAGTATACCAATTCCACGTAGGGCCTGTCCACGCTTCACTGGCACACTGAAGAAACCTCAAGCAACGAGAATGTTAACGCATAAGCACTGTTGGAGTAAAACGGTGACTGTAATTAAGTTTTGAAGATTGAAATCACATACAAGAGCAGCGTTCTGGAACAATACACAACGATAATAGTAATCGTTTTTTTGAAACAATACAATACGCAGTCTTTATCTACTTGTCTCCTATCTAAATCGAATGTACATACATTAAGCAGATGTTTCTGCTTTTACAAAAGAGTGATTTTTTCCTTTCTAATCTAAACCGATTTCCAAAAGCAAAACGAAATCAGTTTGGGAAACCATGACTTTTTGCTGCCTTTGTGACCAAAAAGGCTAGGTTTGACCAGCATTGAACGCATATCCAGGAGCGTTAGATTTGTTGTTGAATCGATTTTTCACCATGCATGTACATTCCAGATCACGTTCCTATCCATTGCTTTGACTTGCCTGTCATGCCACGTGTCACATCATAAACCATTTACAGGAAGTCATGACATCCTGTAATCTTTTTGTTGAAAATTCCTAATTTTTAACATAAAAATTCACAAATTAACTTTAATGTAAACTAACAACTATAATGCTATTGATTAATCAATTTCGATGGATATGAGGGGTTTATGGAAGAAAAAGATAGACAAATGATGGTGTTTCTAGAAGAAAAGGATGGCAATGAAATGGTACCAACATTACTTCTAACTTTACTCAAAACCCCCACCTTCGCCTTAAGCTTGGGTGGCATAAGGATGCACAGTCTTGGCTCAACCATTGGAGGATAAATGAGGAGGTCATCTTGGGAAGCAAGGATAGTGTCAAAGACACTATCACCTCCAAATTTAAGGATAAGTTATGGGATGATAAAGAGATGGAGGGTAAAAAGAAGCTAAGATATTATAAGGAGGTAATCAACCCCACCCTTGAGAACTAGAATTACCTTTCCATTTTGACCAACTTAAAGAAAAATATGAACATCGCTAAGATTATAACTAACTCTCATGAACTTCCGAGTGAAACTAGACAATGGTCTACTCCCAAGACTCCTTGGGATGATAGAATTTGTTAGCTTTGTGATACTAAGAATGTGGAGGATGAAAATCACTTTCTTTTAGATTTTCCGACCCTTACTCACATCCGCTCTTATTTCTCTAACATCTATCACATTTCCAATCTTCTTGACTTACTAAGTCATCCCAACTATAGTGATCTTGGTGCACTTATTTCCCTTATTTTTAAGCAAAAAAGTAAGATCCTAAATAATTACCATTAAATTTTCCTTCTTAAGGTCCAATAGACCACATTGGTCTTGGTGGACGTTCGTCGTCATCATCAAATTTTTAATGTTTACATTATTAAACATAACTTATATTTAAACATATTTTAAACATTTGTAGAGCTGAGGCTTATGTGATCCATAACAAGTTTGCGAGAGATTTTTCGGCGAAAATCACATGAGAAACCATTTGTCGACGCGTTTCGAACCAACCAGTGTGGTTCATCGTCAGTGTGGTTCATCGTCAGGACAAGTTGAAGAAAGCGTCGACAAATGGTTTCTCATGTGATTTTCGCCAAAAAATCTCTCGCAAACATATTTTAAACATGTCTAATGTTTAATTAAATGTGTTTAGTGTTTATTTAAACATGTTTAGTGTTTAATTAAACATGTCTAATGTTTAATTTCAAATGTTTACTCTGTAATGTTTTATTTTTAATTTTTAATTTTCAATATTTATATTTCAGTCGTTAATTTCTAAATTTCTAAATTAAAATTTTCCATCTTAATTTTTTTATGTTAAATGTTAAATGTTATATATTTTATGTTAAAGTTTTAATGTTTACCGTTAATTTTCAATATTAAATTTATAATCTTTAAATTTTTAAACATTAATATTAAATTTTTTATGTTTAAATTTTAAATATTAATTTTTAATTAATGTTAAATGTTTAAATTTTTAATTAATGTTAAAGGTTTGATGTTAAAGTTTTAATATTTACAGTTCATTTTTTAATGTTTAAATTTTAATGTTAAATGTTTAATTTTCAATGTTTGAATGTTTAAATATTAATGTTTTTTAATTTTTAATATTTAAACATGAATGTTTTTAAATTTTCAGTTCTAATGTTTACAGTGTCGAGATAGCTGACCAACTGGCGCCGCATAAAATTCAGCACAAAAGAATCCAACATAACTAAACTTTAATGTTTTGTCCTTTTTTTTAAATTTTCAACATAAATTTCGGCACAAAAGAATTCAGCATAATTAAACATTGTGTTTTTTAATTTTCAGTTTTAATGTTCATGCCGCGACATAGCCGGCCAACTAGCGCGGCATACATTTCGCCGCAATTGGTATAAATATTTTCGGCAACAACGCTTCACGCTCAGCACCCCCAAACCATCGATATCGAACTTAGACGAAGCATATTCGCTTGGGGTTCGATCACAACCATCTGTAAATCTCAAATATATGTAAAAAACAAATTCAACATCGGTACATCCGTATGGAGTCGAAATAGAGAAACCTATCGACAAATTATTTTTCTTGATACTTTTCGGGATATTGGACCAGTTGAAGTGGCTTAACCAGACCCGCGTGCTGCGAAGTTAAACGTTGACTTAAGTTGACGTTGACTTTAGAACTTAAGTATCGCATTATCGACATAGGCGTTCACATGTTGTCGCTGAACACACAATTGACTTAATGAAGATCTCACCTCTCTTAGATATTTACTTCCGTGCTCAAAGCTTGATTCCTCTCCTAGTCTAATTCTTTATTTTTATTTTTTTCCATATTCCGTTAGCGTCTGGAATCTCATGCAATCTCTATTCGGATTAGGGAATACTTACCATTTTTTATGTGGTTTATTGTATCAATTTGGTACTAGTTATGTTCACGAACAATATTTACTTGTCATTGATGAATCAAGATAGATAATCGCTTTACAGATAAACATATCAGTGTAGTGTCCCTATTTTGTTTACTAGGTATCAGTTTGAATTTAGTTCAGTTAGTTGAGTTTTAGTTGAGTGTTTCTCTAATTAATTATTATTGTTATTTCCTTGTCCTCTATTTAGTTGTTACTCAATGATAGGAAGAGATGTTCGCTCCATTGCTTTGTTTGAGTTTATTCTCTATGTATTTATGCCTTTGTAATATTTGTCATGGTATCAGAGTGCAAGATTGCATAAGGCTTGTTGATTGCCACATTTGAAAAGTTGTAGCATAGAGATCAAGCGCTTCAACAGGAGAACGAAGAAGCCAACCATGCCTAAGTTAGTGTAGGCGAGGGAGAGACAAATTGTTGAGTTCAGGTTAAAGAAAAGAGTCAATTAAAAAAAAGCATGACAATAACGCTCCCCATAAGAGTCGCATTTATGTTACTAATGCACTTGGGCATTTTGAAGTGCGACAACCAAAAGAGTCCATTATTTTACACGTTGAGAAGAATACACTCCACTGAAGTCCAGGAGAGTAGAATCTACTTTTGGCTGCTGCTCACTTAAATCACACTTACACAATATATGGTTATCATCCACCCTATAAAATCAGTTATCTGACGATAATAACAATGTGTTTAATAAATTATACCTCATAAACCCCCCTCTGATATGTTGGGCTTGAATGTTTATTAAGATAGAGTTTTGAAGGGAATGACATGAAAGATCATATGGTGATAAATAGTAGCCTAAGGGAGTGCCCAAGAATGGACCTATCCGATAAATCCTTTGTCGAATATTGAAAATGAAGAATAAAAAACTCTGAAAATAATATATTTCTCATCATTTTATTGTCTTGAAGATGAACCATACTTGCTCGATGGTAACTTATACACGAAAAAATCAATGTAATAAATTTGGAAGAAATAAATCAAAGCTTTTCAAGATACAAAAATATAAACTCAGAAATACAAATAATTGCAATCTTTCACAATTGTCATTCACATGGTCATCCTAGGCATGAGACTTGTTGTAGATGATGGAATATCACAAGCTTAAGGCAGGGTTGATGTTAGTTATAGTGATGGGAATTGTTGCAACGTGAACCATAAAAACTGCAAACCCTATTAGAAGTGTTGCTAGCAACAGCAAAAATAATTGAAGAGTCAGTGTAGATGCATATACTAGCAATTGTCCCAAAAGGTACAAAGAGAGGCCGATAGGATTATTAAATTGGAATTGTTGAATTTTTCTAGAAGAGTTAATTGGTTTGGGGAAAACCTTGTTTTTCTTGGACTGGATCATTGCGCAATTACTTTTCTTTAGATGCTTTGTTTATATCTATATTACAAGGAACGCATTGAATGTCTTATTTCATTTCTGCTATACTTACTAATATCCTTTCCGTGCTTTTTCTTGATCAATTTGATGAAATATTCCATTATCCTTTGGTCAAAGTCCTCACCTCCATATTAGTGTACATCCCAGTAAGTTCAAAGCTCGAAAGCCAACCAAAAAAGTCAATGATAACCACCATGCATGTATTCAAATTCGTAATGTAAAACTGCCAGACAAAGTTCAGAAAGATTACCTCCAAGATGGGTATCACCGTTTGTAGCCAAAACCTCAAAAACTCCGTTGTCAATAGTCAGAACGCTGACATCAAACGTGCCACCACCAAGATCAAAAACAACAATATTTTTCTCTCCACCCTTCTTGTCCAAGCCATAAGTTATTGCTGCAGTTGTGGGTTCATTGATAATACGAGCTACATTCAAGCCAACAATAACACCAGCATCCTTCGTTGCTTGGCACTGTGCATCAGTAAAATAAGTTGCGCAAGCCCAGAAGTTAATAGTCACAATGCAGTCAACAATTGGTTACCCACAAATTTGACTTGGTATGTCTGGGTGAGTCAACTTGGCAGACCCAGCCAGGTCTGACTGGGACAGGCCATGCCCTCAGATCCAACAGTTACGAAATCACTGGAAAAACAAGCACAAATTTGACTCACTGAGTCTGAACAAGTCGACTTGGCAAACCCAACACCTCAGACCCAACCAGGTCTAGTAACAGATTTGCTTTTCTCTAGTGTTTGAACAAACTCAATACAATGCATTTTCAATAAGATAACTACAGAGACTCCATTAATGCTAATGCCTACACATTGAAACCTGATTTTACAAAAAGTGAAATAATTATAGAATGACTAAAAACATCATGCACAAATCTAGCAGACTTGCTGAGATCTAAGAAAAGGAATGTACCTCGAAGAACATTATAATTACGGATGACTGATAGTAGTGGATTCTTTTGTGTTTCGTAACTCATTGTTTAATTTATGACTAAAGCAATAACATGGAAACAAAATATACAAGCTTATCATATCAAATATCTTAAAATGAAAAAGGGTACAGAGGGAATTGCAGGAATTGTGAGAATCCATAAATTTGTCTCTTAAAATATGTGCCACATCTGGATATCGAATCCTCAAAAGCAATGCCCATGAGAAGAACCTGAAAGGAAAAGTTCATGATGTAGTGCCAAGCGAGACAAAAGGTACCTTAATACAATAATACATTACCTTGCAGCATCAATGGAGCTATGCTAAACCTCTAAATAGCCTACCACAAGGAAGGTACATATACTTTCTCCTTCAGATTCTGTGTTGCGCTTTAAGTTGGGAATCCCCAGACAACACCAATTGTCCATTGTGCGATAATCCTAGCACAAATAGCAAATCTTAATTGCTTCTCCAATAGCACTTGATCATCATATAGCTCCGGTTGTGAAGTCAACTTTCTGATAATGCCTGCAAGACATACACAGTTACTAACAATGTTGAACTCTGCATCGACATATCATCCTTCTATTAGAAGTATAAGAACTCTTCAGATAGATCCTTGAGCAATGTGACTGCATTCAATGACTACCTGCTACAATAGCATCACCCGAACCAGTCCTATCACACGTGAATGGCGTGACCAAAACATCTTCTGTTCCTATTACTGCACCCTCAAATGTAGGTGTGTAGTAGTGTATGAGGAAGGTGCCATTAGTGACAAACAAAATCTTCATGTTATCATGCCATAACGGCGCAATTTCCTCTCTTGTGTAATGACAACACCTCCGTCGTCGTTGCCTTTTTATTTCTCCGACTGACTGTTCATAGGAATGTACATAGTATTGAGGCCTATAATTCCTCTTTCGCTCAAAATAATCCTCATCAATCAAAAATTCCAATTCTTGCATGGTTACCTCAATGACATTTGCCTCATTCCATGCACTCTGGATAAGTTTCCTTGTCTCATCTCGAGACCTCCAAAGTGGAAAATGGAGGTTTACATCAAAAAATAACTCCCCCAAATTCTTTTGACATTTTGATTGCAGCAAGAAGAGTGGCATGCATGGATTGTTCAAGAAGAACCATGGAATTGAAATGAAACATCCTGGCATGCGTGAAAAGTTTAAATATTTAGTCACAGATAAAGAGCATTTAACTCCAGCCTGTGGTTATCAGCACATAGTGATTACAAAGCAATCTGCTTCTGTAAGATGATCGAAAAATTGGACCAAACCACAAAAATATAAAAAATGGGAAAGGTCAAATATATAAAAGGGGAAACTAATCAAGCACATGAGATAAGGAAAATGTTGTGAAAAAAGAAGAAGTTAGAAGTATACATTTTGTGTGGATGACTATAAGAATACATCTTTCAGTATGTCGATGTTAATATCATAAATGTGAAAACCATCTTCTGCACATGGTTTGACACATTCCATTCCTATTTTTCCTTCCTGACGGGTTACCTTCATGTAGGAAACTGATGTGGATGCATAAGGATCAAATTTAACACCATGAGTTTGGACATGTTCCTTGTTCATTGTGAGAACCATTTGATAACCAGTGGGATCATCACCTACTTTACCCATAAATGCTACTCTACCTCCCAACCTTATAAGTGAAATAGCAACATTGGATGGTGGTCCTCCCGGTGCCCTGACAAATTTTGGAGGACTCCATTGCAAGCCCTTCCATGTGGAATACTTATCTTCATCCATTTGTCTGTCTGATACCCTAACAGTAGGAATAAACTCATTCTGTGCCAAGCCAAAATAACATACCAAAGGAGGCCAATCATATTCAAAGTTATGATCATCCGCCTTACCATCTGCTTCCAACTCCATACTTTTTTCTTCTTTATTTTTAGCGGTTTTCTTTCTCCTACTCTTCTTAGGCACATCGCTCCCACTAACGTCTGCTAAAGTTGTTTTCTCTTCACTTTTTCTTCTCCTCGCAATCCTCTTGATAACAGGGGATGTCTTCTTTGAGCTTGAAACAACATTACCTACTATTCCGAAAGAATCAGGTCAAGGGTAACAAAGGTAGGTAGCGATTCATTGTAGCATCCCACAAGCCCTCGACAATGACTACAACAAAAGAAAAAAACCCACAATGAGCTCATGGAGAAAAACAGAATACTTGAAACGACTAGTCGTACTCCTACTTTCCTCACAAGTAAAGGAAAAATTTATGTAAGAAAACAGCTACCTTTCTTTCTACGCTTTTGAGGAGCCTCTTGAACATCCATGAGTGGTGTATTTGAAGTGGCTTCTTCTTTTGGGGATGTTGCTCTGACAATGCATAGTTTATGTAACTTTACAGTCCTAGAGAGAACCAAATGAGGAACAAACAACATAGAACATTTTGGATTGGTCCTGTGCCTACAAAAATTGGGTGTCAGATAAGGGTTGAATACAATGCCCTAGCTTATGAAATATTATTAGATGTCTATATTTTTGTATAAGCTATGTATCCATGTGAAACATAAAACATTCTTAGTCCTATTTTATTTTGTGGAAACAGAGTAATAAAACACACACCAATAAAAAATTCCAATTCTTGCATGGTTACCTCAATGACAGTTGCCTCATTCATGCACTTTGGATAAGTTTCCTTGTCTCATCTCGAGACCTCCAAGGTGAAAAGGGAGGTTTACATCAAAAAATATAACTCCCCCAAATTCTTTTTACATTTTGATTGCAGCAAGAAGAGTGGCATGCTTGGATTTTTCAAGAAGAACCATGGAATTGAAATGAAACATCTTGGCCTGCGTGAAAACTTCAAATATTTAGTCACAAATAAAGAGCATTTAACTCCAGCCTGTGGTTATCAGCACATAGTGATTACAAAGCAGTCTACTTCTTTAGTGATCGAAAAGCTGGACCAAACCAAAAAAATATAAAAAAATGGGAAAGGTCAAATATATAAAAGGGGAAACTAATCAAGCACATGAGATAAGGAAAATGTTGCGAAAAAAGAAGAAGTTAGAAGTATACATTTTGTGTGGATGACTATAAGAATACCTCTTTCAGTATGTCGATGTTAATATTAGAAATGTGAAAACCATCTTCTACCCATGGTTTGACACATTCCATTCCTAATTTTCCTTCCCGATGGGTTACCTTCATGTAGGAAACTGCTATGGATGCATAAGGATCAAATTTAACACCATGAGTTTGGACATGTTCCTTGTTCATTGTGAGAACCATTTGATAACCAGTGGGATCATCACCTACTTTACCCATAAATGCTACTCTACCTCCCAACCTTACAAGTGCAATAGCAACATTGGATGGTGGTCCTCCCGGTGCCCTGACAAATTCTGGAGGACTCCATTGCAAGCCCTTCCATGTAGAATACTTATCTTCATCCATTTGTTTGTCTGATACCATAATAGTAGGAATAAACGCATTCTGCGCCAAGCCAAAACAACATAAAAAAGGAGGCAAATCATATTCAAAGTTATGATCATACTCCTCACCATCTGCTTCCAACTCCATATTTTTTTCTTCTTTATTTTCAGCGGTTTTCTTTCTCCTACTATTCTTAGGCACATCGTTCCCACTAATGTCTATTGAAGTTTTTTTCTCTTCACTTTTTCTTCTCCTCGCAATCCTCTTGATAACAGGGGATGTCTTCTTTGAGCTTGAAACAACATTACCTACTATTCCGAAAGAATCAGGTTAAGGGTAACAAAGGCAGGTAGCGATTCATTATAGCATCCCACAAGCCCTTGACAATGAATACAACAAAAGAAAAAAAAAACCCACAATGCGCTCATGGAGAAAAACAAAATACTTGAAACAACTAGTTGTACTCCTACTTTCTTCACAAGTAAAGGAAACATTTATGCAAGAAAACATCTACCTTCCTTTCTATGCTTTTGAGGAGCCTCTTGAACATCTGTGAGTGGTGTATTTGAAGTGGCTTCTTCTTTTGGGGATGTTGCTCTGGCAATGCCTAGTTTATGTAACTTTGCAGTCCCAGAGAGAACCAAATGAGGAACAAACAACATAGAACATTTTGGATTGGTCCTGCGCCTACAAAAATTGGGTGTCAGATAAGGGTTGAATGCAATGCCCTAGCTTTGAAATATTATTAGATGTCTATATTTTTGTATAAGCTATGTATCCATGTGAAACAGAAAACATTCGTAGTCCTGTTTTAGTTTGTGGAAACATAGTAATAAAACACACACCAATAAAAAATTCCAATTCTTGCATGGTTACCTCAATGACATTTGCCTCATTCCATGCATTTGGATAAGTTTCCTTTTCTCATCTCGAGACTTCCAAAGTGGCAAAGGGAGGTTTACGTCAAAAAATATAACTCCCCCAAATTCTTTTGACATTTTGATTGCAGCAAGAAGAGTGGCATGCATGGATTGTTCAAGAAGAACCATGGAATTGAAATGAAACACCTTGGCCTGCGTGAAAAGTTTAAATATTTAGTCACAGATAAAGAGCATTTAACTCCAGCCTGTGGTTATCCGCACATAGTGATTACAAAGCAGTCTACGTCTGTAAGATGATCGAAAAATTGGACCAAACCAAGAAAATATAAAAAATGGGAAAGGTCAAATATATAAAAGGGAAACTAATCAAGCACATGAGATAAGGAAAATGTTGCGAAAAAAGAAGAAGTTAGAAGTATACTTTTTGTGTGGATGACTATAAGAATACCTCTTTCAGTGTGTCGATGTTAATATCAGAAATGTGAAAACCATCTTTTGCATATGGTTTGACACATTCCATTCCTAATTTTCCTTCCCGACGGGTTACCTTCATGTAGGAAACTGTTGTGGATGCATAAGGATCAAATTTAACACCACAAGTTTGGACATGTTCCTTGTTCATTGTGAGAACCATTTGATAACCAGTGGGATCATCACCTACTTTACCCATAAATGCTACTCTACCTCCCAATCGTACAAGTGCAACAACAACATTGGATGGTGGTCCTCCTGGTGCCCTGACAAATTCTGGAGGACTCCATTGCAAGCCCTTCCATGTAGAATACTTATCTTCATCCATTTGTCTATCTGATACCCTAACAATAGGAATAAACTCATTCTGCGCCAAGCCAAAACAGCATACCAAAGGAGGCCAATCATATTCAAAGTTATGATCATCCTCCTCACCATCTGCTTCCAACTCCATATTTTTTTCTTCTTTATTTTCAACGGTTTTCTTTCTCCTACTCTTCTTAGGCGCATCGCTCCCACTAACGTCTGCTGAAGTTGTTTTCTCTTCACTTTTTCTTCTCCTCACAATCCTCTTGATAACAGGGGATGTCTTCTTTGAGCTTGAAACAACATTACCTACTATTCCGAAAGAATCAGGTCAAGGGTAACAAAGGCAGGGAGCGATTCATTGTAGCATCCCACAAGCCCTCGACAATGACTACAACAAAAGAAAAAAAAACCTACAATGCGCTCATAGAAAAACAGAATACTTGAAACGACTAGTCGTACTCCTTTCCTCACAAGTAAAGGAAACATTTATGCAAGAAAACAGCTACCTTTCTTTCTACGCTTTTGAGGAGCCTCTTGAACATCTGTGAGTGGTGTATTTCAAGTGGCTTCTTCTTTTGCACTGTTTATGTAACTTTGCAGTCCTAGAGAGAACCAAATGAGGAACAAACAAGATAGAACATTTTGGCTTGGTCCTGCGCCTACAAAAATTGGGTGTCAGATAAGGGTTGAATGCAATGCCCTAGCTTATGAAATATTATTAGATGTCTATATTTTTGTATAAGCTATGTATCCATGTGAAACATAAAACATTCGTAGTCCTGTTTTAGTTTGTGGAAACAGAGTAATAAAACACACACAGACATGGCAGCAGATGAGCAATGTTTTTGGTGTCCACCGTAGAAAAGAGAAGAACCTCAGAGGGTTAACAGCTCACCTGGGCACAACCAATGAATGAAGGGGAAGCGCAAGTAAGTTACGGTTGGTGAAGACACACTCCATGGGAATTTGTTGCGGTGGACTAGGGTTTGAATCTGCAACTAGTGGAAACCTCCAAACCGATTATGTTTACCCTGATGTAGCAAGCTGGAGCGGGCCTGCATTTAGTCGATCTCACATCCCTTGCGAAGGAAAATCATAGATGACGAAGAAACGAGCGACTATAACACAGTCAGCACTGAAGGCAGCCCTATTTTTAACGGAGTAGTCTATAATGCGACAGTCAGAAAAGTTGTGCTTGGATTGAAATTTTTTGCAGTGATTCAGAATGTCAGGGATTTATGGATCATTTTAAATGATCTAGGAAAATAATGGTTAGAGTCTTCTGTCCTTCTTTCAGCAGCAGGGGAGTATCGTTTCTGTCCCCGGTACCTAATAGACTAATTTTCTTTTCAAAGATCCCGTCCTTCGTTGCAAATTGCGCCGCCCAGGCTAGGGTGATCTGGTCGTTTTGCCGTCGGCCCACGAAGTAATTGACGGCAAAGGCGATCAGGAAAGTGACGCAGAAGAACTCTATGTAGTAACACTGAGGGCCTGCGGGGATCAGAGTTTTTGCATAATAGGGCCAGGTTCAATGCACAACACACCTCGGAGGTGAAAAGAATGCAATTCAACCGATATTTGGAAAAAATAGTCAAAGTGCAGTGCATGTTTGCCAGATGACACTTCAAATCAACGGTTGAAAATGTCTTACTGGATCGAACGGAGCAGGGTAAAAGTGTTGACAATTGTTGATGCATAGGAAGACCTATCAGCCTAATTATATATCAGAGTAGTAAAACATATATTCTGATAAGCAAAAAAATATATAGATTTTGGAATGTATATGTGTATATATCACCCATATATTAACTATAAACTATGCATTAAACATTTTGTAACTTTGTACATATTGTTCATCTATTTAGAAAGTTAATTCAATAATTAATATACACATAGCTACAAAATATTTATTGCAACATTAGTATATCCATATGTGGTGGTTAATTGGGGTTATCTCTGGTTGTTTAGCAAAAATATGGCTATCCTACCTACCTAGGTTCAAATCTCTCAAATCTTCACTAGTCATGTTTTGCTTTAAGAAAAACTTTGATGTAGTAAGAGTATTGTTATAAAAGATTCAAGCCTAAAAAATGCATCATTGAATAATGGTTTTCTTACATGACATGTTGAGCTTTAGTACAACTTTAATGTAATAAGAATATTGTTGTAATGGATGAGCCTAACAAATTCATCATTGAATAATGGTTACCCTACCCACCTAGGTTCAAATCCTCAAATCCTCATTAGTGACATGTTGAACTCTGATATATTAAAAGTATTGTTGTAATGAATTTGAGCCTAAAAAGACATCAAGCATCACTGAATAATGGTTATCCTATCCATCTAGGTTCAAATCCTCAAATCCTTATTAGTGACATGTTGAACTGTGATATATTAAAAGAATTCTTGTAATGAATTTGAGTCTAAAAAAACATCAAACATGATAGTAAATTGGCTTGGTGCCAACAACCACACTCTAAAACTCTTGCATTCTAGAGGAAAGCCTATTATTTCCTCTCAATTTAGAAATATTATCCAACCATACATGTACCAGGAAAGTAATATAGTAACTTTTTTCTTCTTATTTTAAAGAAACGAGGTCTTTGCATATTTATCGCTTATTAAGAAAACTAAACCTACTACTTAATGGAATGTGAGAGTCCCTAGCAGTTCGTTTGAAATTAGTTGCAGAGAAAAAAGTGTAGACCAGAACGAAGGTGCCAACAATTTCAGTCCCCCTTGGTATGACCATGGGAAACCCTTCACAATTTTGGCGCTGCAAGGCTCCCAAGCACTGGAATATCATGTACAACAGATCCCGATGCAACGACCTATTCCTATCCAAGAAAAAACCAAAGGCGAGTGAAGGGTTAATGTGCCCACCTGTAACACAAATATTATGTTGTTAAAACCCTCAAAGACATAAACCATAAGCTCTCTGGGGAACTTTTCATGTGACCTCAGGTAATCTAAAAGACAAAAAGGAGTTATTATTACGTGCAATCCTTGTGATGCAGTAGACGAGACAGGAAAATAATTCCACCAAACGCCCATGCAATCCCCTAAATTCCAACATAATCGGTGCAAACATTGTCGATCATCTTAACACCCATGATAGTAAGGATTATGATGTAACGAAACAAGAAAGGTTGCCATGAACTTTGTAATAACAACCCTCCAGAAGGACCATGACGTGAACTCCTTGGGTTTGAATAGTGGCCTTCGCTCCTTGTAATCCTTCTCCCTTGTCTACATCGCAATCCCTTGGCTTAACGTCTTCCTCTTTTCCTTCCATTTTCGCTAAAACACAAAAAAATCACAAAGAACTAGAGGATTCACATATTGTCTAAACCACTCGAACACCGAATCTTACAGAGAGGCGAATGCAAAATGAATGTGTGATATAAAAGTGAGCAGACCCGGCTACTTAATAATAAGACGTAACATATAAGAGATTGTTAGAGAGACATGGTTGGTCTGTATTTTATTAAGTAGTAGTCTAACGAGGTGGAAGAGTTGCCGGGAAAGTTATAGAAATTCTGGTTATATTTAGAGAAAATTCGGTAAGGATTTTTGTAAATCCAAGTTATACTTGTTAAACTTCAAAATTTCAGGTGTCCTAGACGTTTTTGATGGTGCTGAATCCATTTCCACCATCAAAAACACAATTCAAAGACTGCTTCTACAAGATTTTTTGAAATTTTTTTTGCCCGGATTCCAGCCACTTTTGTTCGTCCGAGCAATTCCTCCGCCTCGTTAGACAACTCCTTTTACTAAACCTAATTCTATCGAATTCTTTGCATCTACTTGCACCTTTTCTTGAGACGTCCTTTCCCAATGTCCCTCTTTGAATTCTTCCACCAAGTCACAAAGCTTGTCCCAATGTCCCTCTTCGAATTCTTCCACCAAGTCACAAAGTTTGTCAACACCTTCAATGTATTTGATGAGACAAAGGAAAAAAGAAAATGCGTCATCCTCCTAGTTCTAGGCATTCTTATTTCGATTGCTGATTCGCTGAATATTTGGAAATTAGATGGACATAGGCGGATTCAATTATTTCATCCTCCTAGTTCCGAGCATTCTTGTCAATTATTTCATCCTCCTAGTTCCGAGCATTTTTATTTCGATTGTTGATTCGCCAAATATTTGGAAATTAGATGGACATGGGCACAATCAATTATTTGGCCGTGCCCATGTCTCTTTGATTGCCCTATATTCAACAAATATGTGCCAATTGTGTTAAAAGCCCTAAAAAAATGTCAATTTTTTGGGGTTTGAATCCCTAATGTTGTAAAATATTTATTAATTATAATTAGATAAAAATAAATAGAATATAATTTCAATAAGTATAATTTTATTTATAATAAAATATTTATTTATTATAATAAAATGACGTGATAAATTTATTTTTTTCTTTCCATATTTTATGTTTAAAATTTCTTTCCTTAAGTCCGTTTGGGGTAGTTCAATTGGCAATGGCCGTGGAAATGAAGTGTCATCGAACCGGAAGTCTTGGGTTCAAATCTTATGCTATCCCCCGATCAGGGTGAGAAGTTGGACATAATGAAGATGTAGTCCTACTAAGCTTACAAAAAAAAAAAATTCCTTAAATTTAATGGCTTTTCGTAAAGCATCCTAGATCCATCTTAACCCCGGATCTATCAAGCTCCGAGAGGAATAAAATATTTTGAGATACAAACCTCTTTTAAGGTGAAAGGAGATTTGATCCCTCTGAGGGCTTGATAGATCCGGGGTTAAGATGGATCTAGGATGTTTCTTATATACACACATACCATATCTAGGTTGGATCCATCACTCCCTCTTCCTCTCCCCTCTCTCTCTCTTCCCTCTCTCTCTACTCCCCCCCCACTCTCTCTCCGTCTATCCCTTGTCACCCTCTCTCTCTCTCCACCTTTCTCTCTTTATATATTTTTTCTTCCTTCCCCCTCTCCCCTACAAACTCATCTCTCTCTTCCTCAATCTCTCCTCCTCTCTCTCAAGTCCCTTCTCTTTTCCTTCCTCTCTCTCCCTTTCTCTCCCACATCCCTCTCTCTCTCCCCCACATCTCTCTCTCTCTCTCTCTCTTCCATCCAACTTTATCACTATCTCCCTCCCTATCTCCTTCTCTCTCTCCCCTTCTCTCCCCCCTCCATCTACGTGTCTCCCTTTCTCTCTCTCTGATCTCCTCTCCTCTCTCGCTAACTCTCTCTCCGTCTATCGCTTGTCACTCCATCTCTCTCTCAACCTCTATCTTTTTATGTCTTTGTTCTTCCCCCCCTCTCTCCCCCCTCCAACTCTATCTCTCTCTCCCTCCCTCTCTCCTTCTCTCTCTCAAGTCCTCTCTCTCTTCCTTCCTCTCACTCCCTTTCTCTCCCACCTCCCTCTCTCTCTCCCCCCATCTCTCTCTCTTCTCTACCCTTCAACTCTATCACTATCTCCCTCCCTCTAACTCTCTGTCTCTCCCCCTTCCATCACTATGTCTCCCTCTCTCTCCTCTCCTCTTTGTCTTCCCTCCTATACTCTCTCTCTCTTTGTCTTGGTTATTCCCTTTGTCTCTCTCCCCCTCAAATCCATCTCTCTCCCTCCCTCACCTCCTCTCTCTCTTCATTCCTCCCTCCCACCATCCTCTAGCTATGTCACTATCTACTTCCCTCTCTCCTTCTCTCTCCCCACTCCATCCATATGATGGAGAATTTTCACTCTATGTAATCAATGATATATGTAATGTCTAAAAATTTCACATTTTAATTTTTTTTATTGTAAAATGAGTTATGTTTTCAGACATGTGGTATTGATAATCCATGATATTGTAGCAAAACTCATTTACAAGTTAATAATATCCATGGTAAAGTGGGATTGGATATCCATGGTTAAGAAACTTGTTATATTATAAGTTTATTGTAAGTATTAAAATTTTATGTGCTTATTAATTAAATTTAAATATGGTTATCAAATTATCATTACTCCCTCTCAATTAGTTTTATTTTCTTTAGCACTTATATAAGAGTAAAATTGTAAATGTATAGAATTACTAGTGGTTACTACCCACCAAAATTTATGAAAGTTCTTTAGCTTGAGAAAGCAATTTACTTATCCACTTCACTTCACAATTTATTAGTTATTGTTAGCAAGACTATACGATAATTTTTCCATAGACCATTTAGCATTTGACCAATTTAACCTATAATTATTTATGCAATTTTTCAAAGAGCATAATTTTTAACTTGAGTTGGAGGGGTTAAGTTTCCATACAAAACATAATTACAATATAACAATTTATTTATTTAAAGTTTAGTAAGGTTACCCTGATCAAGGCAGGGAATTGAACGAGTGACTTCACATCAAGGAGTGCCTTAATAGAGCACTAGATCTTCGTCTATCAAATATCCCATGGACATTACTTTTAACCTTTTATTATTTATTGAGTCAATATTTAAATGAACATCTCCACCATACTCTGCTCGATATTACTTTTAACCTATTATTATTATTTTTTAATTGAACTAACATATAAATTCCACTTCCGTAAAGCCAATGTTGAGTTTATATTTTGTTTATACATAAAAATTATATCAATTTTTAATTAGGGCCAACATTGACATTAGATTAAATTTGTTAAATGTCAAGATCATCTTTGGAAACACTGCTTGCCATTAAACATATGATATATGGCACTCGAGGGTAGAATGTCATTGAAACCATTTCAATAATGTTTACGTAGTGATTACTAATACTACGAGTTATCGGGGACAAGGTGGCAATACTTGGATTCAAGTTCAAGCCAACACCACTAACAACAACAAGCAGAGTTACAACAAGTGGAGCTGCATGAATGTGGATAAATGGATGATTTCATATCCCATTGCTACCATTGAACCTTGAACATCATTTTGATGGAGGCATGATGGAAAGAAATAAGTCCTGATCGATAATTTATATAGATTTAAATGAATTTATTTTTCTTCTCACTTTCAACTGTGTAGGATGATTATAGTTAATATCAAAAGGAAGGAAGAGTGTGTAAAGTGCTTCCTAACCTAATTTATGTGAGAGAATATTTTGTAAAAAATCATAATATAGTGAAAATCAAATAAATAAACATCAAACCATTAATTACATGATTTTCTAAGGAAAACCATGTGGGAATAACACCACAACATTAAAGTACATTCAATATATAATTCAAAAATTAAATGGTTATAATAGATAATTTATATCTTCTCAATAAGAGTGTTTAGTAGTAGCATAAATATTTGGGAGAAATTTTGGAAGCATAATAATAAGTAAAAATTTAGACTTTATTTCACTTAAACATAGAACTAAATAAATAGGTGTAAGAAAACAATACATCATTGATGGGCTTTAGATTCTACAACCTAGAAACCACTAACAAGTAATTGGCCAACCATTGTTGCACAACATTCATTGCTTGCTAGTACTTTTCATTTGATCCTTGCCCCAAGTCAACGTTTGTTTCCTACTAATGCTCTGCATTTATTTCCTTTAACCACTCTACATTTATTCCCTGCTACTATTCACAATGATTACCTACTCCATTACATAATTGACTACAAGGTGTATGATACACTTGTCCCAATTTTCTCCCACTTGTCATCTACCTTGCAAGATCATAAGGGAGAATGCATCACACTATGAGCTAATTGCTAGGAGCCATAAGGCCTATAGACTTGTAACATTACTTTAACTTACCAATGCTTATCATTTTCTTTGCAATGGACAAAGAAATCATAGCTTGTCACATGCTCATCCAACTTACTACCTCAACAAACAAGCAAGACATCCTTTTGCTCATAGATCTCCTATCTACATCCTTTGCCCAATTATAATCCACATAATATTGTATATCCATGAAGAGTAGGTGCCCTGAAACATCACTATGATAACGAAGGGAGTATTTAGAAGTACCTTACAATTACCTAACAAAACTCTTCATTGTAGCCCCATGTTTATGTCCAGGATAAACCATGAATCAATTAAAGACTCACACTACTTGGCCAATATATACTCTATTGCATAACATAGCATACATCAATTTACCAATTATACTAGCATAAAGGACATAAGTTGTATTCTCCATCTATTTAGGCATTGTAGGAGAATGCTCTGTTGAAACCTTAGTTAATGCTATGAGAGACAAATTCTACAACCCAACATGAGGGCGATGCGTGATTCCATATGTGCTCAATCTGGAGTTGACACATGCCCCTTTTAAAATAAAAATAAAATATGATCTCATAAATAAACAAAAAAAAAGAAGTAAAAACTAATATAAGTGTTTGGTAAGTTTTAATTATAAACATTATAAGTTTTAATAACATTTTCACTATGCTTGCTTGGTTCATTGTTGATTTTAAAACCGAGATGTAAATATATTTCTTAAAACCCACTATGAAGGAGATGTAAAAGTATTTCATATTCATATAAATTAACGTAGCTTTATATCAAATTTGTAAAATTAAAGTAATTAAAAAAATTTCTTATATTTTCACTTTTGAGTGTTAAAAATGTATAATTCTTATACTTTTTTAAAAATATTTCAATATAAAACTTAATAATATATTTAAATATTAATGTCACCTAATTTAATTTAATATCAATTTCATATATATGTATATAGAGACTATGTGTATGTGTGTTGACCATCATAATATATTTCAGTCAACAAAAAGAAGAAATAATTGAACATAAATAAATTCAAGTCTTTCCTAATAAGAATAATAAAAGGAAGATGTGTAATTCATTCAAATTCTTAGTATGTGGCATTTAGAATAATAATAATAATGTATGATATAAATACAATGTTTCAAGATGTAAGGTTAAGTAATATTAATGTGTATTTTAAAAAATATTACTAACAAAAAAACATTTTAATATATGCAATGTATTTCATAAATAAAATCCTTCACCACTCTTTCGCTAATCATGTTAAATAAAAAAATTAAATGTCAAGTATATATATATATATATATATATATATATATATATATATATATATATATATTTATTTAAAAATATGTATATATTATATAAAGAAATTGGAAAAAATAAGTTCTTATGGTTAAAACATTTCACATAATCTTACCATTCTTGCCAAAAAAAATTCATTGCATTGAATCCATTTATACATTCCAAATTTTGAATTGTATTTTAGTCAAAAAAAAAAATCTCACACACATATCCACACATACACCACATATTTATCAAGCATCTAAAGAGGCACCTCCATGAATAACACTTCAGTAGGTAGTCTTTCCCCTTTTATCTATTCCCGCCCTGCCCCCAATCTCTACAGGTGCAAACCTTTTTCAATTTTTGCATTCTAAAAATGGTTTGCACCTCAAGAGATTTGATCGCTCTAAGATCTTACGGATCTATATTGGTTATAGAAATTGGACCACTCAATGGTCTACAATCTGCCATGCAGTAATGTTGTGGCATAGAGGTCAAATACTTACTCTAGCTTAGGCAGAGCCTTTTATGTGTTCTATATCTACTTATCTCCATTCTTAAGTTATATTTGGCAATAACCATATTCTTTATATTAAATTGTGTACAAAGCTAAGAGTTCAAATCACCAATCACATCTTTATTATTACCAAAGCATATTATCTACATATAGAGTGATAATAAGGAAATTATCATTATCTTGTTTATATTGCACACTCTTCTTTAATTTTTGATTCACAAATCTCAATACGCACACAAAATAATGAAACTTTTGATCCCACATTTGAGAGATTATTTAAAACCATATAAAGATTTTTTTTAAATCTTTTACCTTTTTCAACATAGAGCCATGGATGTGTCATATAAAGCTCCTCCTTTGAGTCTTCAAAAATCATTTTCATATCTATTTTTTCTATTTCATTGCTATAAATAATAATAACCTAATATATCTTAAATTAAAAATTGGGAAAAACTCTTGAAAAATGCAGCAAGAAAGTCTCAATTTGATTTTTCCTTGGTCAAATTGAGAAAATTTGAATTTCCACCATTAGCAGACAACTTGGAGGTAGTTAACTTGTGTGACATGGCTCATGTCACTCAGTTAGCTCATTAAATTTGAGTTAGAGGGCTTGAAGTTCAATTAAGCATGCGTGATTGTTAATTTGTAGCAATCAAGGACAATTATTTCAAGTTGTTTTCAGTTAAATTAGTTCTAATTGTTGATGGAACTACTCGAAGGTTAGTTATGCAGTGGAACAATAGTCTAACTCAAAAATCATCCAATTAACTAATCACTCAACTGAAAATAGCTAGTGCATGCAAAGAATTTGAATTCCCCAGTTATGTTGAAGATTCTAAGGTAGTGTAACATTAGTTGTAGACTAGTCTTGAGTGTACAGGTGTTGCATGCAACCATATGAAAAACCTTGGGAATTGCGAAATCAGTTGGAGGAAAATTCTGAAATAATAGGGGGCTAACTCCTCAGGAGTTATGCAAGGAAATATGAGCTCAAGCAGAGGTAAAAATTGATAATTCTGGGTCAGAGCTTCTCATTGAGCATAGAGAAAGGTTATTCACTTACAGGTTGAGCTTAGATTGAGCTAGCAATTGTAATACAGTCTATGTCCATCTGATTAATACAAGAAGCCTTAAGAGGTTTTTAGTAGTTGCTTTCCCCTAGAAAAATATTATGCATGTGTGTGATTTCTTATTGCATGTCTGAGATTGTTGTTCTAAATTATGAATTAACTTCTACAGAGCAATAGAGTAGAATTGTGTCTCTTGATTTAGATTAAAAATTCTTGAGAAGTTGCAATTCTACCCCATATTTCTACATCTTATGAGAGGTAGGTTCACATTAGAACACAAATTTCAAAGTTGTTCCTCAACAGTTCGAATTTGCAGCTTCAGTGTAGCAGGATCTCTTCAAAGTTGGGAAGATGACCTTCAACAGGTTCAGATTAGAGTATGTCTTGGAAGTCAACTCAAATTTCATTGCATGGAAGGATTGCATGGAGGTTGTGCTTGACGACAACATATTGCTAGAATATGTCAATACAAACATTACAAAACGGGGATTAGATGATGCCCAAAACCTAGCTCAATGGAAGAAAGATGTAGTAAATGCGAGGAGAATAATCTTGGAGGGAGTGTGAGACCACATTGTCTCAAATCTCCATGGGAAAGAAACTCCTTTTACAATGTGGCAAGCACTTACAGATCTATTCTAGGGTAGCAGTGACCATAGGAAATTGGCCCTCAAAGACAAACTTCGAAATATCAAGATGCAAAAGAATGACACTATTCCACAGTATCTTAACATATTTACACAAGTTCATGATGAACTTGGAGGGGTTGGTGTGACTGTTGTAGAAGATGACCTGGTGAGCCTAACTCTTCTAGGCCTTCCCAAAAGTTGGCATAACTACCAAGACTTGGTCAATGGAATGGAAAAATTGTTGAAGTGGGAAAGGTTATGGTCCGATTTGGTCCAAGAAAAGTTTAGGAGAAATAACCGAGACAGAATTTGGAGAGATAACTAGACTAGAATCCATCCAAGGGGGCAAGAATAAAGACTTGTCCAAAATCAAATACTTCAATTGTCATGAATTTAGAAATTATTTTACAAAGTGTCCACACAAAAAGTCTAGGAAGAAGAACTTTGGAGGAGTAGCAGGTGAAGCTTTGGTTTCATAGTTCGACCTTGACTTCACCCTCATAGAAGCATGACCATCAAAATGATGGGGAGTGTGTGCTACTCGGACTTCGATGCCTTGTTCCACATGGCAATGTGTATAGAGTTTTTTAGTGACCTAGAGGAGAAAAATCTCCAAATGCATTTTGAGCCGGGGGATGACGAAAGGTACAATGCTACTGGGATTGGTACAATAACCTTTCAGAGGAAGTCAGGATCCCCTCTTCGCCTCAAAGATGTCATGTTTTTTCCAGGCCTAAAGAAGAATATCATCTCTGTTGCAGTTTTGGAAGACTGTGGTTATGATGTGATCTTCATCAAAGGCAAAGAATTCTTGAGACACATAGCCACTAGGTAGGTGAGGCAGATTAGTGTTTGTGTGAAGAATATGTATAAACTTGATGTGGAATATTATGCTACATTATGTAGTAAGGCAGAGAAAGTGCAAAGTCGTGATGTCGATGAGATATGGCACAAGAGATTGGGCCATTTGCATCATGATGACTTAAAGATTATTCAACAAATAACCACTGGCCTCCCCAAAGTGTCACTTGAGCAATGAGATGTATATAAAGGTTGTACCTTATGGAAGTATGTAAAATCCACATTACATGATCGAGACAACAAAGCAGATGCAGTCTTGGAAAGAGTCCACTCTGATGTTTGTGGACCCTTTTTTATTAATGATTTCTCAAGGAAGTGTTGGATCTTCTTCATGCAGAAGAAGGATGAGACATTCACCAAGTTTTTAGAATTCATGGCACTAGTTGAGAAAGCGACCAGAAAGAAGGTGAAGGCATTCAAAGAGAGGTGAGTATGTTTTGAATGACTTCAAAGATTTCTGTGTGAAAGAAGGCATTCAAAGAGAGATGACACCCCACAACCCATAATAGAATAGAGCAGCTGAGAGAAATAACAAGAGATTTTTTAGAGTTGCAAGAGCTATGTTACATGACCGAGGCCTATCACTGCATTTATGGGTAGAGGTATGTAACACAATAGTCTACTTGCAGAACCATCCTCGTCGAATTCTTGGTATGATTACACTAGAGGAGGCCTTCTCGGGGAGAAAGCCATATGTGAGATCTCACTTCAGGATTTTTGGAGCCTTTGTTTACTACCATGTCTCTAAATATTCTAGGAAGAAGCTTGAGCCAACAACAGAGTTGGTAGTTTTCGTGGGTTACACTGAAACTCCACACAATTATAATGTGTACTTAGCATCCCTCAAAATGATAGTTGTGCAAAGGGATGTAAAATTTGCGGAGGAGAAAGCAATGCGGTGCTCTCTTGAGAGGGAGCTTCTGATCCCACCATAAGAGGAAATTTTAGCTCCAAAGCAGGAGCCTTAGGATGTTGTGGAGCAGCCACGATTGTAGGATTAGAGAGGTGGCAGAGTGGAGACATCCGCTCAAGCAAAACCATCCAGAGAAGGCAGAAGAGGAACTATGAGAGTTGATAGATTGTTGCAGGATGTGAGGGAGACTGTGGGAGCTCCTTCAAATTTGCACAAGCAAAGGAGGTCACATGAGAGGTACACTAGCTACATGGCTCTAATGACTTAGCTTGTAGAGACTGAGCCATGCTCTTTCAAGGAAGCAGTAGAGCAACCTATTTCCGTTAATGCCATGGTGTCAGGTGGAAGAATACAAATCCAGATTGAAGAATAATGTTTGGGAAGTGGTCACAAGACCGACAGATAAATCAATTGTGGGTTCGAGATGGACCTTCAAGGTTAAGCATGAAGTAGACGAAAGCATAGAGAAGTATGAGACCATATTTGTGCCCAAAGGATTCTCTCAAGTTAAGAGAATTGACTATGAGGAAACCTTTGCTGCTATAGCAAGGTATTCATCCATTAGATAAATTCTTGCATTGGTTGCATAGATGGGGTGGAAGATCCACCAGATGGACGTAGAAAAAATATTTCTCAATGGTGTTATTGAGGAGGAGGAATGCATCAAGAAACCAGAAGGTTTTGAGACATTTAATCGAGAGTATCATGTGTGCACACTCAAGTGAGCATTGCATGGTCTCAAAAAAACACCCTATGCACCAAGATCGACAGTTGTCTGACTGGATTGGGCTTCACCCAAAGTGAATCGGATGTGAACCCCTATCATATTTCTGTAAAAGGTAAACTGCTTATTATTGTTTTATATGTTGATGATTTAATACTAAGAGGTGATGAGGAGTTGATCAATCTTACAAGGAGGACCTTGCAAGGGAATTTGAAATGAAGAAAATTGTTCTCATGCACTACCTCCTTGGCTTGGAAGTATGTCTAGGAAATGGGGAATTCAACGAGATACTGTAGAGATTTCACATGGAGAGTTGTAAACCCATGGAGACACCTCTAGTGACAAATTGGAGGGAGGAGGATGCCACTTCAGGTGAAAAGGTGGATGCTACCATTTACCAACAACTAGTGGGTTAACTGATGTATCTTGTGGATACATGACCAAATATGTGCTATGTAGTCAACTAGCTGAGCCAAGCTATGGTTAGGCTGTCCAAATTGTATTGGAAGGAAACAAAGCATGTTTTACAGTACCTCAGATGCACTACCTAGTATGGATTATGGTACATATGAACAGAAGGAGTGAAGTTGTGTGGCTTCAAAGGTGCAGAGTGGGTAGGGAGTCCATTCGACCAGAATAGTACATCAGGTGGAATTTTCAATGTTGAGTTTGCAACAATTTCTTGGTACAATGGGAAGCAAATATCTATGGTGCTCAGCTCGACAGAAGAAAAATACATGGAGTCAAGTCAAGCAACAATTAGAAGCAATTTGGATGAGAAAGATACTTGTGGGACTGGTTCGTCAGATGATGCATCCAACTGCGATCTATTGTGATAATCAGAGTTGCATTAAGATCTCCGATAATCTGGTATTTCACAATTGATCTAAGCATATAATATTTGGTATCATCATTTACGGGATTGTGTGCAGAGGCAAATAATGTTGCTACAATACATTCCAACGGAGGAACAAGATGTTGACATATTGACAAAGGGTTTGTCAAGAGGGAAGTTTAAATTCCACAGGTGCAGGATAGGGGTGGTTCATAATCCCTTTCTTGTGTAGAGGGAGTGTTGAAAAATGAAACAAGAAAGTCTTAGTTTGATTTTTTCTTGGTGAAATTGAGAAAATTAGAATTTCCAAATCAAGAAACAACTTGGAGGCAATTGAATTGTGTGACATGGCTCTTTTCACTCAGTTATCTTAGTAAATTTGAGTTAGAGGGTTTGGAGTTCATTTAAGCATGTGTGATTGCTAATTTGTAAGAATCAATGTCAGTTATTTCAAGTTTTTTACTAGTTAAACTAGTACTAATTGTTGATGGCACTAGTGGAAGGTCAGTTGTGCAGTGGGACAACAATCTAACTCAGTGATCATCTAGTGAACTAATCAATCAACCCAAAATAGCTAGTGTGTGCTGAGACTTCGAGTTCCTCGGCTGTGGTGAAGATTCCAAGGTAATGTAACATCTGTTGTAGACTAGTCTTGAGTGTACAGGTGTTGCATGCAACCATATGAGCAACCTTGGGAATTGTGCACTCAATTGGATGAAAATTCCTAAATAATAGGGGCCTAATTCCTTAGGAATTGTGCAAGGAAATAGGGGCTCAAGTAGAGGCATAAATTGACTAAGTCTATGTTAGAGCTTCTCATTGAGCAGAGATGTAGGTTATTCACTTGCAGGGTGAGCTCAGATTGAGCTAGCAATTGTAATACAATCTCTATTAATCTGATTAATGGAAGGAGGCTTAAGGGGTTTTTAGCAGTTACTTTCCCCTAGAAAAATAATGTGTGTGTGTGTGATTTCTTATTACATGTCTAAGATTGTTGTTCTAAATTGTGAATTGAATTCTGCAGAGTAAAAGAGTAGAATAATGTCTCTTGATTTAGATTAAATTATGTCGAGTAGTTACAATTCTACACCATATTTCTACAAAAATATACAAAGTTTTATTTCTTCAATATCACATATCATTTTACAACTAACT
The DNA here is from genome assembly GCA_031772625.1 of Pinus tabuliformis. NCBI lineage: Eukaryota > Viridiplantae > Streptophyta > Pinopsida > Pinales > Pinaceae > Pinus > Pinus tabuliformis. The sequence continues at coordinate 250,982,298 of CM062809.1, read as the reverse complement.
TTACCTTTTCCTTCACCTTTCAAACATTGCCTTTTAAATCAATATATTTTTAAACATCAATTTACGTTTAATTATGCCGATAGACATGTCTATTTATTTTGTAAGCTTGGTGGGACTACATCTTCATCATGTCCAACATATGACCCATATCGGGGTGGCGAATTGAATCGACGACTTCACGTCACAGAGTGCCTTATCAGAGCTCTCGATCACCGTCTATCCAAGACCTTGAGGATATAGACATGTCTATTTTGGAATTGGGCTTCCAAAATTTTAATTTTAGTTCTTAGTAATTTTTAGGTGGGAGGAAAAGATTAAACTTCAATAAAATATTCTACAATATTAGTTATCAGTAATTTTTAGGTGGGTGTAAAGAATTTAACTTCCATAAAATATTCTAGTATACATAAACCAAAGGTTGAGATTTCTTTCCAAAGTAGTTATGCATTTTTTTCACTTTTAATTAAATTTATTAATTAAAGAAATGTCATATAAACAAGTGTTATATGAGATGAGTTATAGTTTTTTGGCATGTGGTATTGATACTGGCCCATTGTATTGTAACAAAGCCTATTTACAAATAAAGAATCTCGATAATAAAATGGGGGATAATCTCCATATTTAAGAATCTTGTTACATGTTTGTTTAAAATGTATATATGTTTCTTATATATTGATTTTTTTATCATTGTTGATAATAATAATTATTTTAAATAAAATTATAATTTAGTTAATTTTTTGTTGTTGTTGTTTTCTTTAATTTTAACAACTTGAGAGTTATGATGAAGAAGTGTTTTGATCTTCATTATGAATTGATGCATTATTTATAGGCCATAGCTATGTCTATGCTCGAAAAGGGCTTCCAAAAATTTCATTTTTTTTTTAAACAATAATTGTTAGGTAAATGGCAGATATTTAACCTCTCTAGAATATTCTTAATAGTATACACAAATAAAAAGGTAAATCTCCATAGTTTAATTATTTTATATATATATTAATTTTAGCAACTTTATACTCATATTTTGATGTTTAAATATTTTCCACAGTTATTGAAAATTTAATTTATATAATTATACTAATAAATAATATATTTAACTTTCTACCCACATAAACATAAATATTTAAAATTTTTACTCCTAATTATTAATTAAAATTTTGTTTGAATTCACTAAACCATTCTAATGGTTGAAAGGACTACTCTTATCATCGAGTGGATTTCTCTCTCCTACCACATCATTAACGCTGCATTAAACTTATCCACTGTTATTAGCAATTTAATTTATATAATTATACTAATAAATAATATATTTAACTATTTAATTTTTATAATTATAAATTGTTTGAATTCACTAAAACATTCTACTGGTTGAGAGGACTACTCTTATCACCCAGTACTCATGAGATTTCTCTCCCCTACCACATCATTAACGATGCATTGGGCGGCACGTCTCACATAATGTTCCAGGTATGGTCACTCATCACTTTGTGTACAAGAACCCTACGTCTTTCTAATCAGAGGAAAAAACTACTGCTACGCGTACTTTGGCATGTCGGTCAAACATCACATCACGCCTATCGCAAGTCAGAAGATTTTGTTCCCTGATGTGCATTTATCGCCCCTCCTAAAAAATATGCGTCGCACATTGGTTTTCAGCAAACTTTGTTCAGAGGCTACAGATCTCACCACCTCATTCAGCAAATGAGAAATTGTGTCTTGCATCTATTGTTCAAAAACGTAATTTAATAAAATTGGGGTTAGATTAATAATAAAATTGGGCAGAATTTTTTTAAATTTGAGTTATGAATTATTGCTATCAAACTATAAGATTTTGAATATCCACTATATTGAATCGTGAATCGATTTCTACCCTAAAAACACTTCAAACATTCCTATATATATATATATATATATATATATTTTAATCTACCAATTAAAATTTCACTAAATTGTTTTCTGACAACAGAGATTTTTCACACCCATAAAAAACTTTATATTCATTGATAAACACTATCTGTTACATATTTCTTCCTCTCTCTCAGAGAGATTCACCAAAAACTTAAAAAAATTACTCTGTCTCTTTTGCAAATAATTTAAACTGCTGTGTAAAACAGTTCCTGTTTCGCATTACAAAAACGTTTTCAATTTGCTTTCAACACAAAAACTTCACTCTGCTTCATATTACTTATATCTTCACCAACAAAAAATTACATTTACACTACTGTGTGTAAATTTTGTTTCTCCCCTTGTTTTCACGATGCTGCATTTTTTTCATTGTAATGCAATACAAAATAAGGGTTCACATTTTTTTGTTTTACATCTACCCAAAAAAAATTACACCCGTAAAAAAAACATTAAAATTAAAAGCCTTTACCTATATTCTACGAACCAAAATAAATTACATTAATTGTTTCCCTGTCAAAGTTGGCGGTCAAAAGAAAATTTTTACTCCACGCAATCTCCATGCCCTGCAGACCTGTACGCAGCTTTGACTTGATCGACGGCGGACATTCATCCTCGCAATCGGACGTATATCGCTTGCCCAAACCAAACGAACATTGCGTTCCGGGGGATGGGCAGTTTTGAAATCGTACACTGGACGCGTGGCAGCGAGTCGGGGTGATCGGAGCCCTCCTGACAAATACCACAATCGGCAAAAGGTGGTGCGATATAAGACTGGTGGTTTTGCTAAACAGCGCTGCAATAAATGCGCAGTTGAAATTATTAATATTTCAACACTCCCCTTTAATTTCAACTGCTGGGTTATCAGTGATACCCAGACATTTCCTCAAAAATTCAAAGCTTTTCTGGTCCAATGGCTTTGTCAAAATGTCTGCAACCTGTTCCTGAGTCCTGCAATGTTTTAAAACAATTTCTCCATTGTTCACCAATTCTCTGATGTAGTGAAACTTTGTGTCAATGTGTTTCGTTCTCTTATGAAACACAGAATTCTTGGATAATGCAATAGCTGAGCTATTGTCACAAAAGATCACCGTTGCTTTTGTCTGCTCTTGGCCTAAGCTCCTTAACATTCTTCTCATCCAAACTGCTTGACATACTGCTGCTGTAGCTACCACATATTCTGCCTCTGCTGTAGACAATGCTACAATAGGCTGTTTCTTAGAAGCCCATGAAATGGCTCCTGAACCCATGTGAAAAACATAACCGGATGTGCTTTTCCGATCATCTACACTTCTAGCCCAATCATTATCAGTGTATCCAACTAAATCTGAACATTCTGAGACAGTATATAAAATGCCAAACCTTTTAGTACCTTTACATACCTCATAATTCTTTTTGCTGCCTGCCAATGTGCTTCTTTTGGCTTTTCCATGAATCTAGAGATTACACTAACAGCATGCATTATATCCGGCCTAGTTGCAGTCAAATATGCCAACTATGCTCTTGTACAAACTAGGATCAAAATCCTTGTTGTTGTCCTCTTTGCTGAGTTTTAATCCCATCACTGTGGGAGTGATTGCTGCCTTGCTGTCCTGCATATTAAATATGCCCAACACTTCATTTACATATTTTGCTTGTGAGATAAAAATTCCATTTTCATTTTGATCTACTTCTATTTCTAAGAAGTATCTCAGCAAACCCATGTCAGTCATTTCAAATTCTTCTTTCATGACTGTTTTAAAATTTTCAACGAGGTAATCATCATTACCTGTAAAAATAACATCATCAACATACAACACTACAATTAAAATTTTACCATCCTTTTCTTTGATGTAGACGGTGGGTTCTCCCTCACACTTTGCAAATTCATTTTCCAGTAGATAGAAATCTATTCTACTGTACCACGCTCTTGGCGCTTGCTTCAGCCCATAAAGAGCTTTCTTCAATCTGCACACTTTGTGCTCATGGCCTTTCTTTTCATAGCGTGGAGGTTGTTCAATGTAAACCTCTTCCATTAACACTCCATTTAGGAATGTTGACTTCACGTCCATTTGGTGAACTTTCCACTTGTTTTGTGCTGCTATGGACAGCACGGCTCTCACGATTTCCATTCTTGCAACCGCTGCGAAAGTCTCCTCATAGTCTCTCCCATACTGCTGCTTGTATCCCTTGACAACAAGTCTTACCTTGTGCCTTTCTATCTTGCCTTCAGCGTTACTCTTGGTCTTGTAAACCCATTTAACTCCAATGAATTCTTTTCCTTTTGGTAGTTCAACCAAATCCCATGTCTTGTTTCTCTCTATGGCATTGATCTCCTCATCCATAGCTTCTATCCATTTCTTATCTTTAATTGCATCTTTGAAATGAATAGGGTCATCAAAATGACAATACAAAGCAAACAAGGAATTCATTCCTTCATCATAAATATCACTTAAATTTCTGAATTTCTTACCTCTTTCATTCGGTGTGCAAGTGCTTGAAGATGCACTTGAATTTCCTCCTTGTGGTGTGCTAGGAGAAGCACTCTCATTTCTCCTCAAGGGTGTCTCTTGCTGCCCTTGTGTTGGTGCTGCTATTTGGGATGTATTTCAGCCATCTCCTCATCATCTTCATCATGAGACAAACAGTTTTTAACATTCACTGTTTTCTCTATGCTTCCATCCCAAGCTTCCTCCTCAATGAATTGAACATCTCTGCTCACAAAAAACTTCTTGGTAGATGGGATATAAAACCTGTAAGATTTGGATTCCTCACCGTATCCAATGAAAATACATTTCTCCCCTTTGATGTTCAACTTATTCCTTAGTTGATCTGGAATGTGTGCATAAGCCACACATCCAAAAACTTTCATGTGGGTGACTCCTTGCTTTCTCCCACTCCATGCTTCTTCCGACACTTTGTTCATGACTGCTTTTGTAGGACACCTATTCAAAATATATACTGCACAGTGTACAGCTTCAGCCCAATAATCATTTGGCAAATGCTTTGCCTTTAGCATACTCCTCGCCATATCCATGATGGTCCTATTCTTCCTCTCGGCAACTCCATTTTGCTGCGGGGTGTACCTAGCTGTAAACTGCTTATGAATTCCATTTTCTCTACAAAACCATAGAAATTCCTTGGAGATATACTCACCTCCTCTATCAGTTCTCAGAACTTTGATATGTAGCCTGCTTTAGTTTTCCACAAGTGCTTTGAAATTCCGAAATTTTTTAAACACTTCATTTTTGTTCTTCAGGAAATAAACCCAAGTCTTTCTAGTGAAATCATCAATGAATGTTAGGAAATATTGGCTGCCTGCTAGTGATGGAGTTTGCATCGGTCCACATAAATCTGAGGGGACAATCTCTAAGGGTGATTTTGCCCTTATGCTTTTCCCTGATGGAAAACTTTCTCTATGTTGTTTCCCCAAGATGCAACCTTCACAAAGACTGTCCAGTTTCTCTATCAATGGTAATCCTCTTACCATTCCTTTTCTACTCAACAGGTTAAGACCTCCAAAGTTGAGATGTCCAAATCTCAAGTGCCACAACCAATTTTCATCCTTTGGTACGCTTTGGAAAGCCTCTTGGGTAACTGCTGCAATTACTTCTTTGTTTCTCAAATCTACTCTTATTCTGAGAGGGAACATCCTGTTCCTCGTCATCTTCACTTCAGCAATACATCGTTTGCTGGGTGCTCTATCCATGATGGTGCATACATCATTCTCAAAGAAAACGTTGTAACCCTTTTGAACAAGCTGTCCAATACTCAAGAGGTTACATCTCATTCCAGGAACATAATAGACATCTGCTATGGTTTTCTTTTCACCTTTCTTTGTAAATATTTTTACTTCTGCTTTTCCCATAACAGAAATTTTACTATCAGTCCCAAGTGTGACTTGTGACTTCACACTCTGATCTAAAGCAGAAAACAAGGCTATGTTTCTTGTCATATGGTTGCTACAACCGGAATCTAGAAACCATATATCATCACTGTTTGTTTCAGCCATATTACAAGCTAACAGCACATTATCTTGGCTGATATTTTCTCTAGTGATATTTGCACTAGATCTATTACTCATATCATGCTACTTCTTCCTACATTCATTTGCATAATGCCCATATTTTTTACAATAATAGCATTGGACATTGGATTTTTCATACCTTTGTCCTTGAGCATGATGTTGTCCACTTTGTTGGTTGCTGCCTTGGCCTTGGTTCTGATTTGGATTGCTGTCTCTTCCTTGAGCATTTGCTGGACTCTTTCTTCACCTCTATTTTGGCTTCTGCCTCTTCCTCTCTTGCTTCCTATGCCTTGACCTCTTCCTCTTCCAAAGGGCATTTGGGTCTTAAAGGCTTGTTCTAGAGATGAGTTTTCATTTCTACTCAACATCTGCTCATGTGTTATCAGTGATGCATGAAGTTCATCAACTGAAAAGTTTGAGAGATCCTTTGTCTCTTCTATGGTGGTGACAATCACATGGAACTTTGAGGGTAGACTCCTCAATAGTTTCTCCACAATCCTCCTTTCTTCAAGAATTTCTCCATGAGTCCTTATTTGTGTGACCAAACCAATCACATTTGTGAAGAATGAGTCAATATTCTCTGACTCCTTCATGCACAGGTTCTCAAAATCTCTCCTCAACAACTGTAGTTTAGCTGTCTTCACTTTCTCCATGCCATGATAGGCTATCTTGAGAGTTTGCCATGCTTCTTTGGATGTCTTGGCTGCTGCTATCCTTGGAAACACACTCTCATGCACTGCTTGATACAAAAATACGAGGACTTTTGAATCCTTCTTCCTATTGCTCTTCAACAAATCTTTCTCTGCCTGTGTCAAGTTATTAAACTCATCTTCATCTGTTGGTTCTTCAAATCCATATTCAACAAGTTCCCATAAATCTTGTGAGGCAAACAGGGCTCTCATGGTTATTGCCCAATAGTCATAGTTTTTCCCATTAAACTGTGGGAGCTGAGTATTAAAAATACCCATGCTAGTGTTGGAGCTAGCCATTCCTTGCATTCTCAGCGATGCTTCAAATATTTGATTGTGTATTTAAAAAACACTGACTGTCTTCAACAGCTACACAAAAAACTCTGAGAAATACCTTGGATTCTTTTCCCTGAGACTTCACTCTGCTGGAGAAGTTGTTGCAGCAAAAAACTCCTTCCTTCAGCTTCTTTGACACCTTCAAAGAGCCTGGATCTGCTCTGACACCACTGTTGGAAATTTCTGGTAATTTCAAACACAAAAGAAAAGAGAAAATGCTCTGTTTCTGCCACAGGATCTTTTACACAGGGAAGCTAAAATGTTTTCTGAGAACAGAGATTTTTCACACCCATAAAAAACTTTATATTCATTGATAAATACTGTCTGTTACATATTTATTCCTCTCTCTCAGAGGGATTCACCAAAAACTTAAAAAAATTACTCTGTCTCTTTTGCAAATAATTTTACACTGCTGTGTAAAATTCTCATTCACTGCTATGTGAAAAACTTTTACATTCACTGCTATAAAATAAGAAATTCTTACATAGATTTACTGCTGTAAAAAATTCATCATACGCTCATGCGTATTACAAAACCTCCAACATAAAAAAAATTACATACACAGTTCCTGTTTCGCATTGCTGTGCGTTTTCAATTTGCTTTCAACACAAAAACTTCACTCTGCTTCATATTACTTGCATATCTTCACCAATGAAAAATTACATTTACACTACTGTGTGTAAATTTTGTTTCTCCCCTTGTTTTCACGCTGCTACATTTTTTCATTGTAATGCAATACAAAATAGGGGTTCACATTTTTTGTTTTACATCTACCAAAAAAAAAAAATTACACCCGTAAAAAAACATTAAAATTAAAAGCCTTTACCTATATTCTACGAACCAAAATAAATTACATTAATTGTTTCCCTATCAAAATCGGCGGTCAAAAGAAAATTTTTACTCCACGCAATCTCCATGCCCTGCAGACCTGTACGTAGCTTTGACTTGATCGACGACGGACAGTCATCCTCGCAATCGGACGTATATCGCTTGCCCAAACCAAACGAACATTACGTTCCGGGGGATGGGCGGTTTTGAAATCATACACTGGACGCGTGGCAGCAAGTCGGGGTGATCGGAGCCCTCCTGACAAATACCACAATCGGCAAAAGGTGGTGCGATATAAGACTGGTGGTTTTCCTAAACAGCGCTACAATAAATGCGCAGTTGAAATTATTAATATTTCAACAATTTCCTGTGTTTCCCGGAATCGGAAAGTAGCTACAATTGAAAAGCCCACCCTTCCCTGTCCAATTTGGGGGGAGCCAAATACAAAACCCCAAGTTGTCTACTAAAACCTGTAGAAATTTTCCTGGTACTCATCCTCCTCAGAGAAGCCCTACCAAAACTAGATTACGTCGTCAGTATAATTGTATAACCTTCTCGGGGACATGCTATCTAGAATTTTCCTTGCGGCATGTAACAAATACAGTACATAGTTTCTATTTTCTGTCGATAGTGCCTTCTTTGTCCGGCATGTTTGCCACAAATGTAATTAACTCATTTTTACCAATGAAATTTATTGTCGTTCCGATGTATGAATATAAAATTTTCATTTTCATTATTCATTAAAAACAAACTGCCCATTACCAACACCATTCTTCGGCAGAAAGAATTAATAGCCCTTTATTCGTGCAAAAACACGGGTTCATAGCCAAGGGTTGATACTTTGGAGCAGGGAGAAATCCTAGGGTTATGAAAATCTTCGGGGAGAAATCTGTATACTGGGTTCTCCCGCGTTTTTTATTGGGAAGATTGAAAAAGTTGGCATTACACCGTTTTCGCCTTTCGATCGTTTGAAGGTTATACCCCAAAATTCGACAGATATAAATAGTTTGGAAGACCCGTTGTGATCATTACCCTGCTAAACCGTACTCCCAGATGTATAAAATCCCTCCCAAGAGCTATTTATATCCATGCTACCTTGGGGAGAATAGTGTATATATACAGTCAGTGTAATTATAGAAATTAAATTAAATGGTTAGTAAATGTTGTTATACATTAATTTCTAATAAATATGAAAACAATTATTTCATTATTGAATTAAAAAATCCATAATAATTATTAATTAAATTATATATATATATATATATATATATATATATATATATTAAACAAACATATATATATAAAATAATTATGTAGATTTATTCTTAATTTACTATTAAGATTTTTATTTTTTAAATAAGTTTTGTTACAAAAATATGGGCCATAACTTATTAATATTATTTTTCTAAAAATACTATAGCTCATTTCATGTAACCCTTATTTATATGACATTTTTTTTAATTAATAAATTTAAATAAAAAAGTAAAAATGAAGAAACTATTTTGAAAACAAATCTTAATTTTTTATTTTTGTATGCTACTAAGTATATTCTAAAATATTCTAAACAGTTTAAGTTCCTACTATTCATTTGATAGTAAAATTAAAATTATGGAAGCCCAATTCCAAAATAGACATGGCTATTGACATAATTATATAAAAATTATGAGGTTTCTTGTTTTTTGTAGCCATGATGATAACTCCTCATAAATGAGTTCAGTCATATATAAAACAAGCACTGCCCAATCTTCAATATCCTTGTATATAAACTCTCCGTAAAGAAATCATGTGACCATCAAGAGAATGTTAGAAAAATAGAGAGAGCAGAGATAGATTAAACACAAAACAAATCACCCTATATTTTTATTGATCTGCATTACATATATAGGAATACATGATACATGTGACCATCAAGAGAATGTTAGAAAAATAGAGAGAGCAGAGATAGATTACACATAAAACAAATCACCCTATATTTTTATTGATCTGCATTACATATATAGGAATACATGATACTTCTAGATCCGAGAATAGTGGATCTAGATTACTGAAAATAGCTAGTACAACTATTAAAGTTAGAAACTCACACAATTACAATTCATGACAACCTGAAAGTCATGGATTTGTTTGATATGATCATCAGTAGCATTCATATTGTTTGATATGATCATCAGTAACACTCATATCCATTCTGAAATCTCACAGTTTCTGCTCTTTTATTCACCATACTTTCGAGCTTCCTACTTGATCCATTTAAGACATAATCGCTTTAGACCATCGTTGATGTACTTTGTAGAATTGACGCTTCTCAACCTCCCCGAGCGCAATGGATCAGTCTTAATACTAAACCATCCTCTAGAATCATTTGCAGAATTGACGCTTCTCAACCTCCCGGAGCGCAACGGATCAGTCTCAATACTGAACCATCCTATGGAATCAGTCTCAATACTGAACCATCCTATGGAACTACCACCATCTGTGAATCCACGACCCTCGGTGCCTTCATGAGTTATCTAGGATATCATTATTGCTACAAAATGTCTTCAACAGACAATTCTACATACTTGACCTTGTATAAAATAACACTACGGATCACACCAACTTAACCTTATTAAGAACTACCTCCTACTGAAGCATAACGGATTAAATTAGTGTTTTGAATAATTAGCATGTTCTTTATGATTTTGCATCTTATTTTACCAACAACCTTTTTTATTTATACATACCAAATAATCACCACAAAAAATTTACCATAAAAAAATTAATCTCCAATCCCTTAACCCACACTACTCTTCATAAACAAACAAAACTAAGCCTTATGGATTGGTTTCCTTCAAAATAAAATCAAACCTTTGAAGTCAACGAATGCACCATGAAGTGAATAAAATATTTAACTATTTCATTCACTCTCACGCCCACTGCAATTTACGCGGAGGCACAATTTTCACGCCACCCGTGTGTTTAGCGAAATGAATCAAAAACCCTGATCTCTTTAGAAAAGATCCTGCAAATCATTGATACACAACATTTAATGCAACTGACAATGATGATCCACAACGCAAGTGCTATTTCATGGACTATAGCATCATTAATGTGGCCTGACATGGGGCCGATTTAAGACATTACAACACGCCGCTCTTTTTTTTCTCTCTCATCACAGAGCGGCGTGTTGTAATGTCTTAAATCGGCCCATGTCAGGCCACATTAATGATGCTATAGTCCATGAAATAGCACTTGTCGATCCACAACCCTGTGCGATGTCGGTTTGCACACTTAGGGCTTCAGCCTTCACAATACCAACGAACAACAACAGTTTGGGGATAAGGAGCTAAAAGGCTCTTTAATAACGAACAAAAGAACCACTCTAACAAAACCACATGTGCGATATTTAACAACTCAGATCTGGATCAAGGCTCAAAGATCTCAGGCTTCTATTTCAACATTATTCCAACAGGGTAAAAAAAATTCTCAAAGACCTTAGGCCTCCATTTGGACATTATTCCAACACGGTAAAAAAACGTTGTAAACAGATTCAACAAAAGGAAACAAATAGATCTGCAAATCAACTAGACACGCACAACACTCTATCATACAAAACAAAAAATTCACACAAAATTAATCTGGTTTCGCACATTCTATCGAAATCTATTTACAAAATAATTTTTTACATCTCCTCGGTTTTCCTTTGAGGGAGTTAGGTTAGAATAGGCTCCGATACTATGTTAGAAAAATAGAGAGAGCAGAGATAGCTATTACAGACAATACAAATCACACTATATTTTTATTGATTTCACAGACATTACATATAGGAATACATTATAGTTCTAGATCAGAAAATGGTGGATTTAAATTACTAAAAATAACTAGTACAACTTAAATTACTAAAAATAACTAGTACAACTATTAACTGATGCAGCGCTCTAACCATAGTTCTTCACAAAAACAATAAAACTAAACTGAAGATCACACCAAACATACGCACATAAAAATCTTCAACACATGATTAATTAATCAAAAAAATATCTACACAAGAACTCATGGCTCAATTATTGGTCTCTCATTCCTCACACAATACTACATCTTACATGTCTCAAAGGCTCTCCTCAATTTATACAGATGGATTTGAACCCAAGTAGGTTATAAATCCCTCAACAAACTCCAACAATATCTCTCTTGATCCCTAAAATCTCTCATCCAAATTCTTATCCCTAGATAAGAGCTAACTAATTCATAATCTTCTCAAACATTCCACAATACTCTCGAATCTTCTCCTATTTACAAGAATTATCATTCTCTCTTTAAAACTATAGAAAAATACAATAATTAATTAAATCCTAACTTTCTAAACTAACTCCCTAAGTAAACACTTAACCTATGTTAGATGTACCTGCATCATTAATTTAAGAACTCACACAGTGACAACTCACAACAACATGAAAGTCATGGAAGCATTACGTCCAATAGAAAATAATAATACACAAATTTGCATCTAAATTTTACTATGCAAAAAATCAAAATATTACATAGACTATCATTTAATTAAAACTTGCTTTCAACTTTTGATTATTATTCTGAGAATAATATACACAAATTTACATCTAAATTTTACTATGCAAAAAATCAAAATATTACATAGACTATCATTTAGTTAAACATTACATTCAAGTTTTTATTATAATTCTGAGTGTCTATTCTAGCAGGCACAAGAAGGCCATCTCATGGAAGGATTACGTCCAATAGAAAATAATAATGCACAAATTTACATCTAAATTTTACTATGCAAAAAATAAAAATATTACGTAGACTATCATTCAGTTAAAACTTGCATTCAACTTTTGATTATAATTCTGAGTGTCTATTCTACCGGGCAGCCATCTCATGAAAGCATTAAATCCAATAGAGAATAATGACACACAAATTTGCATCTAAATTTTACTATACAAAAAATCAAAATATTACATAGACTATCATTTAGTTAAAACTTGCATTCAACTTTTGATTATAATTCTGAGAGTCTATTCTAGCTGGCACAAGAAGGTCATCTACCGTTTCAATTGACATTCTATAATCAAGATTCTTCCCTGAAAAACAGTGTCATCTCGCTGAAATATGCACAAATTATAATTATTTCTAGTTTTCAAAAAAAACTTTTGATATTTGAAATTTATACATCATGTATCAAGTCTCGATATAGGTGATGGAATGTAATTCATTGTCTTGGGTTAACTAAATGGATACGAATTATCATATTCTCGCGAACTGCATCTAACAAAACCGTGACCCATGATACCTTAATTTCTAAACACAGACTGATGGCCTTCATTGTTTGTTTAGCCTTGCTATTGGTTTTCTTTAGCTCCAAACAAAGAGATTCAAATGCATTTTTTCTGATTCTTCTAAAAACTAGTCCCATACATCTCTTAAGAACACACTGATATCAGCATATCCTCCTTTTCAGTTGACAAAAAAATTGATTTGATATTTGTTATTTAAAGCTTCGGTTTTCCTGGTTTATACCACGAAGCTTTTTGATGGTACTGAATTTGTAGTGTGCATATACTATTCTCCATTTTGTCTCGAGAATCTAATTTATTCTTCTAGTATATTTTCATGAATTTTGAGAAATTTAATGTATGAATATAACTATTATTTAGAACAAAGCATATCTGGTATGAAAGCAATAGAAGAACACTGATACAATGTATCAAATCCATGTATAAGTTTGGGTCAAGATGTAGTTAAAAACCAATCATATTTTGTAGTTACAAAGGAATTCCAATCAAATCCATGTATGAGTTTAGGTGAAGATGTAGTTAAAAACCAATCATATTTTGTAGTTACAAAGAATTTCAAAGACATTCCCAGACTATAAAACATGATGGCTTATGCGGGTTGTGAGTAGCAACAACTTTAAGTTAACATAGTTTATTGGTGAGACTAGGACAGAGTTAGCTATCGTTGAAATTGGTCATCAATTATGCTGGTCGTGATTCATGACCAACTTTAAGTTCCAACTTTAAGTTAAAAGAGTTTATTAGTGAGACTAGAATAGAGTTAGTTATGGTTGAAATTGGTTATAAATTTTTTTGTCCAATCAAGTGTTTACAAAATAATTTTTTAAATTATAATAAAAATAATTATTTATTTCTAAAATTTAACATTAGATTAATAGTAATTAACTTCAAAAATTAACTTCAAATTGATTGCTAGAATCTTGTCTAAACATACACTAATAAAAATAAACAAAAAATAATAACTATAAAGTCAAAGAATATGGAAATTGTAAAAGGGAAATGATGTTAGGGTTCTGACGATATGTTTTCCACTTACTATTTTGACATAAAACATGCAAAAATGTTGATTCCCTTTCTCTATGATGGTGGCAAGCGTCTTTATGCTTCAACTCAACATTTGATTTATTAACCTCACTTATCTTTACTTTCTTAAATGTATCAGAATGTATCTGCAAAGTGAAATTTCAACTAATTTTACTTCTTTATTCATATTAATGTGGATTTATTTCTTCTCAAATTTTTGAAAATAAATTTATTTAAAATACATTTAAATTAATAAAAATATATTATTATTATTTTATTTATTTATAATTCATAAATTAATATATCAATGTATAATAAGTAGATTATGTTTTATATCTACATTATATATCAATGTATAATATGTAGGTTATGTTTTATATTTACATTATAGCAATATTTATAAAAATATTATATTTATTAATAAGAGATATAATTAAAAAAAATAATATATTTTTAAAAAATGCTTATAATTTTTTTCATAAATTTTTTAAATATAATTTTTAATTATTAGTTATTATATATTTAATTAGATTTTAATTATACTAAAATGAAATTGTAAAAGAAATAATAATAATAATAATAATATTATTAAAATTATAAAGATAATAATAATAATGATAATAGTATTAGGGGCTTACGCAGTGTATTATATTAGATATCGTTTTTGGGATTCAACTGCGTTAAGTAAGTCATTAACGTATGACCATTTCCATGAGAGGTAGTCGTAACTGAATCCCAAAAACGATATCTAATATAATGCACTGCGTAAACCCCTAGCACTGCGTAAACCCCTAGTCAGTTACGACTACCTCTCATGGAAATGGTCATACGTTAATGACTTACTTAACGCAGTTGAATCCCAAAAACGATATCTAATATAATGCACTGCGTAAACCCCTAATACTTAAATTCAAAAAGAGTGAAGGGATCTCTACTTGAATGGTTCATGAGGCACAATACTTGCTAAGGCTTTGCAAATGGGGTAGCAAGCTAAGTGGGCTTGATTGTGGGGAAAACTCCACAGTTAAGCGCGCTTGAGCCAGAGGAGATCTGGGATGGGTGACCTCCCGGGAAGTCCTGGTTACCGGGTGCAAGCCCCGGAAGTGACGATTGATGCTATGTGATTCATTTCACTAGTTTCAATCCCACTTCTTTCACGATATCTAAAATAATAATAATATTCTACATCATTATAAGATAAAGAGGGACAACATTAAAATGGTATTACCTAATATACAAAGTTTTTCTTTTATCATTTTAAGTCATGGTTAGCACATTTGGATGTTCTAAGTCTCAATGATTATGACAACTTATTTTTTCCGTCTTACTACATTTGGATTATGTGGATTATTTAGATGGTGTTTTAGTTTTTAATTATGAATGAAAAATATTATAAATAAAGAGTAATTTATTTTAGGTCAAAATTAACATAATATATATTTAACTGTTATATATTTATTTTAATCAATCTACAGATAGATAACTAGTATATATTCATTTTAATAATAGATTTAGTAATATTTAGATAGATCAAATATTTTGAAGTGCAATTTGAAAGATTTGATATATAAGAACTTGATAAATAAATAATTAATATAAATCTAAAATAATTATATAATTAAAAATTTTAATTTATTAGATTGCATTTTCAATGCATAAATAGTCTTGAATGTAAAATAGTAATACTATATATATGACATTGTAACACACACCCAAGGAAATTAAATAATAAAAGAAAAAATACAGTAAGTTTTCTATATTGCCTTAAAGCAGCATAATCTCTTCGCTTTAACTCATTCATTAAGGGTGTTAAGAGGTTTTGATTAATCAACTCATCCGTGCAGTCCTGTAATGTTTGAAAGGTCCCACTTAACTAATATCTGCGTAAGTGTTATACAACGTTATTAACTCCTGGCATAGATCCTGACTATGGGTCTTTAATGCCAGATTTATGATGAGGACATGTCGCGAAGGCATCTGGCATTACCGGCATACCTTTCATACACCGTGTTAAGGTTTTTCTATCCTCTCAGCTAGTTAGATGCAGTTTAACCGAAGTTGCCAACCATGGTTGTACGAGCTCATTCAAGGGTTCCAGTATTGAATTAATGCATGAGAATGACAATTTTTGGTTCATATTCCAAAGGAGTACAACTGGTGCCATTTCCACCGTGGATCTATTATGATTTGAATCCGACGATCGTGATACTGGGAACCGGTTCAATGGTAACGACCCGGTTTTGTCTGTGGTTTCTCGGATTATTTCCACACCATCGCTTGACTGCAGTGGCACTGCTCCAATCACAGACTTCAGGAAGGTTGTTTATGCAACTTCATTGGTATTTTCTTACTCATCAAGTTGCTACCTTTCTCTTTCTTACTACTTGACTTTTCTAAACGGATTCTATGTTTTGTGCAGATGGATCCTTCTTGAGAGCCATGGAGCGCGACAAGAGGAAACCTTTTATGTTATATTCTTAGCCAGGTACGGAAACTTGTTGCCTTTACTTTCCTTGGGTAGTGCTACTCCGCAGTGACTCCGACTATGAGGAAATCGACTCGTCATTCCCCCTACTAGGTATCCCTCTGATTCGTACTCACCCATTTTTTTTTAAAAGACTAGCTTTTGTTAAGCTCCATTGATTTTACACAAAAGCTACCTTGATTTATGGAATTGCACCTTTTCTTAACTTATGGAAACCAACTGCAGTAGTTTCCTTAAGTTAAGAAAATCAACTGCAATTACTAAATTTATAATTAGGAGCTACTAAAGTGGTCGATCACTTTGATCTGATCTCTACCTTGATTTGTGGTTTTTCTAACACATAGCTTTTAGAAGCTTGATGGAAGCTTAGCTATATGTTCATCTGTTTGGTCCCCAAGCTCATATCTCAATCCCCTTTAGTTTTACACCATCTAGCTGAGATAACAGAGCTCGGAAGTGCCTTCGGATTAGTGGTCTTCTTTCCTTTTTGCATGTGCAGCTGGAGCGTGGTGTTTCAGAAGGAAATTGCATCAACAGTTTCACCAATGGCTGGAGGTAATCCGTATCCCTGGGCATTAAGATTCAGTGATTCTTTTCAGTTCTTTCCGCATGCAGAATCGCTGTTTAAGTTTATTAGTTTTCTAACAGTTGGTATGAGAGCGGAGTTTACCTCTGCCTTCGTGTGGATTCGAATATTTTGAAGTGATTTTTATTTTCATTTATTCGACTGAATCTCATCGTCAGTTCTGTATTGCTTCGTTTCATTTCATTCGCTGGTGTTGTTTCTGCTGCTTCGATGCTTCCTCCACTGCTGTTCTTCTTCTCCCCTTATTGTTTTAATGGGGTTGTGGAAGTAATCTAATCTTAATCTAATGGAGAATAATAGTTTGTGGCCGCTTTGGAGGCACAAACGCGGAGGGAAACCTTAATTCACTCCGCCTTGTGCACTAATGGCGGCATCATCGATTCTTTAATGAATTTCTTCAGTATCTGTGCATTCGGAACGCAGTGCTCTTCGAATATTTTTATGATATTCGATAATCAATTTACTACTCTGCCGCCGACCATACCGCTTGCCTTAATTGAAGTTATTTATATTTTAGAGCCTCTATTGACTTTACACGTTTCAAGAGGTTAACCGGCAAATTCTTGTTGGTTGTTTACTATCTAAGACTGCAAGTTATTGCCGTTATTAAAGATTTTGAGTGTGATAAAAGCTTAAATTCTGGTGATTGGAGTTTGTGGGCGGAGGTCTAGATTTAGATATTGATATTGGTTTTGAGTTGAAATCTCTGCATAGGGTTTGGGTGATATGTATTTGATTTTTTTTTTTTTTTTCTGCCTTAAACCTTGTTCTGTCTCGTAAAATGCTGGAGGCATTGTGGAAAGAAAATTTTCTTCGCAACTGCAATCTGAAAGACTTTAATACTAAGTACTTCAGAGATCAGAGAGGTTATTTTGCTCAAAACGGTAAAATTAAAATAAAACTAAATACATAGCAAATTTGCCTGGTCTCATCCCTGCTGCGTCTCAATGAAAATCCGTGGCAGGGATTATTTTGATAATTTGACATACATTTTTGTGATGAAAAACCGTTCACAAAACTCTTGGTTTATGTGACTTGGTTTTGTCACAAGCACGTGGGTTTGCTTCTTTAATAATGGAGTTGGTTATATATATAACTAATCTTATATTTAGACCACAATTAAGACCCATTCTGAATTACGTTCGGGATTCTTGATGGTATGAAACGAGATTTTTTATGGGTTAGTACATTTGAATTGTTGAGATTTTTTCAAGTAATCTCAAGTAATTGCATATTCAAATTCAATATTCAAGTATTAATTACTTATTACATGCTTTAAAGTATTTATATGTAATATTTTGAATATGTAATATTTGAATAAGAATATTACGTGCTTATGTAATATTCAAGTAATTATTACTTTCCGAGGCTCTTATGGGTTAGTAAATTTTGTTTCAATTGTCTGGAAAAGTCATACCCAGAAGAAATTTTGAAGTTGTGTGTGTACGATATGGGACTTATATCGGTTTTAATATGATTCACAATAATGCTAACACTACATGCAATTAGCATTTAAAGAATAAACAAAGACGATTTACAATACGTCAAAATATTGTTCGTTAAAATATTGTGGGTGGGTCAGCACTTTGACAGCCATTTAAAGCTATTTCGTGATGGAATTACTGGAATATACCATTCTTGTATTAAGAATATGAATTTACAGAGAGTTTATCATGGCATAGCTGGGGTTTGATTTCATAGTCAACTTACCCATGCTGTTAGCTTATTTAATGCCTTAGATAAAGGAAATTCCAGATGTATTTTTCTTAAAATGGATTTTGCTCCAATATTTCCAAAGCGAGATCTGTTGCATTTTGATTAATTTAGTGGAAAACAGACCTTTATTGATTGGAGACACCAAATACCTTTAGAGCTGCTTAATCTTTTTTGCCATTCAATTTTTCTTCAGCAATTCATTCCTCAAAGTATTGAGGAAGTACATAATTACGAGGTTATCGGTAAAACTTTGACTGTCAAAGTGCAGCGAAAATCAAATTAGTTAATTTGGATAACTATATATAAAATCAACAATGCAAAATGCAAAGTAAATTTTATAATTGATTACATATTTATTGTAAAAATTTACATTGAACTTACATTTATGAACATTTGTGATTAAAGAGAAATAAGAAATGGTTTATTTCTCATTTGGGCATTCAGTTTTGATCCTATGTTTATTTCGCATGAAGTTCAGATTTAGCGTTGTTGAAAATTAAGTTTTTGTGAGCAAAATAGCTTGTTTGCTGGTCAATTTTGTTGTTTTATAAACTTAAGGATGGAGCCTGAAGTCAAGCCAGCTAGTCTTCGAACTGCATTTGCTATGCAAATGCAAAGTAGATCAAAGCTGATTCAGTCAATCTCCGGGTTAAGTTTATAAATTGAACAATCAATTGTAGTCATTTTCGGTAATGTTGACTGCTTTTGATTTTGCTGGAGAATTATTACAGTTTTATGGAGTTTATTAAAATGTCATTTTGACTTACTCCTTTCAGTAAACATTATTTTTCTCTCTGGTTAAGTTTTGTTTATGCAACAAAATAATGTCTAGTGATCCATATGATTTTAATTAATTAGAGAATAGCCATAGCATCTTTAATTAAATAAAATTATATATTGATTGGCAAGATCACATAAAGATTATTTAGACATTAAATTGTAATTAATTACACTGAATATAATAAATTTTATCCCACAGGAATTTTTATTATATTTATGTGATTAATTAGGATAAAATTTCATAACCTACCCACAGGAGTTATGAATTAATAAGTTTTATCATAAAGTTTTATTGAATCTGCTTGAATTGAAAATTTAGCCCACAGGCAATTTTCATGTCATTTGATTCAATTCTTTTTAGCATGTTTTACATTGGTAAAACGTGAAAGTTCATAAAGTTTTATTGAATCTGTTTGAATTGAAAATTTAGCCCACAGGCAATTTTCATGTCATTTGATTCAATTCTTTTTACCATGTTTTACATTGGTAGAACATGAAAGTTTATTAAGCCTCAACATAAGCATGTGATTCTTTATTTTGATGCAGTAGTACAACCTGCAAATTTCTCTGAAATTCGTTCTGACATTCCCAAACTTGAGGAAGTAATCTCGTTTGTTTGTTATGAATCTGATATGGTTAATGTTAATATTAACACATGGTGGATTGATTCTGGATCAACAATTCACATTTCGAATTCCTTGCAAAAGTTTGCAAAACCTAAGGAAGCCAGTAGGAAGTGAGCAAAGCATCTTATCAGGAAACAAGATGGGCTCGCATGTGGAAGCTATAAGAACATGTTATTTAACTTTAAGTAGTGGCTTTGTTTCGGAGTTAGAAAAGACCTTTTACGTTCCAAGTTTTTCTAGAAACTTGATTTCAGTTTCAAGGCTTGTACCTTTTGGATATTCCTTAAACTTTTCAGAAAAATCTTTCAGTCTATTCTATAAATCTGATTATGTTAGGAATGGTATTTTGTCTAATGGTCTTTACTGCATTAATTTACAAAACAATGTCACATATGATTCAATGCATGTTCACACTGGCACTAAAAGATGTGTTGTTAATGAAGATTCCTCTAAATTATGGCACCGGAGACTAGGTCATATCTCCATAGATAGAATTAAAAGATTGGTAAATGAAGGAATACTTAATACTCTAGATTTTACTGATCTTGAGACTTGTGTGGACTGCATAAAGGGAAAGCAGACCAACAAGTCAAAGAAAGGTGCCAATAGGAGTTCAGACATATTAGAAATCATACATACTTACAGATTTTATTGTCCATCTCACAGCACTAGGATTGTGGAATCAGGAAATGCAAAGTTTCTTGAAAATGACTTGATCAGTGGGAGCGATCAAACCAGAAACATAGTTTCTGAGAAAGATCATTCAAAATCTCAACCTTCCACTTCAAGTGAAAGATTGGTTATTATTCATAGCACCCCTCAAGTAAAAACTGGTGTTGAATAACCAATTGTTGAAGTTCCACAAGCTGCTGACGATATTCCAGTAGATCAAGGAGTTCAAGAGTTGCCGAGAACTTTTGAACAACAAGTTGAACCACATACTTCTCAGGAAGATGATGGTACAACATTAAGAAGATCTACTAGACCTAAGAGATCAGCAATTCCTAATGTATGCTCAAGTCTGCACAAGACCTGACATTGCATTTGTTGTGGGAATGTTGGGACGATATCAGAGTGATCCAGGTTTAGACCACTGGAGAGCTGCAAAGAAAGTAATGAGGTACCTTCAAGGGACCAAAGACTACATGCTTATGTATATCCTGTTTTGAGGCTGCTTTACATGGTGTATGGCTTAAGAATTTCATTTCTGGGCTTAGAATTATGGATTCTATCTCTAAGCCATTGAGAATATATTGTGACAATTCAGCTGCTGGTTTTATGGCTAAAAAAGTGGGAGTCGAAATAAACACATCGACATTAAGTATTTAGCTATAAGGGAACGTGTTAAAGAAAATAAAGTGGTCATTAAGCACGTCAGCACTGAGTTAATGATCACTGATCCTTTGACTAAGGGCATGCCACAGTTTAAATTCAAGGATCATGTATTGAATATGGGACTTGGTTCCATTATGAAGTTTTTCATTGTATGGACAATGATATTTTAATGAAATTCTTAATTATTGTGATGTTTTTTCTCATATTTATGTGCACCTTAAGTTGATTTGAGAAAATTCATTTAAGAAGGACCAAGAATAAACATAAGGTTTATTCATTAAGATATTGTTGCCACATAAATTATAATAAGAATAAATGCATAGTAATACATGGAAGATAATACTCGTCATAAGAGGACTTATCGCCATGATTCATGTATCTATTACTTAATAAAGATTGTCAATGGTTTTTGAGACATTAAGTTTGGAAGTATGGACCAAGTGGGAGAATGTTAAGCTCCATTGATTTTACACAAAAGCTACCTTGATTTATGGAATTGCAGCTTTTCTTAACTTATGGAAACCAACTGCAGTAGTTTCCTTAAGTTAAGAAAATCAACTGCAATTACTAAATTTATAATTACGAGCTACTAAAGTGGTCCATCACTTTGATCTGATCTCTACCTTGATTTGTGGTTTTTCTAACACATAGCTTTTAGAAGCTTGATGGAAGCTTAGCTATATGTTCATCTGTTTGGTCCCCAAGCTCATATCTCAATCCCCTTCAGTTCTACACCATCTAGCTGAGATAGCAGAGCTCGGAAGTGCCTTCAGATTAGTTGTCTTCTTTCCTTTTTGCATGTGCAGCTGGAGCGTGGTGTTTCAGAAGGAAATTGCATCAACAGTTTCACCAATGGCTAGAGGTAATCCGTATCCCTGGGCATTAAGATTCAGTGATTCTTTTCAGTTCTTTCCGCATGCAGAATCGCTGTTTAAGTTTATTAGTTTTCTAACAGCTTTCTTTTGTCTGGTGTGCATACACCTTATGTGATAATGTTGCAGGTTATTAACGCTACCCCTCAAGGGCATGAGCCGTGCTCCAAGCAGTTCCTTTAGATTTTTTTTTTAAGGGCTTTTAACTAAATCCATATTTCCCCTTCCAAGTACCTACATTAATTTTCAGGCATGGTCATCTTCACCGAGTCATTGCCTTGATGGTTTGGCTTTCAGGATACAAATTCTTGTGTAGGAGTTATATTAATAGGATAGTGTTATTTATTATACGAGTATTTTGTTTTATAAAGTTCAAGGGTTTTGACCGTGAGCATGTACCGTTATATTTAAATTAAACCACTTATTCTCCACCTGCATTTCGACCATGGGTAACTTGTCATTGTGTCCAACAATCTTTTAACTTAGTAAATTCCCATGAAACAGTGTTGGTCTTCTCTTCTAAATGAGCGCTTGATGTATTATTAATGAATTTTTTATTTTTAAGAATAGTCTTCTTTTTCGGATTAACATGATGTATATATGTCATTGTAAATTTCCCAGATGCTCTATTATTGTATAATGAATAGCGATTATGTGTAACTAAAGTCTACATTCTACCGCTTACAACTAGTGAGGGTCTGGATGGGTTGCGGAGTTGTTGACTCATGTCAGCTGACCCTATGGCTAAACCAGGCTCTAGTTGCTTAAACCAGTTAATTACCATTATCCGGCAAGTTTCCAACTGTGTTCTTTTACGCAAGAACAAACTGAAGGGTTGTGAAGGGCAATATTCTTCTTAAAACTTGTCTCCTCCTTCAGGCCCAGTTCCGTTATTGTTGGGTCTGCCCCTTTGTTACATTTTTCCCTAATTAATATAAGTCTGTAATTATTTAATGGAGTGTTAACTTTCTTCACCACCAATGATAACTAGTCAATTACCTCTGCACATAATACAACTTGACTACTGTTTCAAAAACCTTTCTTCATACACAATAATAACAAATATCTTTCTGCACATACTGACAACACACTGATTTATAATTTGTGGACATATAGTGAAGAGTACATTGTTAAAGCACTCTGCAATAGGAAATAATTATCACGAGTGAAAAATATAACAACACTGCGTGTGCTGATTTACAAAAAGTATAAAAACAAAATCATTATCTGACCAGCCACAAGCCACCGGGAAAGGGAGTGCTCCACCAAAACTTTGAGAGTAGTTATCACGTCTATTCTCCCCCTCAACCAGTGTCTTCCTAGAACAATTATTTGACAGAGATCACTCAGGTCTGTTCCGAGCATCAAAACCTAAACCTTACGAGTCAGCCCAAGAACATCAAAACCTTACCAGTCCAGCCCAAGAAATCAGACTTATAACCTGTCTTAAGGATCCCACTGACCACCCACCAGGTCAAGGATACCCTAAATGGCAACGTTCTGCCAATCTTCAACTCCCATTGACCACCCACCAGGTCAAGGATACCCTAAATGGCAGTGTTTTGCCAATCTTCAACTCCCACTGACCACCCACCAGGTAAAGGATACTCTAAATGGTAGTGTTTTGCCAATTTTCAACAACATCTTGTTTCAGGTTCTGAACTTGAAGCTTCTACTCCTCTCTTGGACCTCCTTCCACTGGTATGGTAGCACAACATCTTGTTTCACGTTTTGAACTTGAAGCTTCTACTCCTCTTTTGGACCTCCTTCCACTGGTATGGCAACACAACTTGTTTCACGTTCTGAACTTGAAGCTTCTACTCCTGTCTTGTGTTTCACGTTCTGAACTTAAGCTTCTACTCCTCTCTTGGACCTCCTTCCACTGGTATGGCAACACAACATCTTGTTTCACGTTCTGAACTTGAAGCTTTTACTCCTCTCTTGGAGCTCATTCCACTGGTATGACAACACAACATCTTGTTTCACCCTGTGAACTTGAAGCTTCTACTCCTCTCTTGGACTGCCTTCCACTGGTATGGAAGCACAACACAACATCTTGTTTCACGTTATGAACTTGAAGCTTCTACTCCTCTCTTGGATCTCCTTCCACTGGTATGGCAGCACAACATCTTGTTTCACGTTATGAACTTGAAGCTTCGACTCTTCTCTTGGACCTCCTTCCACTGGTATGACATGGCAGCGTTTTGCCAATCTTCAACAACATCTTGTTTCAGGTTCTGAACTTGAAGCTTCTACTCCTCTCTTGGACCTCCTTCTTGAAGCTTCTACTCCTCTCTTGGACCTCCTTCCACTGGTACTGAGTCTTCAAGATTGCCTTAGGTTTTCTTCCCTCTCGCCCTCACTCTCTTGGCTCGCTTGTCGCAACTGAGATTATTTATCTCTTGGGAGAGAAATAACTGTGTTTTAACTCTTTGGTGATTGAAACTCTCTTTAACACTTTTTCCCGTAAGTTTATGGCGGACCATAACTTATATTATTTATTCAAAGAAATAAAATAACATTTATATTTTACTATCAATCTTATGCATTTACCTAGCCCCACAGGTTTTACCAAGTCATTTGCGGTAACAAAACATTTATAGCTTTATCGAGGGGTGTTAGAGACATTGAAATACTTTTTTAACATGGCTATTAGAATATTTTTTTTTATACATTATATTATCAACATATATGTGCTAATATATTTTTAAATATACATCAATATTACTTAATCTTGTATAAAGATATACTTTATTTATAATTTACCTTAAATTTTTTAGTGAGAACTTTTTTTTAAATTCTACATATTAAAAATAAAGTAAATTTCACATCTTTATCTTATTATTAAGTAATTGAAGAAAAATAAATATACATATTTAGTTTGTTTAAATTAAAAATATTATAAAATTGTAAAAATATTATTAAGATTAAAATATTTTTAATTCAAATTAAATTATAATATAACAACAAACCAAATACTATTTTAAATATAATAATAAAAAACATTAATATTAATTATAAAAAATATTGTACTTTTATTATTAAAATAGATATGAGTCAACTCCATATCGGGAAACTACACGTCTCATCTCCCTTTAAATTAGAGTGTAACAAAGTATGAACACATACCAAAGACCACATAAAGGCTATTAAATTCACGAAAGAGAGACAATTAAATTTAAGGTGAGAAAACAGAGGAGCAATCCATGTATTCACAATAATGATTGAAAACGATGAGGATGCATCGGTGAACACATCGAGGCAATCAACTTCATCTGAGGTGAGGGAGATTGAGCAACTGATGTCTTCACAGAGCCTATTGAACACATTTCCTTTAAAATTTGTAGCCATAATAAGCCATACGCATGGGTCATTGCGGTTAAAAATAGGCCAATTTAGAGGGCACTTAAAGCTGCAATTTTTACTATTGTGGAATGTAGAATAAGAGATGATTGAACAAGGAAAATTCATATATGTGCATAACTATGGCGAAATATGATTTCTGAGGGAGAAAGCAAGTGCGTTATTGGAAAGAATTATATTTTCCAACCTCTCAAGCACCATTTCAAGGCAAAAGAAGGGCCAATGGATCTACATCTAGGGATTGATTAGTTGGTGGCAATGAAATCGATAGGCTAAGTTTAGAATGTCTGCGTAGCAGAACGAGATAGATGGCTTCGTTAGATATACCAAAAAATTACTAGTCGTGGTCAATCATGCAAGCATAAGGACAATGGCATAGTCCTAATTACAATTTTTTTGAATGGTCGGAAACACTTTGCTATCTATTATCCATATGGGAAAAAAATGCATTTATTTTTATAAAAATAAAAATAAAAATGTATGTGTAATTTAAACAATGAGGGCCATCCAAAATGTATTTTTATAATTTGGTGTATTTTTCTTTTTTTCATAAAAATTAATATATATTTTTAGGTTTCATTCTTTTTAATAAATTTAAATTTGTAATAATAATTAAATTTAAGATATTATTTTTCTTTTACTTGTACAAGGTTTCGCATAAAAATATTTTATGTTGCATACGTATAATAAAAACAAATTTAAATAATGCATTATTAGATTATATGTTATTATATTAATTTAATAGTTTTATATTTTTAATTGATTATCAATTTTTTACATTTTATTTCATAATATATTAATTAATTATATTTATTTATATATTTAATTATTTTAATTAGTAATTAAATAAAAATTATATGATAGTATGTCATTGATATTTTATATACATATAGTTTTTAGTTTATTTAGATGAAATATAGTTTTTAGTTTATTTAAATGAAATGATGTGTAAAGAAGAAATTATTTAAAATAATTTTTTTTATTAAAAATTTATATATTTTAAATTTCAATTACATTTTTTTATTAAAAATTTTTGATAAATTTAAAGAAATTTTTAAATATAGTTGAATTAGAAATAAAATCATTTGATAATTAAACTTATACAATTTGATTAGTCAAATATACCATTAACTAAAAATTTATATTTAAAATTTTAATTATATTTTTATATAAAAATAAAATAAATTTATTAAAATATTTTTATATTTAAAATTTAAATTACATTTTTATTTAATATAAAATGAATTCATTTAAAATCAAACACCATAATAATATTTTCGATTATGGGGTGGGCTCCAATAACCATATGCTTTTTATTGGACTACCATAGATGATCATCATCCTCACTCAATACCATATCTATCGTCATGGTTAACTACCATTTTGATTAACTAATTGAGATTTTCACAAATTGTTTTATTATTTTGTGTCACTTGTACAAAAAAAAAAAAGGTGATATTTGATATCAATCCAATTTAGCTACTAAATTATATTTTTATGGACTACTACTTATTATCCCATTAAAATTGTTTTTATGTTCACCATGGGGACTTATTCTTTGCTAAATTTTTTTTTCATCATTGCCACTTTTTATTAGCTAAACCATTTTTTAATGTTCAACATTGCGACTTTGATCATGTAATTTAAGTGACCTTTAAGACGTAGCATACACTATAAGATGAGAATGGAACTTAGACTACTTAGAATAACATCTTACTTCTACATCCATATAAACCCTAGACTTATAAATGTCTTGAATGCGGCAAAAAGTCTCCCTATGAATAGTGCACATTAGGGTTTCTCAAAAAACATACTAGATACTTTTTTTGGAATATAAGATATCTTATTAAAAAATAAGTTTAATTAATGTGTACTAAAATGTTTATAAAATATTACAATTGGTATATTTAATTAATTAACTATTTCTACTTACTAGAAAAACATACTAGATTTTTTTTTGGAATATAAGATATCTTATTAAAAAACAAGTTTAATTAATGTGTATTAAAATGTTTATAAAATATTACAATTAGTATATTTAATTAATTAACTATTTGTACTTACTAAAATAATACAGATTAATAAATTTAAATTAAAACTATGCTTACTTATTAAAATAATTCAAATTAATAAATTTAAGAGAAAGCATAAAAAAACATAATAATTCAATGCTAGGTGTGAATTTCCAATCTCTTCATATTTATATCTCCAATAAAACATACACCCTTATAATAAAACTTAAAAATAAAACTTAAAAACCCATGCATTTTATTATTATTATATATATATTTTTTTAAAAATAAAATCATTAAATTTTTTATGAAAAGATAAAAAGAAACCTTCACATACTATCTAATATTATTTTTGAAGTAAAATATATATCTTGTTATAGGTCAAATTCTGACGCAAGGGATATCCTCCCATCATGAATAGATAGCATGCACTAGAATGCCTTAAACTGTCTTTCTATAAGTAAATAATATAAAACTGAGTGCACATGCTACCGAATATCACTTCTAAAATAAAAATGTGCATTTTGCTATATGTCAAATTCTAACACCATGATGTTTGTCAATCAAAGTCAAACAAACTGGTTAATATGCAGTAAATGCCTTTCGTTAAATAAATTTATAGCAAAATTCTAACACCATGATGTTTGTCAATCAAAGTCAAACAAACTGGTTAATATGCAGTAAATGCCTTTCGTTAAATAAATTTGTATCGTGAGAGAAGGGATTGTCGAGGAGTTTTATGCATCAATCTTATTTAATTTTAGGTTTTCAAAAAAAGCTGATTCAATTTTGAAAGCAGCTATAATCCAAAAACACAATAAGCGTAGTAAATTTTACAATTATTCTTTCAAATAATTGATGTAGGTTTTCACTGATATAATTTTATTGCTTATAAAAAACTTATAATTATTTTAATAAAAGAATATATATTTCACTTTCTACTTTCGCTGCTAAGTTAAAAAAGCATACACAATAATGACTATAATATTCAAAACTATAAATACCATAAAACTCTTTATAAGATTCGGAACTATAAAATAAATTATGCATTTGCATTTTCGCTTTGGGGTTCTCGAAAGAAAAAAGATAACCGTTCATCTATCTCAAGGGAGTAAATTTCTTTATAAATTCATACATATGCTAGATTTGTAGTCCGTTGAAATAGAGAAGAGATCTAAGTTTTTTATTTAATTATCTAAAACAACGCTTGAAATTGTGAAGCAATTTATCTGCAAACAAATCAGCAAAATATTTGATACATCCATGTCACAATGTCGACTCTATTTAATATCAATGCAAAAACTATAACTAAATCTATTTTGAAAAACTTACTCATTGTGCAATTTCTAGTTAAAAGTGGCTTCAATTCGATGGTGCATGATAAAGAATGTAGAGGCAGAAGTACACAAAGATTGGATTAAAAATAGAATGGAGCAACAATTCTTCTCATCATTCAAAATAAGTTAAATAAATAACATGTGAAACAAGGAAACTGGAAAAAACTCAACTAACTCAACCAAATCTGAATTGACTATGAAAACTAGTAGGAAGTGAGATTAAATATCATGGCACCTAACAAACAAAGAGATTAAATATCTCAACACCCCCTCCTAATCTCAATTGTTACAAGTATTGTGATTTACAATGCCCGATTACCCTATTTGAAATTCAAATACATTTTTTCTCAATGGCTTTGGGAAAATATCTGCAAGCTAATCTATTGAACCACAAAAAGAAAGTAAGATATCTCAATCATTGACAAGCTCATGAATGAAATGAAAACATGTGTCAATGTGTTTACTCTTTTAGGGAAAGGATTTATTTTTTGATAAAGAAATTGCAGAATTGTTATCAGAGCAAATAGGAGTTGGCTCCTTTTGAACATTTGAAAGATCCTTTAATAGTCTTCTCAGTGACACTGCTTGACAAGTTGTTGAAGTGACAGCTACATACTATGCCTCTGTAGAAGATATTGAAACAATGGGTTGTTTCTTGGATGCCCATGAGATCATATTGGTTCCAAGGTGAAAAAACATACCTTGAGGTGCTTTTGCGATCATCTAAACTTCCTGCATAATCATTGTTTGTATAACCTGAAAGTGAGCAATTTTCTGAATGTGTGTAGAACAAGCCATAATCAATTATTCTTGCAACATATCTTAATATCCTTTTTGTGACCTTCCAATGGGAAATCTTGGGCGATTTCATAAACCTGGAAACAAAACTATTTGCAAACATGATATTTGGGCTAATTACAGTGAGATATAAAAAACTACCATCTAGAATTTTATACAATGTGGAATCATCTCATGTTGCTACATCTTGTTTTCTCAACTTGGTGCTTGGAACAATTGGAATATCAACTAGTTTTCAATTGGTCATTTTGAACTTTTAGAGGATGTCAATGGCATATTTGTGTTGACAAACAAAAATTCCATTATTGATGAATCTCAATGCTTAAGAAATACTTCATGAGCCCTAGATCATTCATATCAAACTTTGTTTACATTGTTGCTTTGAATTCGTCTAACATAATATTGCCTGTATAAAGTAGATCATCAACATAAAGGCAAACAATGGGTATTTCACTTGCATGATTTTGGGTATATAGAGCTGGCTCGTGGCTACTTTTGCAAAACCACATTTGATGAGACAAGTGTCGATGCGACTGTACCAAGCTTGGGGAGCTTGTTTCAAACCATACAATGCTTTCTTCAACCTGTACAACTTATGCTACTGTCCTAGAACTTCAAAACTAGGAGGTTTCTCCACCTAAACTTCTTCCTGCAATATACAATTTAAGGAATCAAATTTTAGAGCAAGTTGAAAAGTTTTCTATTTGTGTTGAGTTGTTGTGGCCAAAATAGTTCTCACAATGTCTAACCTTAGTACTGGAGCAAAGTTTTAACCATAGTTGACACCAAACTATTGTGAGAATCCTTTGGAAACCAACATTGACTTATGTTTTTCAATTTCTCTTTTTCATTTAGTTTGGTCTTGTATACTGTAACATCCCCTGATAACCTCGCAAGAAAATGCAAGGAGTTAGGAAAATTTTTCAGTATTTACTATGTGTAACTTTCTAAGTTACTTTCCATATTTCTTCAATTAACATTAGATAAACCATCATCATTACATAGAGTAATATTTAATAAAATAATAGTGAGTTACACAACCATTAACTGTCATTGTCATATCATATTAACTTAAACTTCTTGATGTAACCATGCATTAATTCCGTGATTCTTTTAACTCAGTTAATAAATCAAATACTTGATAATATAAACATCACATCATGCAAAGAATCAACATCATAAAAGGGCACAACAAATAATCACATCATTAGACATTGATATACCTTCGAAACACTGTAGGGTGAAAACCAACAAACGTTTAATTTTATTATTAAAATCTCACAAGGGCGTTTACCCCTCACTTAATGGTTTGTAAAGGAGCCCATCCCTTAACCATTTTCGTAAAATTTTATATAGAAAAATCACCTTAAATGCAACAAAACTAGTTATAAGTTATTACAATCATCATGATATCATTTACCCATGAATCCTCCATCTCTATGCCTTTATGGTCGGGCTATTCCCACTAGTGGATCATCCTGCAATTGGCATTCCTTACTTTGGATGGACCAACAAATCTTTATCTGCCACAATGTTAAACATGAACTATCCTTTGCACCATCCTTTCCTGCCATTGTTGTCGTTAGCACACTTGATATCATGATCAAATAAAATATTAATCAATCAATAATAAATCTTTATTAGTGACACTTCAACATCTATTCATGTGCATACATAAAACATAAACAAAATGTCATGAAATGTATTCTTTAACATCATTACACATGCATTAGTAACAAAAATATCACCATCAAGCTTCAGATATCCAATAAAATGCTAACACAATCTTTCATGCACTTTCATATTCTTTATTAATGTTCGTACTAACATACTAGATACTATTATTGTTCATGTAAAATGCATAACAATATTTCACGAGAACTAGTCCAACAAGCAATTTTATTTGTGCCTACTACTATGATTTCTTTTCCAAATGGATTAATGCAATAGATTTTATACTTATGCATGTCAATGCATGTTATTTTCCACGGGAGAGTTATTCACAATGACTATTATATATAAAAATAAAAGATCTATTTCAAACAAAGTTAACATAAGAGTTATAATTTCTTGCATGCAAATACTTGTCCTCTCCAACAAAAAATAACACAATATCTTGTTCTTCTTGCATGTGAAGCATATATTTTCTTCCAAAGGAAACTAACTAAATCTTGCATGGAAAAGCACATTTCTTTTCTAATGTATCAAATGCATAAAATCTATTCTTTCATGCATGCAAGCAGACATTTTCCTCTTACAAAAAGATCAAGCCAAATGACTATACATAGTCTTCTTCCAAAAGAAAGCTAATATCATAGTTAATCCCTTTATGTGTTCGGATGAATATTATTTTTCCCAAAAGAAGGCTAACTAATCAATACATTTATGCGATTGCACTTTTATTTTCTCTAGAATGTAATACCAAAACTATACTTTTCCATGCATGCAAGTACATATGTTTCTCTTAAAAGCCTTCCAAAATGAATCTTAATGCAATAAATCACGTGATTACCAGTTTTCCTCTCCAAGCATCTAATTCAATAATTCATGTAAGGACATGTTTTTCTCCTCTTCTTTTTCAAGAGTTCTAACACAACAAATACTTCCTTGTGCATATATATATATATATATATATATATATATATATATATATATATATATATATATATATATATGCCAAGGAATCTAACACGTTAATTATTCATTTTTCAAAAGTTAGATAACTCACTAGCTATTATGCATGCAATACAAAATCGTTTCCTATCATTTCACACATAAGACAAATTAGCAATATTTCCTCAAGAAATAACATGAATAAAAAATCCTTATCAAATAACACAACCAATTGTCTTTTATGCAAATGTTTTTATGTGAAATCTTTCTAAAAAAGGTTATCTCTTTTTGCACAACTCAAGTTTCCTTGGATGTAAAATCACATATTAATTTTGAGTAGATCAAATACATAAGATATCATTCCTATGCACATAAGCATATATTCTCTTTAAGAGTCCAATGTTTTTCTTTAAATATTTAATGCATATGGAGCATGAGAATATCTCTAGTAATTTTTAAAATGAAATAACTTAATTTATTTTCAAGAAATATCAAACTTAGTAGTTATTTTTTTGTGCATGCAATTAATTTATTTCTTTTCAAGAACACTAACACATTATCTATCTCTACGTGTACATAAACAATTATTTTGATTGTGATGACAAATCAAATGGTAGCACTATGTTTTACTCAGTTTTTCCTATTTTAGTGATCACTTTTGGGCGTGATTTTTGAACATTTGGAAACGAATTTTTGAAAACAAAAAGTTTATTTTTTTGTTAGAAATGGGTTCATTTAAAAAACCTCTCTCAGTTTTTACATAGGTGTCATGGTTTAGAATATTAGTATGAATCTTTTCAGCTCATTTTTCTAGATTTAAATATTAATTAATTTCTTGTTTTAGTCATCAATTTTGGGCACAATTTTCAAGCAGTTGAAAATGAATTTTAAAAATATGAAGGAGGATTTTGTCAAGAATGGGCTCATTTACAGAAGTTTCTTTTAGCTTTTACAAATATATTACATTTTGGGAGATACGAAGAAATATTTGGACCCTATTTTTCAATAACTCATGCAAATCTTTTCCATGATTAGTTTGATTAAATTATCTTCATTTTTCAATGATTCATGCAATATTTTCAAGAAATAGACCTCTATATGTATGGAAGCTATACTTATTTCCATGGTAGCTATGTTTCTTACATGCAGCCATATACTTCTTTGCACAGTATCTATTTTTCTGCATAAAAGCATTTCTTTTCTAAAAGAAATCTGGCATAATAAATATTAATCTCACACATATGCAATTTATTTTCTAAGAGAAATATAATATAATATATATTGATCTCACACATATGAAAATTCTTTTAAGAAATTGATGCATATATAACTTATCTTTTAAATGCTTGGAACCCCTTAGCCCAACGAGACTCTTAATGCATTATTATATGTCGAATGGACAATTCCTGGCATATTAATATAGCAAATGATGGCTTGGTAAGTGATGAAACAATCTTGCGCCAAGTTCTCCACATGATTGACATTGATTCAACAAATTTTGTACATAGAATTATTCAAAAACACTAATTCCTCTCTCTTGGTCTACTTATACATGTATTTTCCCATTAGTTCTCATTGCCCATAGGCTTACAATAAGTAGAATTAAGAAATGCAATAACTTTTCTAAATCCTAAAAGCATTCCATAAATCACTCATAAATTACTCCATAAATCATATTTTTCCTAAATACTAAAATAACTCCATAAAACATCCATAAATCACTGCATAAATCATATTTTTCCAAATTCTAAAATCATTCAATAAATCATATTTTTCTAAATTCTAAAATCACTCAATAAATCATCCCTAGAATATCTCAAACTTTTCAAGGTAGATTTCATTTTTCCTTATGGAAAAATTATCACATATCCATAGATTTTCTAAAATTATGACTTATTAGTTGTAAAGTTCATAAAATATAACAACTTGCAAAATATAATTTTCTTTACATAGAAGAATATAAATTATTTTCAATATAAGAATTACAAATTAATTCTTGTAATATTCTTGTAATTAAGAATTAGAAGAATATGCTTCTTGTAATATAACTATAAGAATTAATAATATTTAATTATTTAATAACACATTTTACGAGAGTTTTTATAGTAGCTTACACGAGGGATATTACATATACCCGCTTTACACCAATGCTAGTTTTGTCTCTTGTGAGATCAACCAATTTCCAAGTCTCATTCTTCTCTATGGCAGTGATTTCTTGATTCATTACATCAACCTAATGTTTTTCTTTGACTGCCTCTTCAAAATGTTTGGTTGACAGGAAAGAAAGGAAAATATATTTTGTTGATCAAACTCATGCTCCTGTTAGTATATTTCTCTGATGCTTCTAGTTTTCTGATTGTAAATGAAAATGATGAATCACTGGTGGATTCACTACTAAAATATGTCCCATTTTTAGAGTAGTATGGCTCTTCCTACACCTGCAATCTTGGTAGTTGTGGTGGATGGACATGCTGATTTACAACTTCAACAATTTGATTAGACCAAGATTTAGTTTCAAAAAATTTAACATCTCTGCTTAAAACAAACTTCTTGGTGACTGAATTATAGAGTCTATAAGATTTTGATTGTTCATTATAGCCTACAAATACATCTTTCACTTCTATCATCAAGCTTCTTCCGCAACTGCTCAAAAACATGTGCAAATGCTATAGAACCAAAAATGCGAATGTGAAAAACATTCACCTTCTTACCATCCCATGATATTTGAGGTATTGCATTTTTGGACACTAGTTATAGGAGATTTGTTGAGAACATATACTGCAGTCGAAAATGATTTAGCCCAATAGTCATTAGACAACTTCTTCTCGCGAAGAATACGTCTGGCCATATTCATGATTGACTGATTTTTTCCTTTCCGCTACTCCATTATGCTATGGAGTATATCTTCTTGTGTTCTGCATGATGGTTCCTCACTTTTGACAAAAAGAATTGAAGTCATTGGAATTGTATTCTCCTCATCTGGCCTCCTTCATATGTACCATTTTTAGAGTAGTATGGTTCTTCCCGCACCTGTAATCTTGGTAATTGTGGTGGATGGACAGGACGATTTACAACTTCATCAATTTGATCAAACCAAGATTTGGTTTCAAAAACTTTAACATCTTGGATTAAAACAAACTTCTTGATGACTAAATTATAGATTTGATAGGATTTTGATTATTCACTATAGCCTAAAAAATACATCTTTCACTTCTATCATCAAGCTTCTTTCGCAACTACTCAGGAACATGTGAAAATGCTATAGAACCAAAAATTTGAAAGTGAAAAACATTCACCTTCTTACCATCCCATGATTTTTGAGGAATTGCATTTTTGGAGACAGGTTTTTGGAGATCTATTGAGAACATTTACTGCATTCGAAAATGCTTTAACCCAATATTCATTGGACAAATTCTTCTCTCGAAGAATACATCTGGCCATATTCATGATTGACTGGTTTTTTCCTTTCTGCTACTCCATTTTGCTATGGAGTATATCTTGTTGTGTTATGCATGACAATTCCTCACTTTTGACAAAAAAATTGAAGTCATTGGAACTGTATTCTCCTCCTCTGTCTCACTCAAGAATGTTTAAAGGATTTCCACTTTTCTTTTATACCTTTTCTTTGAGCTCTTTGAATATAGAGAAAGTATTAGATTTATTTTTGAGAAAATAAACCCATATATTCCTACTATAAGAAATTAAAAACTACCACCAATGGACTATGTTTTCATTGGGCAACATATGTTTGTATGGACTAGCTCTAAAGGATCTTTTTCTCTAGTGGAAGATGTTAGAAAGCTATCCCTTTTATGCTTTACTAGAATAGAAATTTCACAGTTACGATATTTTTCATTTAGAATGGGGAGACCAATGACCATAAAATGTGTCTAAAGAAGACTTAAACTCTTTATGGGAATACCCATATCTAGAATACCATATCATCGACTCATCTATTCTTGACATATTGTGTGAAAAATACTGTGAAATATTTCGACTTCTAAGAGTCAATGGAAAAATCCTATTCTTGGTTTTTTCAACCTTTGCTATCAATCTTCTATTGGGAGGTTTTTCATAGATATAACATGTGTTCCCTTGGAATATTACATCATAACCATGTTCCATCAATTGACCTACACTAATGAGATTATGCTTCAAATGTGGAACATAATAAACATCAGGTATATATTTCTGCTGATTTTGTTTAGTAAGGATAAGGACAATACCTTTCCCTTCAACTTTAATATGAGAATGATCTCCAAGACTAATTTCAGATGTTATGAAAGCATCGATGTAATAAATTATATTTTTGTTACCTGTCATATAATTGTTGCAACCAGTATCCAACAACCAAAGGTCCTCACTGTGACTGTCTTTAGAAAGATGGAATGAATGAAACATGGTTTCATAGGATTCTCCTTCATTGTTGGAGATATGGAC
Organism: Pinus tabuliformis; assembly: GCA_031772625.1. Classification (NCBI taxonomy): domain Eukaryota; kingdom Viridiplantae; phylum Streptophyta; class Pinopsida; order Pinales; family Pinaceae; genus Pinus; species Pinus tabuliformis. Next base: position 250,945,263 of record CM062809.1, on the reverse strand, counting down.
ACTTCCTCTTTGTTGATCTGATTTTTTTCTTTCTATATTCATGTTCACAATGCCCAAATTTCTTGCAATAATAACATTGGATAATTAATTTTCTCCATGTTCCATTTCTTTGTGTTTTGTTTTTTGTAGGTCTCGATTGCTCTATTGCATGATGATGTTTTGATCGACCTCTACCTCTACCTTGCTTGCTACTGCCTCCTATCCTCCACCTCTGCCTCGCTACTGCCTCCATATCCTCTACGTCTGCCTCTTCTAGAAAAGATTTGTGCTTTGAAAGCTTCTTCCATGGAATCTTCTGCGAGGTTAAGTCTTGCTTCATGTGATAGAAGTGATCTAGTTAATTGTTCTACTGGGAAAGTTTTAAAATATTTGGATTCCAGAATGACTATTAAATCCATGTCATATTTCTTAGGCAGGATTCGAAGGAATTTTTCAACTATATTATGATCTGTAATGGTTTATCCAATAAGTTTTATTTTATTGATGATGCCCATGACTCTAGTCATGAACTAATCAACATTCTCTGTGTTAGTCATCTTCAAGATTTGGAACTGATCCCACAATGTCTGAAATTTTATAGTCTTCACTATATCATTTCCCTGGTATGCAACTTTCAGGACATCCCAAGCTTCTTTTGTTGTTTATGCGTCGGTTATCTTGTTGAATATAGAGTCATCAAATGAGTTATGTATCCAACATTTGGTTCGGTGCTTGCTCTTTCTGACTTCAATAGCTGCATTCCTATGATTATTAGTGATGGTTTCCCATGCTACTCGTGTCAGCTCTACATAGGCACTCTGAAGTGTATCCTAGCACTCTTAGGCTTGCCAAAATGTCCGCATCTATAAAGACTAGAATTCATAGTTTTTGCCAAGCAAAGTGGGCGTTCGTGGAAAAGAGTTAGAAGAAGCCATTTATTCAAATGCGGATGTGCACCCATTTTTTTTTATCTCATTTTTTATTAGAAAAAACTAAAAAATCGAATCAAACAATACCTTGTTTAAAAAAAATCCCCATTTCGTTTATAACAAATTCAAGTTCTTTTTTAAAAAGTTGTGAATAAAACCCCTTTTAAAATGAGACCCCCTTTTTAAATCATACCACTCATAAAAAAACTTTAAAACAAAATTTTTAAGGGTCTTTTTGTTTCATAAAATCAAATGAAGCAACTTAAAGTTTTGAAACAAAGTCTAAATTTTATTTGATATAAAAAAAGTAGAATGAACCTTTCATAAAATTGTTCCTTGAGTTTTTATTAAAAAAAATAGGATGGAAGTCGATATGACCCCATGCTCTAATTCAAAGTTGACCTCAATCTCCTTTAAAGTTTGTTCTTCAAGTTTTGTGCGAAATCTGTGACTTGGAGGCTGCAGACTCTTTTGACTTTACATGTTGATAGTTCATCGCACTTTGTCTCAAATAGGACTACGATTCATCACAAAATTTCTTCGTTTCATAAGTTTTTCATTATCATTGCACTTTCTCCTTTATTCTCCAAACACGTTCATCACACTTCCTTCATTTACCTAATTCAATGCAACACATTTATTTTCTCTATAGAGTACGATGAGACACACTGATTTTTATTTGATACTGTGATTGTCTCTACTATTTCTTTTAAATGAAACTACCTTCTTCTTGACTTCGATCTCCACTTGAGATCTCATCCTCGAGTTCTCTTCCTCGAGGTCTTCTCTTTATTCACACAAAAAATTAAAATGTTTCCTGCCTTGGTGTCTTATGCATCCTCGCGCTTTGAAACCATGGTAAAGAATGCAGAGGCGAAAATACACAAAGATTGGACTAAAAAATTGAATGGAGTGAATAACTCTTCTTATCATTCAAAATAAGTTAAATAAATTGTATGTGAGAAAAGGAAACAAATAGTAATAAATAACTCGAGAAAAAATCAACTAACTCAACCAAATCTGAACTGACTATGACACCTAGCAAATAGTGGAATTAAATATGATGACACCTAGTAGACAACGAGATTAAATATCTCAATAAGGCAAACAATACAGAAATTTGGAAATAGAAGTTTAGAAATCAAAACACAATAACGATGGAAGTCAAAACATTAAAAACAAGAAAATGTCATAATGGCATTGTAATAATTCAGACAAGCCCTTGCTTTTAAAAACTTGTATATTTAAGATACACAGTCTCTTAAATTAATACAACCCTAGAATCATAGAGTCACATAATGACTCTATTCAGAATAGTTTATCACTGGATAGAAAATAAAAAGAGTAACTCATTGTTGTTGGAATTAAGGGAGAATAACACACAAAATACATAGGTGGAAACAAGCAAAAATCATTACCACCTTACATAGAGATCCTAGTGATTTGGGGAAAACCTTCATGATCTCATAGGACCAAAGTCAACATTTCAAAAATGATTCAACTTAGGTAACTTATAATAATTATAGGGATCATAATTGATATTAGAACGTGTGATTGAATCTTTGTAATAGTGCATTCTTGAGGTGCCATAAAGAGTAGGATGACCCATCTGAAAACTAGCAGAGAAATTAGGTAGACCTCTCATTTCTTTCATTGGAAGGGGTTCAAATTTGATTGAGCATTTGTGATCACCTTCGACATCTCTGTATTTTTGGAGGTAAATAGTTAAGGGATCCACATAATCATGAAAACCCATCTTAAGTGACCCTTAAGATGTAACATATTATATAAGCTGAGAATGGAAGTTAGAAAAGTTACAATAATCTCTTACTGCTTACATCCATAAAACCCCTAGACTTATATAATTCAAAATAATGTCTCGTTAATCACTTGACTATTTAGGAGTCATAAACTCAAAATTAATGTCGTTAAATTCTTAATTATTATATGTTATAGTAAGGGAAAACATAGTTTACAAATTAGCCAGCCACCCGTGGTATTGCAAGAAAGAAAGCACAATCAAACATATATGTAGCAAAATAAAATAGACTATTAGATAGGGAAAATACCTGAAGATAGATACCTGGGAGTGGTGAATTCGCAGGGATTCCCTCCTGAGGATAAAATCATAATTTTGACTTCTGCATCATAGAGAAATGAGAGCTCATAATATTTCTTCATCAATCCATTTTGATGCTTGCAAAACATTACTTGTCTGTTGATGGCATTCTTGATCCTCTTCATCTCGGTCTTTCCCCTCACCATTGTTTTCTATCCTCTTTCTTTTTCCCTCCAAGAAAGTACTCACTCTCTCGGATGGGGGGTAAACAAACAACTTTCACTAAGTAGATGAGAAGGGATAAAATTGATATCCAATAATGGCTGGAAAATATTATACCAAATTCTTGAAAGAAAGAACAAGATAACCAACTGAGAGTAGGGTGAGCAAGATTACTCCTTCACTCATATCTGGGAAATAAAAATGACAATGGCATCATTGTGCCTGTATTTAATCTAGATCTTCCCTCTTGTGTCACTTATTCAATTATCAATTCAATTTTCCCCATCATTTTCCGCATATCACGGTCGTCACTATATTACCATTAGAAAAAACCTATTGTATTTGTATTTGTCACAGAATAAAATATATCAATCTATACCAACCCTCAGCATGAAATACAATGTCAATCAAACCATTCTTTAAATGGGACAATGATCTAAATAAAATCGGTATTCATTTCCACTTTTTTCATGTGACGAAGAGTACTTGCAGGAATTTTTAAGCAACCAAGAACCACAACTATTTAGATAACTTTTAGATATGCCATTTCAAGCTTATAAGGTATGAAACATTCTAAGAGTTGTATGAATGGAATCATGTACTCCAATGAAGCACCTTTATGTTTTTATTTTTCAGATATTTCTATTTTTATACTTTTTAACTATAATTGGATTTAATGGCTATGGAAGCGAGACTCAGAACTATGTGATATTATAATTATGTTTTAATTATCGAGTTAATAAATAATTTGTTTAGAAATATTCAGGAAAGAACATCAGAGTATTAGAAGAATTATTACTACCTTATTAAAATTTGTTAGTGGTTAAAGTCCGCGGGTTGGACCTTGCCAAAAAGTCTCCTAAATCCCTAGGAGAAAGTTGTTAAAACTATTAACATAATGGGAGAAAGATTATTTTAATCACTTAGTTGAACATAAATGTTAATTTGGGTAAAATGTGGAATAAATCACAGAAGGAGAGAAAGGCATGCTTTAAAGAAAAATAAAAAAAATATTTTTTGAAAAGTAAAACAAAAAGGCCTAGGAAAAAGGAAGACAAACCTTAAAATTGGGTGTTGTTAAAATTTGTCGAGAGAATCTATATGGGAAACCACTTAGGAAACAAAGAGGTTGTTGATTCCTAAATGCAAGAATCTCTTAGCTCCAGGGGGAACTGATGAAGACAATTAATGGTTGGGTGGAACGTGCTCTTTTCTTGAATAATCCCCGAGCAATCACTACGGTTAGAAGAAATTATGTTTAGTTCTTATTGTTGATTATGAATCATCCAATGATATGTATCGATAACATAGATAAAATAATGCATACTTTTTCTCAGTGTACACATTATAAGTTTGATATGTAGGGTTATCTATTCTTTTATATGTTATTGTTATATGCATACAATTTCTATGCGCATGCTTGGAGGATAAACTTGTCAAAATACATTGTTAGTGATGGGAATAACGATTGATTAATTTATAATTAAGAATTGATCTGAGAATAATATTAAAGGATGCATAAATGGTTGAATTTATTTGTATTAGAATTATAAGATACTAAATCCGAACTATACGAGGCAGAAAAAATTTAGGAATTTTGTTTGTGATCTAAATTCTACAAGGGAAAGAATTAAAGTTGTGGTTAATATTTGAAGGGTATTAGATAAATAATGAAAATGAAAACCACTCCTAGTTATCAAAGGAAATTTTATTGAAACGTTATCTAATTTTAAGTTTGGTGTATTTTTACTGGAATATTGATTAATTTTAAAAGTATGATACAAATCGAAAAGAAAAGGGAATGTGGTAATGTAGTAATTATTTTATCTTTATAAATTATATCATATCTACATTCAAGATCAATGAATAAAATATGTATATACAGAGTGGAATGATTTCCTTCTAGAAAGGAAACTTGGAGAGTCCATGTTATTCCTATCCCTTAATTAATTATACAATTATCTTTATATGTATAGCTAGAAAAGCTAATAGAGAAAAAAGCATTATTATGTACATGTACTTATGAATACAAATATATTCCTTTTAATTTGATTATACAAAGTATAGATCCTAATAATCTCACATTATTCACAACTAAAAAGGTATCGTAGAAGTAACTATACAAGATAAATGAATTGAAGTTAAGACAACAAGTGACCAATACAAAGATGATTAGTATAAGAGGATACATACCATAAAATGATAAAATAAATACACTAGAGAAGCCTACAAAATCCTTTATTGTATATTAAGTATGATTGGACAAACTATTCATATAGAAATTAAGGTAACCAAAGAATGGTTATAGGTAGAGTAATAGTATAATATCATAACAAAGTTTTAGAACTAAGCTCACATGGAGAGAAACTAGCACTTATTCTCCATTGATCAAGGAATTGTATAAAATAATTTCGAAACACATCTTTTATATACTGTATACAAAAACGATAAAGCAACTTGTTTGAATACAAAACTACTGTGCAAACATAAATACTATAATATCTATATAGTAAAGGAACATCATGCAAAAATCTGACTTAGGCTATATATCATGGTAATACATAATGTAATTAACCACACAGTAACTAGTGAAAAACTTTGTTGATGAATAACTTATAAGCACTCGAAGAGTATGGAATGCATAAATATTACAATATAGTGAATCATAACAGTTAAAATACAAAATACATAGTAACAAGTTCTTATATATCAAATAATATGTATACATGAGTCGTATATATTTATTGCTCAAATATATTGTATATGCCAAGAAGGAAAGAGGCTGCAAATTGGAAAAACATAGTACTAGTATATTAATCCATGATATAAAGGAAATCAAATACAATCAAGGCTGCATGCCATAATATCCAATTACAATAAAAATTCATGGCAAGAATGTTTATATCTAACCCTAATAGGTTTGAACTCAAAAAAATAAGAAAAACTTAAAGAAAACCCTGTATGGGGTTCTGGAAACCCTAGTCGACAAGTCATGTGCCTCTGTGTAGGCCTACAAAGGATATGAGTTTGAAAGAAGGTCAACTTGTAGATCAATGACAATGGAGTCAAAGTGTTGAAAAATTAACTTTAATCCTAGTTGAGCATATATCCTTTCTCATTACGCCAAACGCCATACCTATAGACAACAAATTACTGGCCAATGTTAGAACCCTCAAGTATTAAGGAAATTAAAGATGTGAAAGGAAGAGTAAATTCATAAAAACTATACCTATTAACGAGCAAGGCCACACCTTTCATCCAAGACCTATGTGCACCAATCACAAGGAAATTAGTAGAAGAAGGAGAATAATAAACCTTTGTGCAGAGGGAATCAAATTCTTTAATAAGTTATATATTTTATATTGAAACTAATGAAAGTGGGCGATGAGCACTAGGGTTTGAAAAAAAAAAGTGAAACACCTTAGTGAAAGAAACAAAACCATTGGAAGAATTCTACATAGTTAATTAAAAAGGATGTGATATCCTCTTTTATTTTATAAAACCCTCATTCTGAAATAATATAGGTAACGCCCATAATATCCAAAGTCAACAATTTCCAAAAAGGAGCCAACTTACTTTTAATACTTGGCATTTGACAATATTGTGGAAGGAAGGGTACGAACCGTAAGAAAAAAATTATAATATAAATATAAGGCTAAAAATTCGAAGAGAAAGAGTTTGAGAGATATTTTCTTCTGTTTATCAAAATAACCAGTTGAATAACCTATAGGAAAGTTCCAGATGCACCCTACACAAGGTATGAGCTATTAGAAAAAATCTCATCAAAGTATAAGGACTATCACAGGAAAATAGAATAAATAGAGAAAAATAAAGTCAAATTTTACCTTTGGGTAAGAAATTGAAGCCCCAAGTGCCTTGGTGGGAGGCCATTACTTGTTAGCAGTTGGCTCATTATTTTCCTTCCTACAGAAACTGAAAAATTCAAGGAAAAAAGTAAGTTCTCTTATAGGTATATACATTTAACAATAATTGACAAATAGAAAGAAAAATCTTGAAATATAATGTACCTGCATGATTAGCACAAGATCAAAACAAACCATGAGATTACAAGCATTCCTTGGTGTCAAGTTAGAGGTGTAATAAAGGCCCAAATGGTCATAAAAATAAATTCTAGACTGATGATACCTTACCAAACCACAAAGCGATGCTCTAGCTGAGACAAAAGACAAATGCAGTCAAATGAAGAGGGAAAGAGTAGGGTAAGTTGATTTGGTTTAACCCTAATCAATCTCAACCCTCCAATCTCACAACATAGACTGACATTGTTGAAAGCACGTAGGTACAAGGAGTCACATGGACTCACATAGGACAAGACCATAAGGCTTGTGTCTCGTAGTGCCAAGTGCGCAGTGAGGACCATGAGCCCTATTAAAAACCAACTTCATATATCGCACACAGATGGAAATAAGAGAAATAGCATGGTTAAAAGATGTAATATGTTGAAGGTTTAATATATGTGTGGAAGTCTGGTTAGACATATAAATAAATGGGTCATCGAATTATGGTAAGGCCTCATCCTTATTAAAAGACACATTGCGCTTATAAGGAATGGACCTTATAACTACAATAATTATCATAAATGATATCCGAACTTAATACATTTCACAGTAAGACCTTATGTTATGAACTGTGATGAAATACAAATATAATTTGAATAAGGTTAGGAAAAATAAATAAATACCTTGTCTAGTAGTAAGAGGACCAAATTTTAGTGTATTCAGATGTAATAGAGAGAATCGAGAGATTTCAAAACAGGATCTAAAAGAACTTATGCAATTCTTGAAGTCATCAGAGAAAATATAGTGAAACAAATGTATTAAAGCCTTAACGAAATATGATGTCATTGGTTGGTAATTATGGTAAGAATAAAAACAATTTGGTATGTGAGATTTAGGTATTCTACATCCAAATTGCATAGAATGTTATGGCATGTATCATAGTCAATACGTACGGTGGCTAACCATCATAAACAACTTGTCCTAGAGTTTTAATTTTCATTGCAGGCCATAGACAAAAATCTATATGGAACAAAAATATGAAACTTCACTAGGATAGACTTGGAGGTGATTCTATTGGATTTTACTAGACCAGAACAATGTAAAAAGTGGATCCACGAGCATACCTAGATTAGGATTTGTTTTGGGTACATATAGTACTATTAATACAACAACCATATGGTATTTTGAATGTCTTTCCTACAACATTTAATCATGTCATACTTCCAACATTTTGAAAAGATTGGAAAGCCTTAGCTCCTACAACAACCCTTAGTTACTGGAGCGGCCACGTGGCAGGGTGATGACATTGTTTAAAAATTTATATATAAAACAAATATTAGCATTTTTTTTTCTAAGTAAGGCTAAACTATTATATTACAGCAAGAGCAAAATTACATCATCAAAATTACAACAGGGCCGCGGCCCTGTAAGACTTGTCCTGGGACTGACAGTAGACTCAGGAGTATTCATTCCAGGATTACATAGGATGGAAACTTAGAGCAACACTCATGTAGCTGACACATGGACAAAAACAACATAAACACGTGAAGAACACCAACACAGAACAGAGATAACAGATAACCGACACAATTACATAGTGACAGAGTGACAGACACATATATGACCGCGAAGGGAGCTGACAGAGAAAAATTCTTGCTGTAAAACCTGGAGCGCGAGCTGGGCATGCTAGTCTTCCTCAGTTGTCTGCGGTTCATCCTCCGTCTTGCAGCAGGGAGGCTAGAGGATAGCCTTACCAGGATTGCGCGTTCCACGGTCACTTGGGCCAGCACCATAGTCACGAACAGGTTCACTCGGGCCTGCTCCCGGGTCATGTATGGGCCTCAGCATCTCAATAGCAGGGAATTCCATGTCCACAGTGGGAACAATCCCAGGAACACGCTGAGGGTTGGCACGGGGATTGCCTTCATCATCTAACCAAGGATTGCTGCAGTGCTCCACTGAGACAGTCACGAAAAAAGTGGAATTGGCCAAGGTACAAGGAAGGCGGTATCTAACCATTGGGTGCTCCGTGTGCCCACAATCCATTCTCGCAGGAGGTTCCACCATTCTGCCTCTGCCCGAGGGCCTTCCTCTCGGTCTTCTGCGCTCAGAGGTTTCTTCAATTGAGGAAGAAGTCGAAGGGGCTCTTCCACTGTAGCCGCCCCTTCCACTGTTACCCCTTCCACGATTACGCTGCATACTGTTCCTCTGTACAGGACGTTCAATTCCCCAACAAAACTGCGGATGACTGGTTTGCAACACCACTATTTGCACAGGTTCACTGCCTGACCGAATTCTAGCCCTCCAATTGCCCAATTCTGTAGCTGCAGAACCTTGACCGTCACTCTCAAGGCCTGAATGAGAGCCGAGACAATGAACCTCCACCACTTCCTTCGAAACAAGAACAGGAGCCGACGAGAGATGCGGGTTTGTAACACCACCAGTCTCCCAAGTACGCAGCACCACCAAACTCTCGGGTTCGCAACTAGCTTGCTCGTAGGCCCGCCAATTGCCTAACTCTGTGGCTGCTAAACTGGCACAATCGCTCTCAGAGCCTGAGTGGGAGCCGAAGCGATGAACCTCCGTCACCTCCTTCAGGACCAGAACAGGAGCAGACGGGAAATGCGGGAGAATGTCCGAGAGTTTACAGCTATGATGCGCCATGTTTCGCTTCTCAAGACGCGCAATGAATGTCGACGGGACGCCACTGCCATCAACCTTAACTGCCCTCCTTAAATGCTGCGTGCTGGTGTAGTTAGGGTGTGTCCTCCTGGCATGCGTGGCTTGTCCGGGCGGACACCTGCCCTGCGGACGAGCCTTAGTCTCTATGTGTCTAGCAACCACCCGCATCCGGGGGAGAGAGATCCTTTTGCACCAAGGTGATGCAGTCTTTTTTGAGTTGTTCATCTTCAACTATGTCCAGGGGTCCTGAAAAGTGTGTTGATGTCTGGGAAACTCCTTGGTTAGCCAGTCTATCGGCTACCTTATTTGTTGTTCTTCGCACATGCTGAAAGGTAAAGCTATGTGGATTTGTAAGCTTTGCTTCCAAGGATTCCAACCTGCTCAAGAGTCTCCAGCTGGTCGCTACCTTGTCCGCTGTTGTTCCTGCTTGGATTTTCTTGGCTGCATTGATTAGGATGAGAGAGTCGCCTTCAACCTCCAGTGGGAAGAAGTGAAGTTGCTCTGCGAAGCAGATCCCTTGCCAAAGTCCTTCCATTTCCGCTACATTATTGGTATCTTTGCCGAGAGAGCCATAATATATGTGCATGGGTGTGCCTGTGTGACTTCTGATGATTCCTCCATAGCCTGCCGGACCAGGATTACCCTTTGCTGCTCCATCAAAGTTGAGCTTGAAAGAGTTGAGAGCCGGTGGGGACCAAGAGGACGGAGAGGTGGGGCCGCGGGGGGGGGCGTGTGATGACCTTTGCAAAGGCTGAAAGGTCGAGATTCCATTCTTTAAAAATATCCCTTTCTTGTTGCGTTTCTGGCATATCAGTGTCATACCAGGTTCTGATAGCTAAGGTTTCCTGGACATTTCTTTTATAGATGAGCCACAGAGCGTCTATTGTTCTGGAGGAGTTGTTGAAGATGCGTGAGTTACGCTCTTTCCAGAGCAGCCAGTACATAAAACCTGGAGTAAGATCCCATAAGGTATTGAGTAGTTGGCTTCGAAACGGGTTCTTGTCCCAGTTCCTTATATTGTCCGTCACATCTTCGCTCCTTGGTGCTGTTCTTTTGTTGCAGTACTCCACCCTCTCCCAGAGTTGCTTTGCTAGTGGACAGGACTCCATTAAATGGCTGATTGTCTCAGTGTGGAGATTGCAGTTTGGGCATCTGGAAGGCCCAATGAATCCTCGTTTTAGCAAGTTATCCCAAGTGAGTATACGCCTCTTACTGAGCAACCATAGGAAGGTTGAGATTTTGGGCCAGAGCCCAGGAAGCCAGACTCGTGCCCAGATTTGGTCTTGATTCTCTTGGCCGTTTGAGTAGCGCAACTGATGTGCTTCCTTAGTGGTGAATGTGCCCTTGTGCTTGTGACCCCATCTGAGCTTGTCCTGCTGGTTGGAGTAGCGTATTTTACGTTGCACAAGTTCCTGGTCCAAGTCTGAGAATGTTTCACCTGCCCAGTCTCTTTGCCAGCTGTTTGCAGATCTCCATGTTTGGTATTCTTGATGATGCGTTTGCTGCCAGAATTGATGCACGTAAATGAGGTTTTCTTGTTGCATATACGAATGCCAGAGTGGCATCTGGAATAGATTTGCCAGCTTGGGGAGCTGCTGCCACGAATCCTCCCAGAACTTGGCTGACGTACCGGAGTGTATTTCCCAAAAGCTATGTTCCTGTATGAAGCAGCTGTGTATCTTCGCCGCATTCCAGATTGGAGAGCCCTGGGCACTGGGGTTGATTCTGATTAGATCTTGCCATTGACTTCCCCTAGCATATTTTGCTTGCCATAAGCGAGCCCAAGGTGTATGAGGCTTGGAGAGCCAGTTCCACCACATACGGGCTCCCATAGTGCTGTTGCTTTGTAGTGGATCTCGAAGCCCTAGACCGCCCTCTGTTTTGGGTTTGCATACATCTTTCCAATTCACGAGGGCCCATTTACGATTTCTGCCCGTGGAGCCCCAGAGGAAGTTTCGCTGAAGGTTGCGAATAGCTTTAAGGACCCATTTTGGAGCTGCCAGAGTGGAGAAGAGGTACAGCGGCATAGCTTGAAGTACAGACTTGATCAGGACCAATCTGCCTGCCATATTGAGAGCACGAAAGGTCCACGAAGAGAGTTTTGATTCCAGCTTATCAAGGAGGGATTGCCATGAGGCATTTTTAATAGCGGAAGCTGAGAGGGGCGCTCCAAGATATTTAGAAGGCAGATGGGAAATGGTGAATCCCAAGATTCTGGCAATGTTCCTTTGAGTGGAGGGGGGGGTATTGAAAAAGAAGAGCTGCGATTTGGAGGCGTTGATGGAGGTACCGGATGCATCAGAATAGAGGGAGAGGAGCGATTTAAACATGGAAGCTTCTTTTGAGGATGGGTGGCCAAATAACATGGTGTCGTCCACGAATTGTTGATGGGACAGCGGATTGAGGCCATGAATGGAAATACCTTTGAGCTTGTGAGAGGCTGTGGCTGCTTTGAGTAGTCTGCTGAGACCTTCAGCCATTAAAACAAAAAGAAAAGGGGAGAGAGGATCCCCTTGTCTTATGCCACGAGAGGGCCGAAAGGGAGAGGAGGGGGATCCATTCAGGAGGACTGAAAAGCTAGGGGAGGTAATAAGGTTCATGATCCACCTGGTCCATGTAGCACTAAATCCAAAGGCTAAAAGCATTTTTTGGATGAAATTCCAACTAAGCTTATCAAAAGCTTTGGAGAGGTCGAGTTTTAGAATCATACCTGATTTCTTGAGGATCTTTAAAGAGTGTATAACCTCGTTGGAAAGTATGATTCCATCCATAATCTGTCGTCCTTCCACATATCCTGTCTGCTCCGGAGATATAAGCAGGGGAAGGAGAGGTTTGAGCCGGTTTGCAATAACCTTTGAGATAAGCTTATATATAACATTGCAGAGTGCGATAGGTCTGAAGTTCTCCGGCCTGTTGGGCTCTTCTCCTTTGGGAACCAGAGCTAGAAAAGTTGTATTGAGGGACGGTAGGATCCAATGCATGCTTCTGGATTCTTCAACCAGATTCCAAACTTCATTCTTGATGAGGTCCCAGAATTCGTGGAAAAAGTTAGCCGTGAAACCATCAGGACCTGGCGCTTTTCCATCCTTGAGTTGAGCCATGGCTTCTTCGACTTCTTGCATGGTCGTGGGCTGAAGTAATCTGTTGTTATGATCCTCAGTAATAATGCTTGGAATGTGCTGTGTGATGGCTCGGATTGCAGCTTCTCTGTTCTCAATGGGCTCCGTTAAGATTTCCTTAAAATACCCTGTGAATTCCTTTTCCATGTCCTCATGCTCTTCAATTCTTTCACCTTGTTGGTTGTTGATGAACGCTATATTATTATGCATTCGCCGTTGAATGGTGGTTTTGTGGAAGAATTTTGTGTTCTTCTCCCCTTCTTTGAGCCAGTTGATTCTTGATTTTTGCCGCCAGAGTATTTCTTCTTGCTTCCTGCGCTCTTCGATTTGGTTCCATAGTTCCTGTTCTTGTTGTGCTTGTTCTTCTGTTCTGCCTTGGAGGATGAGGTTTTGTTGGAGTTTACTCATCTGCTGTTCTAGTTGGAAGCGCTTCTCCTGAATGTTGCCAAAGCTTGTGCGATTCCAGATTTTGAGGACATGTTTCAGATTCTTTAGCTTTTGCTGGAATTGATACATTTTGGCACCCTGCGGCGGAATGTAGGCTGCCCAAGCATCGCTGACGACCTTTCTGAAGGTGGCATTTGTGAGCCAGAATGCTTCGAATCTGAAGGGTCTGTTGCATTGATTGCCTGGTCTGGACCATTGTAGCAGAATTGGCCAGTGATCCGACCCGCCATGTGGAAGGATGGAAGCATTGAAATCCCCTCCGAGGTGGATTGCATTGTCAGAGAGAAGGAATCTGTCAAGGCGGGAGGCTATGTGTTGAATGCCTCGTCGCTTGTTTGTCCATGTAAAAATTCCATTAGAGGTAGGGATGTCCATAAGATGATTGGTTCGAATGAAGTCTTTGAGGCTTTCGCTGTCACTGTCGAGCCCTATTCGGCCTCCCTGTTTCTCTGTCATGGAAGTTATTATATTGAAGTCACCGCCCCCGATCCAAAGCGGGAATTGTCTGTTTTCGTTGAGTTGAGCAAGCGTTTCCAGAAGTTCTATTTTTTGCTGAACTAATTGAGGAAAATAGACATTTGTAAGGTGGCCATGTATGCCAGTGCCAACGAGGTGGAATGAGGCTTGAATGAAATGGGGTGTGGCGTGAAGGTCGTATAATGTGACGATCTGAGGGTTCCAAAAGATGGCTAAACCGCCTGAGGCTCCGGAGGCATCAACAGAGATGGCCCTGCTTCCTGCCCAAACTTTGCCTCGGATTCGTTCAATAGCATCAGTGGTGCTTTTGGTTTCTTGCAGAAAAACTATAGTTGGTTTTTCTTGCTGAATCAAGTGTTTGATCATTCTGTGTTTTGAGGGACTGTTGAATCCTCTCACATTCCATGATATTAGCTTCATGTAAACTATGATTTGGGTTTGTAAAACTTAGTCAACTTAGGGAATCGCCCTGATTCCATAAGTATTTCACCTATTGCTATTGTGCGCTGGAGTTCTGTCTTTCGTCCTCTTTTCTTGAGATCCTTGAGTAGCTTTTTTCCGTCCCATGGACTGCCTCCCTGGATACCCAGGCTTTTATTATGCTGCGCCTTGGCTAGGACTCCTTCCAGCTTGTCGATCTGCCAAGGTTGAATGGAGTTGTATTCTTTTTGTTTGCATGCTGTTTCAAGTGTGAAGATATCTAATCCATCAATCGTGACATCCGCTTGATCTTCTTCCATAACAGTGGTGTCATCTAGAACTTCCTCATCCTCTTCTTGCTGAAGCCTGAGAGCTAGAGTAACATCGGTGTCCATATCGGAGTCCTGCGGCTTGTTATCCTTTGAGGATTGTTCTTTGGAGAACGAGGGGGGACTGAAATTTGATATGGATTTGCCTTTCTCCAGAGAGGGACTGGGTGTGGGTTTCATTGGATCAGGGTCAGAGACTTGCAAGGGATCTGGGTGAGGGTGGGGGGGTGAGGGCGGAGAGGGTTTGTGAGGGGATGCAGAACTGGGTTGGCCAATATTTTCTTGCGTTGCAAGAACGGAGAATTTATTCTGGTGGTCCACTTTGGGAGTGTTTTCAATAACTGGCTGACTCTTTTTGGCATGCCTGCGGCGGTTGGGGATTTTGATGAAACCTTCAGAGTCCATTTCAGAGACAGCAGCAGCTGCTTTGGACTGGGCATTTAAAGGGCAGTCACGGAAGAGGTGACCGTGCTCATGACACTTACGACAGCGGAAGGGAATGTGTTCATAATCTAAAGATTGAGTCCATTCATAATCATCATGATAGAGCTTTACCGTATCCGCGAGAGCGTTGGTAAGGTGCATCAGAACGCAGATCCTAGCATAAGAGGTGTACTTGCGAGTTTTTGTCTCAGCTGCAACTCTGATGAAGGTGCCCAGTTTGTTGCCTATGTCCGCAAGTGTTTCTTCTCTCCAGTATTCTGCAGGGAGGGAGTACATCCTGATCCAGACGGGCGCCCAGCTGAAGTCCTCCTTGTCAGGATTGAATCTGGGCTTCCATTCAGTGAGATAGAGGCCTGAAGAATTGAAGAAGTACGGCCCTCCTTCAAATATTCTCACTCTATCCTCCACACAGTTAAATATAGCTGTGAAGAAGCCCTTTGGTCCTAGTTGCAGAGTTATTTGACCTTTGGGCTTCCACTTTGAGGCTATCCAACCTTGTAAGGCCCTTTCCGTTGGCCAGAAGCCTAAAAATTTTCCTATGAGTGCATGGTCTTGCATGTACTGGATTTCACCATTGATGCGATGGCTGGGCAGGTCCACTTTGATGGGTTCAGCAGCTTTTGGGATGCAGGTGGCTGATGTAACTTTATGCTGAGTCGTTTTGGCTTTATCAGGCGTCTCTTTGTCGTCTTCAACCTCTTCTGTCGGGGCCGTATGGATCCTTGCCTCCGCTTTCTGATTTGCGCCTTGTCCTGCCTCTGGGTCGGCGTCAGAAGGGGGCAGAGGCTGAGAGTGCCGGGTAGCGTCAGAGCTCGCAGAGTGTTTTGGAGGGGGAGCAGAGCTCTCCCCTCCTCCCGCCATATCCATTGCTATCGACCAGCAAAGAATCGGCGGCTGTAGCAGGGTGAACAGTCAGGGCGGCGGCTGGTTAGGGTTTGGGTACAGAATTCAGGAATTCGCATCAGAGCTATCTCCCACCCCTCACGTTAAAACAAATATTAGCATTATAAAACATAAAAAAAAATAAAAAAAAACAGTAGAATCAAACTAATCCCTTACCATTGATACTAGTCATCACATAGTGACATAATAAATTTGATTCAAAATGACTTAAAAAAGTTATACATTAAAATATAAATAAATTAAAATTGCATAATTTATTGCATCTATAAAGATAATAAGGATTTTTAGGTTGTGTAATTTATACCACAAACATCTATGTGAAACCATCTAGTTGAGAAGTAATGGAGCCTATAGTTGAAGCTATCATTTCTCCTTCCTTGAATCTTAGTGGTAAAGGTCACATCAATCAAATTAGTTAACTCGCAATAGTTGGTAGGGTTTAAGTTTTTGGGGAGTAAATGAATTTGTTTTATTACTTGATTTTATGGTTTTCATAGGGAAAAGATGGTAAAATAGTTGTTATTGGTTATTCATATTTTAAAAGCTTGATTTTTATTTCATTTTTGTTCTTAAATAAGTTGTGTGTGTATATACATATAAAAGTAAGAAAATTTGAAATTTAAAATGTAGTTAATTTATAATTTTTATTAATTTATTTTTTAACTATTTTATAGTATATCATATTAAAAAATGATTAATATAAAATACATATTTACGTATATTAATTAGTTATTGGAGAAAATAAAGTAATAACCTAGCATAATTGGTTTTGACCATTTAAAACGTCTGAAATATAAACTTTAAATATTTGAAATGGAAATCAAAACATATAAAATATTTTCTATTTAACCTAATATTTCCTAAATTCCTTGTTAGAAAATTTTCTCTATCAACCTTTAATACCAAAAAATTAAAAAGCATAATAACAAAATTTGTCAGAATAAAAAAAATATAGTGTGGGAATTAAACAGGTGGGTTGGTGTCTTCTTTAGAGTGTGTGAACTCCATACTTGCTAGTTTCCTAGCCACCTTATTCATCTTGATATCAAACTCCCTAGTTCCTTTCTGAGTCTCATCCAGACAAAGGAGAATTTGCTATTGTTCCTTTGATCTTTCAAATAACACTTTTTTCATAATTGCCTTTATTTACCAGTTGATGTCTACTATCTACATGCATTTAGCATTCCTTGTCCTCGTAGTGCTTATGTAGGAAACACAATTTCAAACCTCCTCCAATACATGTTCATTTGAGATGAATCGACAATTTATCCTAGCCTCCTTTTCAGTATTTCCAATTTCCCATTAAAAAGATGGAGGAGTATTATTTAAATAATTCCAAGCTAAGTTCTTTGTTGTGATCTAGTCCCTAGAGGCGGATGGTCTTGCACTATTGTGATGACCTCTTCTATCATGTGCTCCTATTCCTTGAGGCACATTTTTTCATTGATATTTTTTCTATTGCAACAACCTATTCTATTATGTGTTCCTATGACTTGAGGCACAATTTTCTCGACATATTTCCTTTTATTTAATAATAGTTTTCTATTTTCTCAGTATCCTTTAATTTCCATGCCCAAAATGAAATTTGCAACACAAAGATCCCGCATGTGAAATTTATAAAAAATATGATTTTTCACTTCCTCGAAGATTTTTGTTTCATTTCCATTCAACAACAAATCATCCACATACATCACCAAATAAATAAGACAATCACCAACTAATTTTAAAATCACAGTGATCTACCTTTTTCCTTTTGAATCCAAGTCCCAATATTTTAGTATTTGGTCTCACATCCTTGGTGATTTCTTTAACCATTGCAAGGAATTTTTCAACTTGCATACTAGCTATTTCTTTCATTTAATAAAAAAACATTCTAGTTGATTGATGTAGATTTATCCTTCCAGATCCCCATGTAGGAATGAAATATTCACATCCATATGTTTTAATCAAAATAAAAGGAAGAAACAAAAGATAAAAGAAATATAATAGAAATTAACTTGGAAGTAGGAGAAAAAATCTCACTAAAGTTGATTCACTCTACCTAGGAATAATCTTTTTCTACTAACCAAACATTGTATTTCTCCACTCTCCCTTCCACATTCAACTTATTATTAAATACCCAATGTACTACCAATGGTATTTCTTCCAGTTCACAACTCCACTAGATACTAATGTAGGTTTTAACCCCGTACAAAGAATTACCTGCATTCGAATTCTAGAAAACAGAAAATAAACAATGGGGAGAGCATAACACATAAAACAAATATACACAGATATTTTCCCCTAGATCCAAAAATTGGGACTATCAGATTGATTTTTCATTATGTTCCTTTCAATGTTACAATACATATATATACATGCTGAAGCATCCATAAACCCAAATCCATTAACCCTGGATTAGAACATAATCGTAGTTCCCTTGACTGGATCTACAAAATACCATGGATTGAAAACCATCGCACCCAAAACCATGTGTGAAATCCATGCACAAAACCATAGGTAGGTCTGCCCACCTAAAATAGGACTAGTCATGGAAAGAATATAACACAACCCAACATTCTCCAACTTGTTGTTTTATTTCCACAGGGGGCCACAAGAGAGCTTAGTCATTGATCCAGTCCTGTAATGCCCATTATTTTGCTACACCAAGAGAACTTCTCAGTGCCCACAGACTTTGTCAATGCATTTGTAGTATTCTTCAAAGTGTCCACCTTTACCAGCAACACTTTTTTGTCTTCTACCATATCCCTCTGAACATCAATGTGCTTTGTCTTCGAATGATAAGCATGGTTCTTTGCCATGAAAATTGCACTTTGGATATCACATTCTATGCTTATAACTCATTGTACTAACCCCATACTTGAACACGATCTCTGCAACCAAACTACTTCTCTTCTTGCATGAGTGGTTGCCATGTATTCTGCCTCTCTAGTTGACAGTGCCACTATAGATTATCTCTTACTCATCCAGCTGATTGCCTCTCCAAATAGGTTAAACACATACCCACTTGTAGATCTTCTCTAATCCAGATCTCCATCCTAGTCTGCATCAAAAAAACCATGGATGTCCAAAAATCTGTCCAATACTGGTCTTCCTTGGTAGCACAAACCATAATCACTAGTGCCATGCCAATACCTGAAAACCACTTCAATACTATCCAATGCTCATTCCTTGGTTTTGACATAAACCTTCTTAATACTCCCACTGCATGTGTAATGTTTGGTCTATTACAAAACATTACATACATCAGACTACTGACTGCACTTGCATATGGAACACGAGACATGTCCTCTTCCTCTTCTTGTGTCTTGGGACATTGTTCAGTAGATAACTTTACACTTATAGGAATAGGAACCTTCAGTAGTTTACTGTCTTGCATATTAAACCTTTGCAGTATTGTCTTGACATACTTCCTCTGGTTTAACTAGAGCTTCCTCTTTGCCCGATCTCGTTTAATTTCCATGCCCAAAATATAGTTTGCAGCACCAAGATCTTTCATGTCTAATTTGGAGGAGAATTGGGTCTTCAATCCTCGATAATTTCTTTGTCATTTCCAACTAGCAACATATCATCCACATACAAGACCAGATAAATAACATGGTCACCAATTAATTTAAAATACACACAGTGATCTACTTTGCTTTTGGTGAAGCCAAGTCCCCATATAAATGTATCAAATTTCTGATACCACATCCTTGGTGACTGTTTTAACCCATACAAAGACTTTTTTAACTTTCATAACAATTCTTTCTTACCCTTCACCGCAAAGCCTTTATGTTGTTTCATGTAGATCTCTTCTTCCAGATCTCCATGAAGAAATGTTGTCTTCACATCCATCTGTTCTACCTCAAAATCAAAAGTAGTAGAAATAGATAAAAGTAATATAATAGAAGCTACCTTGGCAACATGAGAAAAAATATCACCAAAATCAATTCTCGGTATTTAGGAATAACATTTTGCTACTAACTGAGCTTTGTCTTTCTCCACCTTTCCTTTTTCATTCATCTACTTCTTGAACACCCATTTCCTACCAATGGGTTTCCTTCCAGCTGACAACTCCACCAAATCACAAGCCTCATTTTTGTGCAAAGATGCCATTTCATCAACCATGGCCTCTTCCAGAGTTTTCCATCCTCTGAATCTACTACTTCCTTCATAGTTATGGGATCATTATCAGTAATAAATAATAAAAAAATTGAATAGAAAGCAGATGGATTATATTGTTCTGGTTTCTTTCTTTCTTAAACTGATCTTCTCACAATTGGAGTTTGTGGCTCTTCATCTTCTGATTCCTCTTCTACTGTAGATACTAATTCTTCCTCCTTTAGCTCAAATTCTATCTTCTCAAGTTCCTTTGGTAGGACTTCCTATTTAATAACATCTTTCACCTCTCTAAACCCCACATCTCGGATGTACACAACCTTCATTGTTAGTGGGTTCCAAAGCTTATAACCTTTTAAACGATCCTTATACCCAATAAAGATGTACTTTTCAGATTTACTATCCAACTTTGTTCTTTTCTCCTTTGGAACATGTATATATGCATCACATGCAAATACCCTCAGTAACATGCATGCTTCCTATCCTAACGCATCACCACTGAGCATGCTTCTTGCCATTTCCATCAATGTCTTGTTCATTCTTTCTACAACTCCATTTTGCTTGGGTGTGTATGGAGTAGTCTTCTATCGTGCTATACCACACTTCTTACAAAACTACTCAAATTCCTTCTTGCAAAACTCTCCACCATTATTGGTCTTCAACACCTTTATCTTCTTCTTTGTCTGGTTTTCCACCAGAGCCTTAAGGTCTTTGAACCTGTCAATGCCTTCATATTTCTTCTTGAATTATCCATGTATTCTGTGAGAAGTTTTCTATAAATGATACATAATACATAGACTTACCTAGTGATGGAACCAACACATGTACAAACAAATCACTGTGCACTAGCTCTAATATTTGTTTCACCTTCTTACCATCAGAGGAAAAACTCACCCGATTCTGCTTCCCATATACACAATTTTCATAGAAATCAAAATCCAGAGAGCTATTAGACATACCTTCTACCATACCTTTACCATGAAGTATTCGAAGGCCCTTCGTTCCAATATGTCTAAGCCTTTGATGCCATACCATGGTCTTTTCTCCAAAGACCACTAGATTTCCTGCTCCACTTTTAGGAACCACAAAACTATTGCACCCATTAATAATAGTGCTACTTTGAAACTTTTGTAGAGTTCCAACCTGAACTCCCTGGATCAATACCAATTCTCCTTAAACCATCTTGCATGTATCTTTCTTGAACATTGTTTTTACGCATACATCATCCAACTTGCTTACAAAAATAAGATTTATGGCTAATGCAGGAATATGCAAAACACCCGGAAGTGTTCTAATCCTTCCACCTTGCAACTTCAAATTGACTTTTCCGTGACCAATGATTCTAGCCTTCCTTTCATTCCCAAATAATACATCACCACCATCATATTTCTCATACTTGCAGAAACACCCTCTATGGGGAGTGAAGTGAAATGATGCACCTGAGTCAATCAACCATGCCTCATGATCTACATGTGTACTTGAAAAAGAAGTCAAGTACACATCCCCACCTTCATTCGAGGTGGTTTTCACCTCTAGAAAAGGAGCATCATCAGATCCCTTTCCTTTCTTAGGAGCCTTAGATTGACAGTCCCTTTTGTAGTGCCATTCCTTTCCACATTTCTAGCACATCTTTACAAGTTTTACTAGAGATTTATATCTCCCTCTAGATTTAATCTCCCACTCGAGGACTTATTTTTGTTTCTGTTCTGGGACTGTCCTCAAAGAGACAAGACCTCACCATTCTGGCTCTCCATATTTTTCCGTCTCATCTCCTCCATCAACAACGATGAGACTATTTCATCAAATTGAAAGGAATTTGCATTGCTAACTATTGCAACAACCAGACTATCCCACGAATCTGGTAGAGAACACAACAAACTGATGCACTTATCTTCATCTGAAATTTTAATATCAATAGACAATAACCGGCTTACCAAAGTATTAAATGCATTTAGATGCTTTGTCACCGAGTCTCCATCTTTCATCCTCAGGTTATACAACTTTTTCCGTAGGAACAGTTTATTCACCAGAGACTTAGATTGGTACAAAGTCCCTAACTGGTCCCACAAAGCCTTCACCGTAGCGTCCCCTGATACATTCAACAATATTGAATTTAAGACACACAATCATATTGTGCTTTTTACCTTCCAATCCAACTTCTTCCAGTCTTCATCAGACATTTTTGTTGGTTTAATACCCAAATCTACCACGATCCACTCATATTTATCCACCAGCAGATCCTCCATTTTGAGTTTCCACAACTCAAAACCCTCGCCATTAAATTTCTTGATCTCTATCTTTCCACTGCTCTCCATCTTATTTCACCACAAGAATCAATCCCGCAGATCTCCCATTGAACAGGGTCTACTGCAAGCCCAAGAAAAACCCCTCAGCAACAAAGGCGTCCCCTTGAAGCCAAAACAACTCTGATACCAAATGTAGGTTTTAACCCCGTACAGAAAATTACCTGCATGCGAATTCTAGAAAACAGAAAATAAACAATGGCGAGAGCATAACACATAAAACAAATATACACAAAGGTTTTCCCCTGGATCCCAAAACCAAGACTACCAGATTGATTTTTCATTATGTTCCTTTCAATGTTAGAATACTATATATACATGCCGAAGCATCCATAAACCCCAAGCCATTAACCCTGGATTAGAACATAATCATAGTTCTCTTGACCGGATCTACAAAATACTGTGGACCAAAAACCATCATGCCCAAAACCATGTGCGAAATCCATGCACAAAACCATAGGTAGGTCTACCCACCTAATATAGGGTCCAAAATAATAACACAACAGAACAACTAAGCCCCAATTATGTCTAAGGCTTCTAAGTTTTTAACCATGGCATTTTTCTAGAGTTTTCCATCCTCTAAATCCACTACCTACCTATTAGTTCTAGGATTATGATTAGTAATAGAAAAAGAAAAATTGGAATGAAAATCAGGTGGAGTATACATTTTTTAGTGTCTTATTCCTCAAAAAAATCTCTTTAATCTTGCAGTATGTGGTTTTGTTTTTTCTTATTCATGTTCTTCTATATAGTTTGATTAATCATCCTTCAATTTAAACTTTATCTTTTCCTATTATTTCTCCCTTGGTAGGACATATTGTTTGACAACATCTTTTATTTCTCTAAATACCACATCTCTATTATAAACAACCTTCTTAGTTTTAGTTTTTGAAAGCTTATAACATTTTAGACCATATTCATATCCAATAAAGATACATTTTTTGTAGTATACTTAGGGGGAATAGTATGGGGTACAGAGGGAGGTACCCAAGGGAATAATGTAATAATGAGATGGGCTATAGTTATAAGGTAAGTCTATGGTATTAGATATATAGTATTGAGAGAACCATGGTAATGACCCATGGTATTATATGTATGAATCATATATAAAGGCTAGAGACTTCCCATTGAGAGATGTGAATGATTATTGTATTGGCAAGCATATGGCTTGTGGAGTGTTCTCCTTTCTCAAGGAGTGATTGTATGGTGTTACCCTACCTCAAGGGTTTGATCAATAAAGAAGCCTTTCTATATTTTGTGTTTGTAATTCTCTTGAGATTATTTGCATTTATTGGGTTTATTTCCATTTTCATATATTTCTAGGTCAGATCTATTACACATGGTATCAAAGCACTTTCTTGGGCAAGTGGAGAGATATTTGTTTCTATTTTTTGGAGGAAATTTTTGGGGCGGAGAGTTTGCAGATCAGATATGTAATTTTTGATGAAAATTTTGAAGAAAAAAATTAAATATCTGGATTCTTTGTGAAAAAATACCCAATTTCCAAAAAAAAATTGGTCAAATCGGAGTCCGGATGAGGGAGATATCGTTAATTTAAAAATCATTTGGGTTGCAGAAATTTTTTGACGAAACTTCATGGACGGTATATTTCCAGTTAATTTTTGTCGTTTTTGTGTGGAATTTGAGAAAATAGTTGCATATTTGAGATCCTCTTGAAAAGTTACCCAATTTCAAAAAACAAATCGGTCAAATCAGAGTCCGGATGAGGGAGATATCACTGATTTAAAATCAATTCTTTTTTTCATAATTTTTTGTGATAGCGGGACAATTGTAGTGAAAATCTGAAGTTCCGGTGCCTAGATCAGGATTTATATCACATGGGAAGATGCAAAATGGTCATTCCATTTCCAAAAACAGGTCATAATAAGGATTCTGAGAGATATTGTGCAAACTATGGCCATTTTAAAATTTTCGCCAAGTAAGTGATTTTTTTTTCAAACTCCTCTTCATGGCTTCTAGCAAGTAGTTTTTTATAGGAAAAAATGATAGCCCTACTATTGAAGAATTCATAAACAGTGAAAATCACATATATGGGATACATTGGAAAGGTTTATTATGTCTTAGTATGAAAGATGAGGTTGCCATATGGTGGAACTCACTTGACAGCAAGTTGTCCGAACTTTCGGATGAAGAATTTGAAAAACTCCTTTTGGACAAATGGTCACATGCTAGAATAAATGGGAATGAGACACGTAAGGGGTTATTTTATATTGGTATCTCCTTATTACAGGTTCATGGATATATTCAGAACGAGAAAATCATTGTGTCTATAAATCTTAGTTGCAAGCAAAATCTTATAAATGTTAATTTGACAAAAAAATTGCAAGTTCTAGCAAAAAACACGGAAAACACACAGGTTGATAATGAGTATGTTCAAGATTATAAATATTTGAAGATTTCTATGGATAAGTATGTAATGCATTATGATTTTTATGCTTCAAATATGGATAAAGTCGATGTTGTTTTGGGATACCCTTGGATAGAATTTGTTGGTACTATTAATATTAATGTGCAGAAGAAATTCCTGAAGCTCTGGTATAAAAAGAATACAATTATATTACAAGATATTTCCATCAATAAAAAAGTAGAGTCCAAGGAGGCTCAAGCAGAAGATGTTTCAGGGACTGGCACATCAGATGAGGAATCCATGGTTGAAGTAATATTGGAAGATACGAAACAACAGTAGGCACCACAACATGTACCAGCTACAGGCTCAATTAGGTGGTGAATTAAAGCAAGATACACCATTGGTTAAAACTTCAACATATCACCACCCACATCACCCAACAAGAAAACAACCAACAAGGTGGCAACAAATCAACAACAAGAACAACAAACCCTGCATGACAGATAAAGAAGTGCAACAATCCACCCACAACACATTGACATAGAGGAACCGCCAGGATCAACTACCATCTCAAGTGAGCGAGGCACCAGCTAGATCAAGGGTTCATCTTGCTCTGGATGGCTAGATGGGTGTGCATGGTACAAGTGGACTACTCTTTTGAGTAGATCTTATTATTTGTATTCTTCTTATGTTTCGGGGACGAAACATGTTTAAGGGGGCTGGAATGTAGTATGCCTAAGGGGGATAGTATGGGGTACAGAGGGAGGTACCCAAGGGAATAATGTAATAATGAGATGAGCCATAGTTATAAGGTAAGCCCGTGGTATTAGATATATGGTATTGAGAGAACCATATGGTATTGTGTGTATGAATCATATATAGAGGCTAGAGACTCCCCATTGAGAGATGTAAAGGATTATTGTATTGGCAAGCATATGGCTTGTGGAGTGTTCTCCTTCCTTAAGGAGTGATTGTATGGTGTTACCATACCTCAAGGGTTTGATCAATAAAGAAACATTTCTAAATTTTTGTGTTTGTAATTCTCTTGAGATTATTTATATTTATTGGGTTTATTTCCATTTTCATATATTTCTAGCTCAGATCTATTACATTTTCCAACTTACTTATCTAACTTACTCCTACTCTCCTTTGGAATGCATACATAAGCATCACAACCAAATTCCTTGATATGTTTAGGGTTTCTTACTAGTATGTACCTCAAGTGGAGTCTTGTCATATAATGTCGATGAGGATGATCTATTTACGAGGTAACATGCAATGTTCATTGCCCTTACTAGCAATTATTGTCTTATCCTAACACCATTGAGCATGATACTTACTTTCTTCATCAACATCTTAGTCATCCTTTATGCAAATCCATTCTGCTAATGAGTGTATGGAGTAGTCTTCTACCTTGCTATACCACACTTTTTATATAATTCTTTGAATTCATTCCCATATAATTCTCCCCCATTATCTAGCCTCAACACCTTAATTTTTTTCTGTATATGATTTTCCACAATTTAAAGTTTTCAAAAGCTTCATATTTATATTACAATTATTATTATACCAGGGGGGATGAGTCAGTATAGTGGAATTTGTTATATTTTTAACAGTATAAGACAATTCAAACTATTCAACACATTACTCACGTAATAAACATGTAATAACAATATATGTACATGGAAACCCTAAAAGGGATAAAACCACAAAACATATCTATATGAATATTATTGAAAACACTAATCTATTGTTACATCTATTTACTAGTACCAATGAAAACAGAAACCCATCCTTTGATTTGCAGGAACCAACCTGAAGGAGACAATTATTTTGTGTTTTATGAGGACCATCTTAAAGGAGACACCTATCTCTTGATTTATAGGAAACAACCTGAAGGAGACACTTATCCCCTCTAATTTATAGGAACCAACCTAATTTACCTATTAGATACATTTTTCATCACATTTTCAAACTAGATCCACATAGAATCTAGTTAATTTAATCATACAAACTCCTTGATCTATGATCTTACTCTTACTCTTAACTATTTAGTTACAAAAGTGATTTTACCTTTCTTGGTTAGAACATATATCCATACAAAAATTTGTACTTTACCTCCTTGTTCGTCTCTTTACTAACCCTAATCTTGAACTACTCATCCCTTGCTCATGCTCTCTTCTACTCTCAACTAACCTTGATATTCAACTGCAACTCATATCTACATTATGTTATGTTTTATTCTATGTTTCTGCACACACAACATTTTCACCATGCTTCACTTTACAATTTGATATGCTCACTCTTGCTCTACTTCACATGGCTTACCCTTATTCACTTATTCTACTATTGTTTTTATAAGCTCACATGTTTTTACTATTTCTTGAGTATTTACTAGGCTTCACTTATGCATGGGTTCACGCACAATTTCAATTTTTTTCTCTGCATTTATAGTTTATTGCCTCTCTTTACCATGGGTATCGATCCATGGTATTAACCCATGGTATCGTGGGTCGAATGAACCAATCAATTCAATGTGCTTACATGCTCTTAGTGATTATTTATCTCTCTCATTCCTCATTCACAACTTTTCATTGTGATATCACAATTCATATTTGCAATGGCATCAACCTTTGTTACATGATAGCTCCAACTCCCTCTCATCTAACCTTCCACAGCTTATGCACTTCACATATTCCCATTTCCATGATCATGTCCTTATCATATTCGGACCTTGGTATATCAAAACATATTGTTCTTTACATCTACCGGCGTGGTTATGGTTAGCCCTAAGAGGTTATTCCTTAACTCCTTGTGATTAAGGTTGACAACCATCTCATTCACGTACTAGACACTAGAGATCCTTAAAATACCGTAGCTTCGAATGCTAGATGGTTAACCATGCATGACTATGGTTTGTGACCATATCCTTAACATATCAGATATCAGAGATCCTTTTAAGCCCACAACTTAGACTGCTAGAGAAATGAGCATCCATGACCATGAGGTTGTGATCATGTCCTATTCTCCATACTGGATACTATTCAAAATCCTTAGCTCCAAGTGGTATACATTAACCTCTCATGATTGTGCATTGTGACCTTGGTTCAAGCATATATTTTGGTAATACTCTAGTGGCAACATCCTTGTATCGATAGAACAAACTCTAATTGACGAACATGTTGACTGCACATGAAGACAACTTTTCTGTCTACCGAATTACTTCATACGAGACTATTATAATCCCTAATTATTTCAACCTCCTATTTCCAATAGCTTGGTACAAGCCCATAAGGGTTGAGCCCCTGATGTTTTGTGACTAAGGCCCAAAACCCATGTTTTCACTTTTTCATCTAAAACCAAATATGATAAGAAAATTCACTAAAGACAGTCCCAACACAAATTCTGATACCTTTACATCTACTACATGAATAGGTTGTGCAACAATCAAGTTTTTCCATGTGATCCTACTTCCATGTCTTCTGGCACATCATTTTTGTGTTGTCATACTAGATATTGGTATTGGTTTTTATAAAAAAAAAATGAACTTCAGTGCCTCGTTCTCTACTATGAGAGCCACCATATCCCATCTTTCTAAGTCATCTTCTATGTAATTTTCTTTGACCAATAAAATCCTACAACATGTCTGAGTGCTAACATGTACCTTCTACATGTTGCCACTTATTCTACCACACATCATATTTTCCATTTGTTGTCCATGTGGAGCCACATCATAACGCTTCCACATCATACTAAATACTAAATTCACTGCATTCCTTTCTTTATCTACCTCACATGTGTGATCAAAATATGGATTTGGGTTGTTGGATCAATGCGTTCTCATCCTTGGGATCCATTGCATGCATGCGTGATTGTACTGTAACCTTCCTGCATGTTTTCAACCCAATATTGATCTAGGTTATCGTATCAAAGTATTATCAACCAATTTTTAGATTTTGTGCATGATCGTACTATAGCTTTAACATGTGTTGTGAACCTGATATCGATTCGAGCCATTGATATCATAACCAATATGGATTAATTTCATTGATCTTGTGCTCAATATACTAAATAAGATTTAATTAGCATTAATTGCATATTATTGGCCTAGAATAAGGAGGGATATGTTTTTGGTAAAAAACCATTTTTTTCAATTATAAAAAATTTGGCCATTTCTTTGATTTCACATTTTTCCTTGACTGATACATTGGTACTTAACCCCACCATATCTATATGTAGAAAACACTATATTTCATTTATGTTGGTGCATCATTGTATTTTTCCTTTTGCTACTTAAACTTCATCTTCCACGTGGGTAGTGTTTCATTGGTCTAATACTCTGCATGTTGTGTCCTCAATCATTTCCCTCTACTACTTGATTTTGGCATGGCTCCTCTTGAGTTACCTTTGACATCAATGAAACTGCAACTTTAGTTAACATCAATGATAACAAACACTACTAAAAGAATCCCCTTTTTCATTGATGGAAATCTCTGACATCCTTGGGAATTGGAGTATTGTTTCCAACTTTTGATTTGATCTCCAAGAGCTCAACCAACTACCAATTTCTACACCTATCGACACCAATTTCGCAATCTCTCTAATCAATCGCAAATTTATCCAATTTCAATGGCTAGTACCAAGTTCCAATCTCTTCTCCTTTGACATCAATGGAAAATGGCTCTAATACCAACGACACCACCCGATTTTGTTTCTAGACTCCAACTTTGGATGAGACCAAATCCTTTTGATGTTGCACAATTGTGCATCTATACCTTGGGTGTTCAATTTCGCTTGAATTGATGTTTTAGGTTATTTATAACTCTCCCTTATGTAGGTTTTAGTACTGTATAGTTAATTATTATAAATAGATTCTTAATAAAATAGAAAATATGCAATGGAAAACACACACATTAACAAAAGAAATTACTCTAGAATCCCAACTAGGAAAACTAGAAAGATTTTTTCAATATACTTCTTTATAGTATTACATTCCAATATATATAAGCCCCAAGGGTTAGCTCAATTGGTGGAATCCCTATCATCAAAGTACTTTTTCTATTAAGAGGTCATATGTTCAATTCTCTCAACACTCTCGGGGTCAAACTCAGTGACTTAACTGGTAGGTGATGACCACTTCTGGTGGATTTGCATGGTACAAATATTTCATGGACATAGTAGTCACCAATCTCTGGGATCTGTGAGCCACACATTAATAATAATAATAATAATAATAATTACAATATATAAATTTCATAGCATGCATAAACCACCAACCCATTTACCATGGATTATATTCAATCATGGTTACTTAAATGGAACTAAAAAACTATAAGAAAAACCACCATGCACCAAATAACCACTAAAGGCAAAAATCATGTGCCCAAAAATGGAAATAATGGACATAAAAAACTTCCCATAATTTTTTTAAGGGGCACTTCCCCATAACCCCTAGGAAAGGGGTCCTCCACCCCCTACTATACCAAGTTCAAGGTATAATAATATAACATATACCGAATATTCTCCCACTTATTTTTTTCTTTCCAAATAGGGGGGCGTAACAATCCCTATTGTTTCTCTACACAAGGAGAACTTCTTAGTGATCATAGATTTTGTTAATAAATCTACAACATTCTTTAAATTGTCCACCTTCACTAGTAGTGCCTTATTTTCTTCAACCATATCTCTCACAAAGTGATACTGAACGTCAATATGGTTTGTTATAGAATGATACGTTGGGTTATTCGTTAGGAATATTGCTTGTTGATTGTCACAATCTATCCTCACAGTTTGTTATGCCAACCTAATACCTAAACATAATCTATAAAACCATATTGCTTCGTTTATTTCACCTTTGTTGAAGAACCTCTACTGAAGAATATCATAGTATATTGTAATCAAGCAAATTTGTCATGGAACCATTAATTTCCTGAGTATAAATATATAGGTAGCAAAATAAAACACTGTTTAAAATCATTCCTCACATAAATGTTGGAGTTTTTTGCATACACACAGAAGGAAAAATATATAACACGGGGAAGGGAACTATCCATGCATGAAAATAGAAGAAGTGTTATGAATAATATGATGATACAATGTATATGATAAGAAAAATGACATATTCTTGCGCTCATGAAAATATTTATGAAAACATTACAAAATTGTTATAAAAGTGAAAATGTATGGTGTTGCAGTGCGCTGATAAAGAAAATGAGTTCATAAATGTTTCCCATTATTTAGATTGAAAATCGAAATATGGTTGATGTGTGTATGTATAACATAATATACAAGAAATATACCTCTTAGACTATAGGGGAAGTGCATGAAATTTTTGTAATTGAGTGAAGGAAAAATAATATCATGAGTCTTTCTTTTGCTTCATAATGGTGGTCATGGATATTAGCATGAAAATAAACTTACATACAAAATTGGGCATATATAATAAACAAATATGTGACTAAAGATGACAACCTACTTTTTGGTAACCTTCATAAACTACCCTATACTTTATTTTGAGTGTGATTATGAAAATGGTTGGAGGTGGGGGGTTGTTGTGTCAGCGTGGAAGGTGACAAATGTTAAGTATGGCATGTAATGAGCCTTCTATGCAAAAAATGTCATTTTTTTATCCTTTTTGAGTGATGAGTTTTGAAATTGATTTAGTAAAAGACTAGCATGATGAGGATGGGTAAATATGGCCTCAACCAATAATATATGGATTTGACAAATGCCAAAAAAATACCCTTTTTATGACTACATGGTGGACTGCTAAGAGGGCCATGGTGCAACTTCAAAAGAAAATAGATTTTATATCATATGTACAATGTAATAGAGATATGAAGACGTTTGAGTGTTGGATGGGGAGATGCATAGAGAAACAAAACTATAAAAGTAAAATGACAAGGCGCAAAGCATATATCTTTTAATATTTAAAGAATTATACACATACTTGTGTGAGGTCAAGACGTTGACTGTGAATGAATTTTTTTCATTTTCTTATTGTGGCGAGAGTTCTTTTCATCCTACACATGGCACAAACCCATTCCAAAGTTGTAACAGAGGGGTGATGAATCAACTCATCATATCTCTAAGTGATATAACACACCATGTCGTATATGCTAGGACTTTGTGAATCAGTATGTTGGTTTGGTTTGAGATGGCATGGTGAACCAACATGGCACAGCAAGGTTTGAATATAGGAGTTTTCCTTATAAATGGATATTTTCATGCTGAGGGTCATGGGTACTATATGCAGGCTTGATGTGTGAGTGGAGAGGTTTCATTTGTCCCTTTGTTGTAGCCACGGGGTTACACTTATGTGCACAAGAAAAAACAAGATGACCAAACCACTATAGGGATTATACACAGAGGTAGTATGAGGTTGCATGGAGACAATTCAATGCATCTTCATGTTTCTTGCGTAGTTAAATATTGCAAACCATTATTGTGTAATAGAAATAAGGGTCGAGCTTGTTATATGCACATGGAATTGATTTGTGTTAACCATGTCTGTGGGCTATAAAAATGGATTTACACATAGGAAAATCATTAGCAGAGAGGGGATTAGTGATGTATGACCAACCTGAAGGTGAGAGAGAAACCAATAAAAATTATGAGGTCATGCTATACGAAAAATAATGTTGTTCATTGTGCACCAGGTTGGGTAACCACCATCATTCTTATAATGAGTTCCTTGTGCTAGCCAGTGTCGAGGGCCTTTACTCAGAAAAAAGGAATAGTAGTGTATGCCACGACATTGTTAGGTTTGTCTATATTTTTCCTTATATGTAAATGAGCCCAAATTGAATAGAGGAACTTCAGAGCTAGGGTCGGTTATTCAAGGTTGAGATGGAGGAAGCCAATATCACCTACTTGTGTATGAGGGAAAAAGAATGGTTTTTACAATGGAATGAATCATTCATGGCTAAAACATTTAGCTAACTACATGCATGTTAATGAGTTGAAAAATTAAGAAGAAAAAGGGAAAAACTATGAATACGATTAACCCTTGTAGTATGTTTAACAAACCTAACAAATCCAGTTTTTTTGAAAAATCCATTAATAAGTGGGAGCTGAAACTATAATATTTTCTTAGCCGAAGCCAACACACTTTATTTACCTTAGAGTTGTTTGCCATCATTTCCCTCCAGTTGTTGTGAGAACCATACTAATGTTTTAGAGAGCCTTGAGCTCAATTTCTCCTCAAGCAAAAAAAACTCACCAACTACTTCTCAGTTGTGATTCTTGGGATACGACAAGATAAACTTGTCATGTATCATTAATTTAACCAACTAAAACACCTCATGTTATGTGGCTCAAACCATTTTTTATAGGGATGGAATATGTGCCATATGTTCGCAACTTGTGGCCTCATAAAACTCATTTGATATTTATAATGTGGGCTTTACAAAACTTGCTTAATTTGCATGGAGATAAAACACAATGCGGTGTACCTTGTTAAACCTTGTATCCATGTCTCTGAACACTAGCAAGGGTGCATAGTATGTTGCAACCTTACTTTATATGGCCGGGTATGCATTCACATAATTTACGTCATCAAGAACATTACATTTTTTATAATAAAGCTTACATCCATGTGTTTTAAGATTTTGTTAAAAAGTTGCGTTGACTATTCCTTCTTTATAGTTGTTTAATTCCACGTGTGCAATGGATGTTGTTATCATGGCATAACATACACAACATACTACTTAGTAAATATGTCACAAGTGTTCGTGGGTCCACATTTAATAGTTTGGAAAACAACACTATAAACATATTTTCATATCCTCTGTGACCATGTCAACCACATTTGGCATATGATAATCTCTTATAACCATCGGTGCCATGTGCCTTAGCAAAATTTGCTTCATATGAAAACATTACTGGGGCAATTTGAACAAAAAAATTATAACCTATGTTCATGCCATCACAATTATGGTCCTAACCGTTATGCCAAATATTTATCATAATATTGTTATGTTAATATCTAAAATAAAGACCTTCACAACTTTGTGGGTTCTTTATACCCTGATCAAGAAACTATCAAAATTGCATGTTTATACCTTTACCTTTGTAATGTCTTTGTGCTCAAAAGTATGATGATATTGTAAAGAGTAATTTCTCAAGGAGGAAAGTATCCATTTTTTTTATTATGCCAACAATTGATCATGAAAATAAGATGCCCATAATGATAATGTAGCTATCTATTTCATGAACATATCATTACTATGAGCATAATTAAAACCTTCAAACCACATAGAAAGTTTATATACAACTAGATATATCCCCCTGTAACACCATGTACTTATTTGAAAATATAAACTAAAAAATGATGTCATCTAAATAATCCTTATTTCTCCATGGGATCCCACCTACTAAGGCTTTAAGGTTTTAGTTAACTTAGAGGAATTATTTTTTAGGATTTCTAGGAGGAGGCACGAATAAGTGCAATGGCTTGCACAATTTGATGATTTCACAGGGAAGGTTGTATGTTACAGGTCAGAACTTAGAATTTATGGGATCATTCAGTAAGAAAGCTTGGAATAGTGAGAGAGAGTAGGTTTGTTGTCATGTCGGTAACAAAATCACGAGATGCAAGAAGATGGGATTAATCATCACATGTTATGATTTTATGTAGAAAAAGTGATGAGGAAGTGCCAAGTTTAGTAGCATCATATTCTTTCACATCCATAGATAGTCACTATGTTTTCTTGATCTATAATATATTTAGGTTATAATAAGTTGTTAGTACAAAATTTACATAATTAATGTATTTTGTCAATAGTATAGGAAATGGCCTAGATTCAAGGGAGAAACAACACTGTTCTCAATGATAACTATTGAAAAATAAAAATTCAAAGGACAAAAAGTAAAAGAAATCAAGAAAATGCAAAAAGGAAAGTAAAAAGAACAACAACAAAAAATTCAAAAGAAAGAAAAATAATATGTATAAGAAATATCATAAAATAGTTATTTCATCCTTTGCTTTTGTAAAGGGAGGGCAAGTTTTTCTTAGTGCTTGTCTCATTTGAAGTACAAAAGTCATCATAGAAATGTACTTTGTGATTTGTTTTTCTAGCAAGCATGAAACTAGCAACCCATCCAAAGCATTCAACAAGAAAGGTAACATGAGAAGGGAATGACGCTTTTGGGTCACTCCTAATCATCCTTTCATGTGTGAGGTTAATAGGATTGATCTTTAGTTGAAATATAAAATTGGATAGTACAATGATTAAAATAGTGTGGTCCTTATAAGATTGGGTGAGAACATCCTTAAATTCATGTAATAAATAAATTAAACATCTAAGAGTGTGGCTTCAAATACTTTTCTTTGATATTCCGCCTTATGTCTCTCTTTATTGCTAAACACATAATTCAGATAAAAACAAATTTTGAGGGTAAAAATCCATTTAGGGTACTTATTGTCCTTGAGTTAAATGCTTTCCTTCTTTCTAGAGGGCTTTCCTCGAATAATGAGCAAATTGTCTTGTCATATGAGAATACCTACAAATCCTATTCATTATTTAGTATATGAGGTTGATGTGATGTTCTTAAAATAAAATCAGACCTCTCAATAGAAGTTGTCTTTGATGGCTAGCAGCATACACATCCAAGTGATCAAACAAGGTATTTAATTCCCTGCAAACATGAGAAATGTTAAAAGAAAGTAGCTCAGAAATATTTTTCCCTACAACTTGAGTATATTGCTTGTTAACTTATTAGAAGGATAATATACCTTTATCATTAGATTGAAAATAAGTTGAGAGTCACCAAAAGTGGTCAAATGTTTACAACCGAAATTAATGGCTTTCTAAATACCTAAAAGTAAAGCTTTGAACTGAATGGAGTTATTGGTACAATTCAATTCAGGTATAAAGGATAACTGATGTATCTTACCAAGAGGTGAATATAACACAACTGTGGTGTCATTTCTTTCATTTGAGGATGCCCTATCGAAGTGTGATTAATCTTCATGATTGATGGGAGAAGGAGGAAATGAATCTTACTCAATAAAAAGAGAATAAATTCCCAAGTCTTATATGATGTAATGTGCATGGGGCTAATTAAATTTATCAATTTAATGTGTGATTCTTCCTTGCCCTAAAACAATAATATTTTTACCATATTTATGAAGGGTCATATGAGTGGCACACAATGACATATACCCACATGTTCTAGTTTGCCAATCTCTACCAAGGATGATAAAATAGTTACTTACTGAGATATCCATCACATTGATATTACATTTTGTTCTAATATCAGGATGAGCACATAAGACTAATGTGATGTCTTTAATCACAACAATGGTTGTCTGTTGAGAATTTTTATAGGCCACCATTTTCTTGAGTCTCCCCTTAGAGCATTGCAAGCCTAATTCCTCCGTATTAATTTTAGGCATGACATTAGGTCCTGACCCACCATCAACTAAACAAAAATGAGAAAATTTATCACAAACTTTCATAGGTACATAAAAAGGATGGTTTTTAAGAAAGTTTCTAGAATTATTTACAACAAATAATTTCTGTTGAAGAGAATCCTCTTTTGGGAAATCTTTGAGGAAATGTATGGGAGAAGGTGTTTTTCCCTTAAGAAAATTCTTTAAATGTTATTTTTTATCTGGAATGATGGCCATATCGAGAAATGTGGCATCAAACTTGATGTTAGCCATTTTCTTCATAATATTGAATTGAAAGGTAGCCGAAGAAGACACGGTGAAAGAAGTTGGATTTAGATATGCGAAAGTGGCATCTGGGGATTTTTTATTATTTGCCTCCTTAGGAAGTTGACTCCTCTCATTTCCAGGTCTCAAAGCACTCATTGTTTCAGAATCGTGACTTCATTATCATATTCCCAATCCAAGGTTGCAACCATATTGTTAATTCTTTTGCCAAGAATTGTTTCCTGACCATTATTTTTAACCTCACAGGTCTTTTCATCATGGTATTCTCCACAAAAGTAACACCATGGCTGGGAAAGAAGGGTGTTGGGATGATATGTTTTGGAATGGTTTCTTATGAGAGCTAAAGTGGAAGCTTCAGCATGAGGGTACACTATGACCTTCTTCTCAAAAGATATCAATTGATTACTCATGTATTGCATGAGTTCAAGAATGGAAGATATGTCAAAATGGTTAACTGAGGCTTTAAGTCAAAGACCAATGTGATGAAATTTCTCTTCATATTCCAAACATATTTGCAAAATGACCCCTAGGTTATTTTAATTTTATCCTCTAATCGGTGATAATAAGCGAGAGGCATAGTATTGTAGTGGTGCACCACGGCTGCTTGATTTTGTGGCCTAATGATCTCTAGAATCAGATTATACAATTTAGTGAATTGAAGATTAAAGGATGTAATAGTTCCAACTTTTGTATAGGTAACATTATTTTATTCTTGGAGGAGATCAACAAGGCTATGAAGTTGGACATAAGTAAACTTGAACCAATAGCGGATCTCCATCTAGGTAGAGAAGGTTTTGGGCAAAGTTCAAATAAATCAGTTGTTTCTTTTCCTTCCAAGGATTTCACAAACATTCACATGTAGGTGCCATTATCATTGGCACCAATGTTATTATATGCATTAGAGAAAGCAACTATATTCTCCTTAGCATTGATGGTGCCATGAACTGAGAACTTGGGTAGATAATATTTAAATTTGGGTAATGGAGTATTAGTTAGTGTTAAATTTAATGGGGAGGCCACATGCCAAGGAGTGGCATTTACATATTATTCAAATTGGAATAACCCATACTTCCTAATTACCATGAAAGGATTAGTGATAGATTGAACTAGATTAAAATATGAATAAATACTACTAATTTGGATGGATGATGAAGTATTCAATGAAAAATTTGAGGAAGGGGAAGTAGATTGGGAAGGAGAATGGGTTCTTGAAATGAATCTTCAAGAGGGAGAGGTTGTCTTAGAAGAAAAAATAAATTCTTTATAAAATTTAAACAAGTCTAAGAAATAACAATAATTTTCCGCCATTTGAATTCGTCTAACAGTTTGTTTTTGGGGCTCAATCCACAAATTATTATAGAATAACGAATTTCAGTAGTCATAATCTAGATACCTTTGATAAACATGATCTCTAAGACATCTTTCAATGTATTCTCTTCTGTCTTGTATATAAATATCCCGATCTATGACTACCCAAGCTTGCTCCAATTCAACAAGAGTGTTTTAATTATCAAGTATGAAATTAAGGAATGATCAACACTTCTTTGATCATTTAAATGGTTAGGAAGAACAAGATTATTTGTAGATGGTATGGTCATGTAGGAAAGAGAAGTTTCAAAACCAACGATCAATTAATCAACTCTCCATTGTGGTCTCTAAAAGTTGTTGACGAGTGAAGTTTCTTTTGCTTCACTACCAACTTCCTCAAATCTCATAGGGAAGGTGAGATAATGGGACTATGCTTGGGGTTTAATGCCTAGAAAAAAACTACAATTATATACAATATATTTGAACAATAAAATAAAATAAATTGTTTACAGTGATGAAACAAACAAAAAAGTGATAATATCAACGATTATGTACATTATATAAAGTGATTAAATTTTAATTCAAAGAAACTAGTAAAAAATTAATAAATAAAATCACAATTTATTCTTTTATGATTATACCTTGTTGGTCATAATACTAGACAAGTATGTATTAAAGTTTTACATAAATGAACTAAACAATTTAGTCACTAATGTTAGAAACATTGCTCATAAAAATTATTAATATAAAGTGAAATTCTTGGAGAAATATGCCAAAATGATATCGGCCATTAACCGCTAATTTTATTAATGAAGGTATGAGTACAACATATTGTTTTGATTGATTTCTATGACAATCTAGACTAGAAATCAACTTTAAAATGTATAAGATGTAAAAGGAATCATACATAGACACTTGGAATGCTAGAAAATAAGCAGGACAAAATGATGGGAATCTTCTACTCTTTCGATAAGAATGGATCAACAATATCTTCTGCAAAAATTGCAATAGGTAGCATTGATGTGATAAGTATCAAAACTTCTATTAGCACAAAAAAATGCAATAAATAAAGAAAAACCTTAAGAAAAGAACCATAAATTGATGAGCTCACTTTCTCCTTGTCACTCCTTGAAGTATTTTTGTTTTCACCAAAACAAGTAAAGTCTTGTACCCTCAAAAGGTTAGTTAGAGGAAATATGACAACTTTAAAACTTATGCATACCTCTCCTCACTAGTATTTTCTAGGCCCCTTCTATTCCTTCTGTTTAGTTTCATATTCCCCTTGGGCAGTCGAGAAAAATTGTTTTATAATTAATGTTCTATTATGTTAAATCTTTCTTTCTTTAGGGTAATCCATTTAATTAATTAAATTCATATTAGTATGTGGGGTCCTTGATCTTGTCCATAAAATATTCTCGTTAACCTTGTACCTCCCATGAAACCAAATATATAAGTATGACATCAACAAGAATACCATCACTATAAAAAATAACATATATGAGGAAACTCAATATACTTAAACATGTATAAACAAGCATGAGTAGTCATCTTTATTTCTGCCATGAACCATAGTTTCATCAAAATATGTACCATAGTAAAACAAATATGTTGTCCCAAAAACATGACAATATCATAATCTGAAATATGTCCAAGTAAAATAATAGAAAAACACATTATGCCAAAGAAGTAACTCATGTCAACTTAGGAGCTCTACTAGGGCTAGCCATGTAGAGTGGTCTTTTCTCGTCTTTCTTCCTTTCTCCTTGTACCTCCATATGCATGTCTTGGAAGGGGACTTCTCTCATCCCCCCTTCTTCAATTGTGTGAATGTCTAAATGTGTATGTGATGAAGTGGCCTTAGAGGGAGAACATACATACATAACTGACATATGTAACTTCCCCAATGCAAAATGTGCAAGGTAATCAAGGGGTTGTAAAGCATGAAAAGTAGCCTCAAAAAATGAAAATTGTACTTGAGGAGGAATGATCACAAGGTAGACTAAGTGATGAGAAATAGTAGGCCAAGTGAAAATCCGAATGCGAGCCTCATGGGGTTGGTTTTCTAACCATCATTATGTACTAGTGATTGTTGATATACATGAGGTTTTGGAATTTCCATTATGGTAGGATGTGGAAGAGCTATGTTATGTGAAGCATGTGGGGAAGAAGGACCTCCGAGGTAAAGTGACATGTTTGGGTCAACTAGTTGATCTCCTCATAGTATGCATAAAAGCGTATAGAAAATATTTTATGTTTTCCCTCCATGATATAGTGGTTCTTATGTCTTCCCCCTTCTATTTTCCCAAAACCTCTACTAAAGAAACTCATAGTGTACTATAATTAGGAAAATTTGTCATGCAGACATTATTTTCCTAAGTATAAATATATAATTAGCAAAATAAAGGACTTTTTAAAATCATTTATCGCATAAATGCTAAAGTTCTTTGCATAAACACACAAGGGAAAATATATAACATGGGGAAGGGAATTGTCCATGCATGCAAAGAGAACACGTGTTATGAATAGCATGTTGATACAATGTATATGGCAAGATAAATGAGATATTTTAGAGCCCATGAAATGTTTTATGAAAACATTACGAAACTATGAGCAAAGGGAAATATGTAT
Source organism: Pinus tabuliformis (assembly GCA_031772625.1). Lineage (NCBI taxonomy): Eukaryota > Viridiplantae > Streptophyta > Pinopsida > Pinales > Pinaceae > Pinus > Pinus tabuliformis. Next base: position 250,904,846 of record CM062809.1, on the reverse strand, counting down.
GGTGTTGTCATGTGTTGATAAAGACAACCAGTTCATAAATGTTTCCCATTGTTTACATTGAAAATTTACATCTTAGATCTTAGGGGAAGTGCATGAAATATTTGTAATTAAGTGAAGGAAAAAATATATATATTTTTTTTGTTTTTTCTTTTGCTTCATAATGGTGCCCATGGATATCAGCAGAAAAGGCACTTACATACAAAATTGGGCATATATAACGAACATATATATGACTAAAGGTGGAAATTTTGAGTGTGATTCTGGAAATGGTTGCAGGTAAGGGGGCGTTGTCTTAGTGCGGGAGGTGGAAATGTTATATATAGTGTGGATGAGCTTGTTATTTGCAAATGTCAAATTTTTAGCCCTTCTGAGTTATGAGTTTTGAAATTGATTTAGCGCAATACTAGCCCGATGAATATGTGGTAAGGTGGTCTTAACCAATAATAAATGGGTCACAAAAAATTCAAAATAAGAGGCCCTTTATGATTGCATGACAGGTTGCTAAGAGGGCCATGAATGAGTTAAAAAAATAGTTTACTATATCGTATGTATGAAAAAATAGAAATGTGCCAATGTTTAAGAGTAGGTTTGGGAGTCACATAGAGAAATATTACTACGAAAGTCAAATGAAAACGCCCAGTGCAGGTATATTCTGATATTTAAATAATTATACACCTACTTGTGTGGTCAAGACATTGACTATGAAAGGGTTTTCCCCATTTTTTTATTGTGCCCATAGGGATTTGCATCCTAAGCAGGCCAAAAACTCATTCCAAACCTGCAATAGAGGGGTGATGAGGTTGCTTTTCATGGCACCAAATGATATAACACATCCATACTGTATAAACTAGGACTTCATGGTTTATCCTATGGGTTTGGTTTGAGAAGGCACAATGGACCAAGATGGCATAGTAGGGGTTTAATATACAATTTTTCATTACAAAACAATAATTATGTTCCCAGGGTTAAGGGTAATATATATGAGTTGGTTGTGTGAGTGGAGATCTTTCGTTTTCTCCTTGAAACGACCAGAGGGATACACTTATATGCACAAGAAAAAACATGAGATGATCAGCCCGCATTGAGTTTGTAACGTAGGATTGTAAATGGCATAGTGGATTATAAACAAGGTATTATGAGGTTACATGGAAATAATGCAATACATTTTAATTTTTTATGCGTAACGAAAGATTACACACCATTATCATGTGATGGGAATAAGGGTCATCCTCATTATTTTCACATGAACTTGAGCTATGTTATCCATGGCCAAGGGTTAGAAATATAGATTTACACAAATGATAGCCATTAGTATAGTGGGGATTAGTGGCATATGACTAGCCTAAAGGTAAGAGAGAAATCAATCAAAATTATGAGGTCATGATGTATGAAAAATAAAAATGGTGCATTGGGAAGCATCTTGGGTAACCAACTTCATTCTTATAATGTGTATGATATGCTAGCCATGGTCGAGGGCCTCTACTAAAAAAAAATGAATAGAAATGTAGGCCACTACACTATCATGTTTGTGTATATTTTTCCTTAAAGGAAAACATGAGCCCAAATTTTCTTGAGGAACTTCAAATCCAGTGGTTGTTATTCAAGGTCGAGATGGAGGAAGGAAAGATCACCTGCTTTTGTATGAGGGTAAATAATAGTTTGTACAATGAAATGAATATTTCATGGTTAAAATGATTTGTTTGTTGCATGTATGTCAGTGAATCAACTGAGTAAGAAGAAAAAGAGAAAAAATATGAATAAGATTAACTCTTGCACTAAGTTTAACAGACCTAACAAATCCAAAATTTTCCAAAGAACCATTAACCGGTGGGATATGAGACTAAAATATTTTCTTACCCAAATCTAACAAACTTTATTTTTACTAGAGTTGGTTGCCAATGGTTCCCTCTATTCATTGTGAGCACCATAATAGGGTTTCAGAGAGAATTTTAGCTCAATTTATCCATAATAACAAAAACACTTAGCAACTACTTCTTCTCAGTTGTGCTCCGTAGGCTGTGATGAGATAAACATCTTGAATTCCTTATTAATTCCATAAACTACTACACCTAGTGTTTTGTAGATGAGACATTATTATCATAGGGATGGTATATGTGTCATATGTTCCCATCTTGCAATCTCATAAAACTCATTTCATATTTACGACGTGGGCTTTAATTTATTTTTTAATTTGTAGGGAGAGAAAACACATAGCAGTGTAGCTTGACACCATTTATAAAACTTGTATGTGTGTCTTCGACCACTAGCAGGGGTGCTTAGTATGTTACAACCTTAATTTATATGGCCAAGTATGCCTTCACAGAAATTACGATTGTATCAAACCTCTAACTATAACCCAAAAAAAAATTCCTTTCATTCACCATTGTTATATAGTACTATATGCAAGCATGATGTATATGGTTTAAAGTTCCTTTCATTAACCATTGTTATATAATATCATATTCAAGCATGTTATGTATGGTTTAAAATGGTTGATATTCAATATAATTTATGTTTAGTTGTTTAATGGAGCCCTTGGTGTATTAATTTTTATATATATATTTTTTAAAGCTATCTATCTGCCTACCTGTACCTATACATAGTCGAACCCCACTAATTTCCTAACTACCCCCACCCCCTCTCTCCCATACTCAGTGTGTTAGCCCCCTCCTCATCTACTAGCACTCTTCTTAGGTGGAATGCGGATCCATTCCTTTGCTTTGGTGAGATGGAAATCCATGCCCTTCCCTCCCACCAGTTCGCTCAAGTCGGACGACATAAGGTACCTACCTTCTTGTAAAATTGAAAACCTACGAGCGCTGAACAATTGGATTCATGCAATCTGGTTAGGTGGGCACGCATCTTGAAGTTTACAGTTTCGAATTTGGATTGAGGGTAGATATCCACTAATTTTATATTTACGGCCCTAACCCTGGCCATATTTGGTTTCCCACCTCTGTCATTTTCACCATTTTCGATCTTTCTGGAGGCTTGGACGAAGCGAGGTATGATCCATTTGTTCGAAGGTCTAATTCATTGATGACTGTTACACTACTGCCACTGTAGGAGTTCCCTCCATCTCTGCTACCAAGGCCTAACAGAACCTCCTCTTTGGAACTCATAGATAGTCATACTCCACTGCCTCTAGATGGAAGATTTGCAGACCATGACGCAGATGGGCATCAACTTGGTTCTAACATTCTTATGAATTTGGCAACTTCCCTTTTTCTTCTCTACAGTTCTCTACCAATTTTTTCTAACATACTCTTGACAGTTTCTAGTTTTCGAAAGGGCTTACTATTGATTCTCAATTGAAGTTTTCTTGTTTGTTTGTGTAGGGGAAGGTACAAGGGGTTGCAGGGAATGTCATTTTCTTCAGCATGAGGGTGATTTTCATTACCCATGTAACTTGCCTCCTGGTTTCTTATGTGATTCTCTAGGTTTTAAGCTGGGGTTTATCCTGATATCCAACTTGGCTCATTATGTTGGGCCTCTCTTCAAGTGGTTGGTTGATATCCTGGTTCTTGGCACTACTTTCGGTAAACTCTTTCATTTCCCTCATCCTTTTTGGCATTCTCAACCAAGTTTTAAGGGCTTTACTCTTCAGTAACTGGGTTTTGTAATAGTGGCCCAGGTAAGCTCAATGGTGAAGGTTTGTTTGCACATTTCCAGTAGAACTAGATGCACCTCATTTGTCTTTTATCGTCTTATTCTAGGTTGGTGGTCTCTTGGTTTCCACTTCCTTTGCTACAAGGGGTTTTCCTCTTGCAATAATACTCCTCTCACTCTCATTTCGTTGAATCTGTATAACTGTACATCTTGGTTTAATATTTCTTCCTAGAGACATGTCCTCGGTTCCCTTGGCATTCGCGATCGCAGATTTGAGTCTCCTGGTTGAAAATCGACCCCTGCTTGGTCGTAGACCTGTGGCATGCTAGAGGACTATTTACTTGTGTTTACTGTTCTTTATTCTAGAGCTAAGTTAAGCTTACAATCTTAGTGTGTGACTAATTTAGTGCTCTATAACTCTTGTAGAATGTAATATGTTTCTTGATGCCCCCATATTGGCTGTATCAGTTATGTTCTATTTTGTTGAATTTTGATTGGAACAGAAAATTTTGTTCATAACTGTGAATTATTGATTTTTTTTTGCTATATATTTATAGAATTAATGAGAAAGAGATATGGGACTGTTCAATTGTAGGCTTAGTGTTCTACTCTGTTTACAATGGATTGTTTGTGCTTTTCTCAATATAATTCTTGTATTTTGATTTCTGAGAAAGAAGGAATGAGATTTGCATCCTTGGTCTCGGCCTTAGGCAAGGTACTAGTCTAAACTTATTTCATCTCTAGCGTGCATAGTTTCTTTGACTCAATTTTCTTCCAAGTATGCATCCATGGTAGTTAGTATGGTTTCCTAAACAGAATTAATTGTGCATGCCACCTGTGTTGTATTGTATTCAGATGATTATATGATGCTACTAATTTTCTAAGTTTACCATTACCTATACGGTTGCATTCATCGTTGTACTTCTTTCGAAATTAGTCACATGTTTTTCTTTCGACAGATAGCTCTAATTATTGTATATATCAGTATTTCCATGTATGTACTCTATTTGCGCTATTCGACAGATAGTTCTACTTATGTTATCTATCAGTATTGTCATGCATGTACTATGTTTGCACTATAATACAATTACATGAACTCATGCCTGCATAACGGTAAGAAGATTAACTTGCCTAATTTCCTTGGTATCACTACCTATATCTGACATGCATGAATTTCTATAAAGTCATTTATGTTATTTTCCTTGTATGCAATTTGTCTTATATCATACATATAGTAAAGCCAATACCTACATCATTCATATACCTTTAAATAATGGTTAGCTTGAGACATAAATCATTATTAATTATCTAACTTTCCTACTGCATAATAATATCCATATATCAAGAGTAAAGTAGCAACTTCACTAGCGATTCTGCAATATTTTTCATGTAGTTTTTCAAACTACGCCTTTAAAAAATTAGAACGTAATCAAAATCTTCCATAACTCTAGTCCATGCAATTTCTCTGCCATACTACATCATTATAAATATTATTGAGATTTTCGGTGGGTACAAGATCTTCTCACCAATACCCTTACGCAGGAAATATATGGCTTTCCACACTAAAGCTCCAAACCATGAATCCCCTCTGATTCCCACCCAGCTATGATAACATTCCAGGCCTTAGTAACCTCTACTGAGCCTTGATAATGTTTATTTAACATTATCTTGCTCACAGATTTTTCCTTAGCAACATCCTGCGTTCTGGGGTTTTGTTTCCCCTTAACATAAGCTTTTCAATTCCTTTTTCCTAAAAGAAAAAGCCCGCTTTTCTCCTTGCAACTCTTTTATGCTCAATGTTTATCTCCTACCGAGATATCATATATATATATATATATATATATTTTGTAATTTTAGGAAAATCAAACTGAATCTGATTCTTCTCAGATTCTAGCAAGTTTCATCATCTACTCTGTTGTCAGCCAACATGATTTCCAGAATAAAACCAACAACTTTATTTATTAATCTTAAAAATCCTTTCCTAATTATAGTAAGTGTTAGGTGTGGAGCCTTATTGTCTTCTGTATTCAAAGGTATTGCCACATTGGACCCCAGTTCAAAATGGGGCAGCAATGTTGCCCGTAAAATATTCGCTGCAGGGGGGGTCTGGGGGGGCGGATGCGACCTTTGGGGAGCCACCCTCTGGCAGGGGGTTTTGGGTAGCGCCCTCGAAGCTAAGAATATTTGTAAAATTGCCTAGTAAAAGTATAGTAATTTCTAGTCAATCTGGGCCGTTCATTAGGCAGAGATCTGATGGTAGAAGTTATGTTTAATTTAGGGTTTTTTGCCCTAGAAGGCAACCCCTCACTATATATGAGGGAATTGTATTGTGTCTATGTAGATCTGTATTCTAAGTGAGAAAGAGAGAGGAGATTGAGAGCGAAGAGGGTGTTAAAGTAGATATGTTGTAGGTTGTATCTCTTCAATTTGCTGGATAATATAAAAGGAAGGATTGGTTGTTTCTCCGTGGACGTAGCCCAAACTAGGTGAACCACGTATATCTGTGTCTCTCTTGTTTTATGCGTTTTCTGTGTTTATATTTCTGCAATATTTTATGTGTTCCATTGCTCCGTAATATATATTTTTCTAACAATAAGTTTTTTCCATCCTAGTAAAGGCATTAGTGATGGTAACCATCAAATGACTAATTATTTTAATTACAATGCGGGGTATTACATCATCCCCCCTTAAAATTTAACATTGTCCTCGGTGTTTATTATTCTTGTGAAAATAATTATGGATACATTTCCTTCATGACATATCCTTTTTCCTAGGTTTCCTCCTCAGCTGTAAAGTGCCGCCACTGTACTTTGATCTAAGCAATGACCTGATTCCAGAGTACTGTTTCCCTCCACTCCAAAATGCAAAGTGGTTCAAGAAAGAAGTCTCCTTAGGGATCCACTTGTAAGAGATGCCAATCAATTATATGAGAGTTGGGATGCACATATTTTTTTTAATAATGAGACATGAAATACATTATGCACTTTAACATGAGAAGGTAGAGCTAATTGATATGCTACTAGACCTATTCAATCCAATACTACAAACAACCCACATAACTTTGGTGCTAGTTTCGTACAGTTTCTAGTACTCAAGGTGATTTTGTGAGGTTTGACCCTTAGATACACATGCTCCCCAATCTGAAATTATTTAGGAGTTATTTTCTTATCTGCATAGCTCTTTTGAAGGTCTTGAGCGATTTTAATGTTTTGTTGAATTTTCCGCACTGTTTCTTCCATTTCTCCCAAGACCTCGGGTCCAAGGACCAATCTGTCTTCTGGTTAACTCTAGATAAGTGGTGTATGGAATTTTTTGCCATAAAGATCTTCAAAGGGGCTCATTTTAATGGAAGCATGACAACTGTTGTTGTAGGCAAATTCCACTAGATGTAGAAAGTCTTCCCATTTTGCAGGTCGATCCATTATGTACATTCAAAGAAGATCTTCCAAAATCTGATTTGTTCTTTCAGTTTTCCCATCCATCTGTAGATGGTAGACAATACTAAAGTTTAGTTTAGTACCAAAATTTCTGAATAATGATCTCCAGAAATTTGAGGTGAACTTTGCGTCCTGGTCTGATATTATCATTTTGGGTATACCATGCAGGCTAAAGATATATTTCATGAAGATATTTGCAATTTGTGCCGTACCAAAAGTAGATTGCACAGGAATAAAGTGTGATGCCTTCGTTAGTACATCTACTACCACCATAATAGAATCGTGCTGGTACTTGGTCCTTGGCAATGTAGTTACGAAATCCATGGAAATCACTTCCCACTTCCATTCTGTAATGGGTAATGAATTCAACAGGCGCGCCGGGTGCTGATGCTTTACTTTCACTTGCTGGCATTGCAGGCATTTTACTAAGTAATCAGCTACTACTTTTTTCATTCTAAAGCGTTCATCTATCTTTTCTATCTTTTTGTGAGCTAGTTTCCTAACATAATCCATGAATTTCTTATGGAAAAACATCCAATAACTCCTTAATGATTGGTATAGTCTCCAAATCTTCCTTTTCATCCAGCTGGGCTCTAGCTTCCACCTTTGCCAAGTACAATTGGTAGCCCCTTTTGGTGCTTCTTTTCAGGTGTAAAGCTGAAATTTATCAGAGTCATACCAGTTTTTATTTCCCTCTAATCATTGTATGGACTCCATCCATCCCAACACATGCCACTATTTTTTCTAAACAATTTAAGACAATGGCTTGCTCTTCTAACTATTCCATACCAACTAATAAATCATGTGACCTAAGCGGAAGAAGGTTCAGATCTACCATTGAGGAATACCCATTAAAATCAACCGGCATTGTTTCACGTGTTTGGTTACTCTCTTCTTAGTTCCTGTTGCTAGCTGCACTAACCATGAATTTCTGAATTTTTCTTTTTCAGATTTCAGTTTTCTACAATTTGGGGGCAGGGAAAATTTTAAGAACCGTCCTAAATTTATATGTGTAATAAATGGGCGAATCCTCATGATACATAAGAAAAATGGAAGGTGATTTTGTCAATAATATAATATGTATATATAGTTTTTTGGTGAATCTCTCACCAGATTATATTATCTTGTAAAATCAAGGAAAATATTTCACGGAATTATAAAATTTGGTAAGAACATGGTGAATCTCACTAAATAATAAAGACTTTTTAAAGGGCTAACAAAATTTGTAATGAGTATTTCTTGTAATGACTTCAAGCCTTGTTAATCAATCCATAAAAAACTAAAACGAGTATATTCCTAGGTCAAAACCCTAGCAATAGAAGGGTTTTAGGTTTCCATAATACTAGTAATAGAAGAATAAGGATGGGGTTTGTTTATTTGTTTTTTCATGTTGGTATATCATCATGTTTCTATTATTTCTAAACAATGAATGAATTCAATAGAATTGGATAGGTACAAACCAATTCACTTTAGCTTTAAAATATCTCATCTATTAATTTTATTCTTTCACATTTTTTATCTTCTAACAAATAATATAAAATAAAAAAGCGTTGAGTATTAAAATTGTATTTCGTAAAATAATAAAGCCTTGAGTATTAAACTTGTTTTTCGTTTTCAACATATCATTCAAGAATAACAAATTTGTGATGTGTTTGTTACACATTATTGCTCCATGCTTTTATTTATTGCTTACGTAGTTTTCATTCTTGATCACTCTCTACCTCAAGTGAAGAAGAGTTAATTAGGAAAAAAATTCCATGTAATGGCACTCATGACAAAATGAAACATGTAAATATAGTGTATTAGTCTTTCATAGGCTTGCACATGGTCCTTGTTCTCCCTCCTTTTGAAAATGATCTACCCATCCCAACTTTAAGTCTCTTTGTTAAGATGTTAAAATTTATAACCTTAGATGAAAATGATATTTTAATAGAACAAGAATACAAGTGCAATTAGTATTAGCTTTATTTTCTTAATACTTTCTTATCAAGAGTCTAAAATACAATAGCCTTAAATTAACTATAACTTATTGCATTAACTTATTAAAAAATATTAATATTATGTTTTACATTTTAACTTCCACACACTATAGTTGTGTTGATTTATAGTTTCAAATACATGATAGTGAAGGCATGCACGATATTGGCCTTTATAAAATTCAAGACTTACATGCTCTTTTATTTTCTCAAACTTTCCTATCAAGTGTTGTAAATGGAAATTATGCATGACTAAGTCACTGGGTTCGAAGAATTTCAAGATTGAAGTTCGAAATTCACCACATAATGGAAAAAATTAAGATACATACAAAATGTGAGCCTGAAAATATAAATACTTCTTCATCATTTTGTCAATCAAACCTTTGCTTAACTACCAGGTTTCTTTATTCATTTAAATTTGCCACATAATGGAAAAAATTAAGATACATACATGTATGCCTAAAAATATAAATACTTCTTCATCATTTTGTCAATCAAACCTTTGCTTAACTACCAGGTTTCCCAGGCTTTAAGATATCCTCTAATCATTACAAGGAAGATGAACAACCAAATGTAATTGTCTTGCGATGAACTAACGTGATAAGATTTCCTAGTTTGCAATTGAGTGCAATTAGCTTCCTTAGCTTGAAATTGAGCACAATTAGCTTCCTTAGTTTGTAATTTAGTGCAATTATCCTCCCTAGTTTGTAATTTAACACAATTAGCCTCCCTAGTTTGCAATGTATTCTGATTAACCTTCCTACCTTACAATGTAGTGCAAGGGTCCTTCCTTGCTGGCAATGTATCATAATGATTTTTGTTTCCTGGCATTGTAGTACTAAGATTGTTGCTTCCATGAAATTTGTTGAGAGCTCTCCTTACTTGTGATGTAGCACAAGGATTGTTCTTGACATTCTGCTTGTACTAGAGATTTCACATCTGGAGGCATCTTCCATGGCCATTTACAACTATCACATCGAATACACATAAAGAAGCAGATAACGTCAATATTGTTGCAATTTTCCATATAGATTCCATACTTCAAGAAGAATGAATCTATTTTTCTCCCCCATTTTATTAATTCAACATCATTTTATAGATGTCAAACCATATTCACATACTAGACAATTTGGCATTTCCAATTGGTGTACAAGTGAGAATAATCTCACAATTTTCACATATTTTAGTATAATTTCAACTATCAAGTTCACTTTTGAATGGATATCAAACTAGTTCCAATTACATCCTGAATTTAATGCCCACTCAATAGGTGCAACATGCTCTCAAAGATGGATTATATAACCTCCTACAGTCTTACTGAGTCATACAAAATCATCAACCTCCTAAAAATCCAGAGAATTATATAGGGATAACATTGCAAGTAGCTATGAGGCCGAAAGCATTTCACTTTCTCTAGTAAAAGACGTGTCTAATGGGAAGCTTGAGTCAATTTGTTTTAGGCAGGGTGCAAATCAAAATTGTATTCTAATGGTTCAAAGTGGAAAAACTATCATTATGGAGCATTTAGAATTTCAATGGTTGGATTCTATGCAACTAAGGACTCCAAGGAAAACAACTCAGAATCTAGAGTTGTACAAAGGTAGCTCCCAAAAATATTGCAACTAATACAAATCTGCCACCAATTGTCTCTTTTAAAACACAATCATACAGAGGACAATAGGGTATCACAAAAGCATCAGTAACATGTAGATCAAGGGAATGGATGGTTTCTTGTATTAGAGTTTAAAGGGAGTTACAATATAAGTAATTATTAAGATACCTCAAACTACTTAGAATCATACACAACTATTGACACTTTCCCATTTAATATGTCAAAATATGTTGTACATAACCAACCTAACTAGTCTACTTACAACAACAATGGAATCGACTTTCTTTAACACCAAGGACTAAATTACGAACATGCTTATGTACAAAGGGGTGATTGAAGATTTTAAGTGAAATTTTGAAAGAAGTCTGCATGGAATGTTTCTTTGCCAGAGGAATATCAAGAGTTGGGTGAGTCCTGGGAAAGTTGTCCCATATGGTTTGCACTATCACACATGATTCATTATCCCACCATTCCCTAGCTCTAGGTTTTTCCTTTGGCCCATGATATTTTGAGGCGTTATCAGTTAATTTTATTCACTGATGTTTTTTTCATAAATCTTCTCTTACAAGTGATGGCCATGGAAAATCCTAGAAGTTCTGTGAATGAGAATAGGGACCATTGAAAGTTGCAGACGCCAACTCTCAAGGAGAATGAGTTTCATCATTCACAAGCCAAGATTCTCATTGTTTTGAAGTTCAAATATGTAAGAAGGTCACAACTCGAGTTTCATTGTGTTCTTGTGCTGGAGAAGTGGTCTCTGTTAAGTCAGATTTTATCCTTGGAGGGGCAGCTCGAGCTCCTGGTCAAAACCTCAAGTTTCTTTACAGCTGGACGAACCATATTTTCTTGGGCTATGTACAGGTGGGCTACGTTAAACATATCATTTATGGGGCCTATTCTCTTTGTAACCGGACTCCACACTCATCTGTTGGACGTGGGGCCTGTACCTAGTGTGTGGATGTCAATTAATCTGGTTCTGAAGGTTCGTGGGCCTTATTTGAGACTTTGGTAAGTTGTATTACCATAGCTGGACATAGTTGTGATTTACACTATTGTGTGGAGGATATATGGACCCTTTGGGACTAGTTAACATAAGGAACAAGTGTGAAGAAATTGTGTGTATCAGTTAGGAGCCCTAGATGAGTTTCACTACTTGTTGTGCATGTAATCTTGGTAGGATTGGAGGCTTGTAAATCTTGCTACTGTCAAATACAAGAAATTGTGCTTCCAAAATCTATTTCCTTGTGATATTGTGTTGAGTTGGTGGTCAAAATTATATGTATCAGCTATATGTAAATTTCTGAGTAATGAATATATCAGATTGAACTCTTTTGGGGTTTCAATGGTATGTTATTTGTTCACTATCGTAATATAACACCTACAATAGCATCTATATGATGTGTTTGACAAAATTTCTAGCTGAAATATTAACTGAAAAACTAAGAAATTTGTGGTCAATTGGGAAGTTTCCTTGTATGGTATTTTACACCTAGTTATAAGCAATCAAGTGCAAGCAAGACATTGATGATTGAAACAAGAGAATTCAATGATTGCATAAGGTTTTTATTTAAGCTAGCAAAAGCCAATCACTTTAGGGAACATGAACCTAAGCTCAAAGGAGAAACTCTTCAGGGAACATGCACCTAACCACAAAGCAACTAAGAGGGTCAACACTGTTAAAACTTCACACATCATAACCAAAACAAGTTTAGCAAGAAGACATGTCAATCACCAATGAAACAATGTAAGAACCTAAATTCAGGCATAATTTCTTACACAAATAAGAGAATGCTACATCTGTGGTGGCAAAAAAATGATCAACTACTTAGCTAACCTCTTCTGAAGAAGCACACATTCACATGAAGCAATGAGTAGGGATCATCTCCATCATTAATCCAAAGAGCTCAATAATGCAGTGATACCCATGAGCAGACAACACCAACAATGAGCAAGCCATGTAGATCAAGATAATCACACAGTTACTTCATCATCAATGCAAACATATGGTGCATGAAATCCATTGAAGAAAAAGACATCAATATCATATAAGATACCCTTATTCTCAACAAGGCACCGCTAGCATTCATTCAACAAGGAATACAATGTCACTAAAAGCCTTTATAAAACCATCGAGAACAAGAAGGTTTAAATTTTGAAATATAACTAGAAAAAAACTATGCCTCCCAATAAAAAAAGCGTGCTTCAAAAACATAGTCATGAGTATATATCATATTGAAAATTTTAACAAGATTTCTTGCTCAGCAACAAACATCATTTATATACAACATTTCACCTTTTTGTATGGGCTGGACTTTTGAGAAATGTTTTGTGCTTAGAATCCAAAATAAGCATTCACTTTCACAGTTCACCATTGGAACCTTGCATGATTCAAAGCAAGGGTTCCATCACCATTGAGATGTTATCATCAAAACCAACATAAAAACCCCTTGAATATCACATCCTCTACACATCACCATAACAAGTAAATAGTCACGCTATAAAGCATAGAAAACCAGATTGCACAATATTATAAAATACCCCATCAGTAACAACAGATGGCAAAGAATTTCAAATGATCAGTCATATTTGACAATCGTAAACAACTTAATTTCCTAATAAAGTTTTGTTCAATAGTCTTGAAGAACTAGAACCACCACAATCCAGCTACATCAATGGTGAAAATCCTTAACAAATGTGGAAAAATATATATATTTTTTAACATGGTATACTTGATCATGTTACCTATATAGGTTTCCATCTAATTTACTAGTCTCCAAAGAGCAACTCACTGGTGAGATGATGTAGGCTACGCTACAACAGACCAATAATCTTCTTATCCCCACAGCTAATATACAGGTCAGGGTACAAAACCTAGATCTTTGAAATACTCGTGCTCCTGAGCACTACGAGCAGTGATGCGTCTACTAGGCTCTAGGCAGAACATTTTCTGGGAGGGAACATGGTGGCAGAAAGACAAATAAACAAACAAAAAAGTTGTCAACATTAAGAAAAATTGTTACTTGACATCCTTTGATCATATTCCAAAGAATAAAGATAATTTTTGTCCTCACTGAGAGAAGATCAAATCCTGCTGGCTCAAGACTTGGAACCACAGTTTCCAAATCATGTCGACTACAAAACAAGTGAAGAAAGTTTTAAATCATGCATCAATATCACCATGTCTCCCATATGTATTTCAAATGGAAATAAAATTTGAATGTCCACTTAGTTCAATAGAAAAAAGTAAATCTTATTGATGGGATGATCTATGCAAGAATAATCATAGAGCTAATTAATATCAATGATGCTTGGCCAAGTTAGGATCCATGCCAAGTGTTGTGCAAACGTTATGCAATATAATGGAACCCCAAGTTCCCTCTCTTCTGTTAGAAAAATATTATATATGATAGAGAAATGCAAGACATATAATATGCGGAAAAACACAAACACATAAAACCAGATATACGTGGTTCACCCAGTTTGGGCTACGTTCACCCCGGACAACCAGTCCTTCCTTTCTATTATCTAACAAAATGAAGAGACACAACCTACAACAGATCCACTGTAATATCCTTTGTTTATTTCTCACAGTCCGACCAATCTGTTTCTCGCTCTGAGAATACACATATATTCAACAACCTCGATACAATGCCCTCATACAAAGAAAGGGGTTGCCTTCTCGGGAAAAAAGCCCTAAACTAAACATAAATTCTACCGTCAAATCATCCGCCTAATGAACGACCCAGATTGACTAGAAATTACTATACTTTTACAAGGCAATTTTACATCTGTTTTTAGCTTTAAGGGCGCTGCCCCCGAAACCCCTGCCAGGGGACCACTGGTCCCCAGACCCCCAGCTACACCCTCCCGCATGGAGGGGTGTACAATCTCCCTGGGGTATACATCTGGCTGAAACAAAGACCTCTAAATTAGGATGATAATCATACTCCACACCCAACATCTTCAAGCCCATAACATCACCCCAACTTCCCTCACTTCTAAATATCTTGCAGTTTCACCTTGTATAAGGCCCAAAACATGACACATAGTCTTAATCATTAATCCTATCAAGAAGCCCTCTTCTAACCTCCTCTAACAGGGGACTAGCAAATAATTTAGGAAATCATCATTTAATGTAGTGTAGAAATTCCATTATTTGCATTCAAAAGAGAGAAAATGCAACTCATAAATGCATCAAACATGGAAAATAACACTGGGAGAAGTAGACTTGTGTGAAGTTCAAATGAAATAGAAGCCCAAAATGCCCCTCATAGTCATTGCTCTATCTATGGAACAATTTACTAGTAGAATAGTATTTCATTTGTCACTTGGAACAGGCATTGAAATTCAGGTGGATGGATAAGCTCTTCTGGGACTCCTGGACTACACCTTTTTGAAAATCGGTAAGGTGGGACCTCCTGGAGAAGTTTTAAGTTAGTAAGACTTTGTTTTGTTTGGCTAGCGTACTAAGGGCCATCTACCATTATTGAACTATTTTTTAAGATCCTTTAAAGTTTTAAGTAAAAAGGAAAAAGAAATTGCTGCACTTTTCTAGCATACTGTAAAACAACGAAAATAAGAGCAATATCTGACTGTCCAAAAACACCAAAAAGCTCACTTCCAAAATTCCTACAACTTTGTCTAACTGCAAACACATTTGGTGTCAATTGGGTCTAGCTCCACTGGTTAGGTGGAATGATTGTTATCCTCCCTACAATGGTTCTATTCCCGCCAATGACATGTTGATATAGCCTTTGGCCGTAAGGAATTTTCTTAAGCCTGGGTGCCATCCTCAGAATGAGACAAAGTTCCTTGGGTTTTCTTGGGATATATTTTGCAAAATGAATTTTAGTCAATTGGGTCTAGCCCAGGCAATTAAGGAGGAATGATATCCCTCCACACCCAGGACCAATTCTCATAAGTGACATGTTGATCTCTTAGTGAATGTATTGTTGATTGCCCCGAGCCCCAAAGAATTTGGGTTTACCCTGGATACCATCCTCAGAATGAGAGGAAGTGCCAGGATATATATTCCAAAAAAAAATTGTAAATTGGGGCTAGGCTAGGTGGTTGTGAGGAGTGTTAACCTTCCAACCCAAGAGCAATTCCCACAAGTGACACGTTCAGCTCTTGATGACCATATTGTTGTCACAGTCTTCACTCCTGTGTTGACAAAGCCTCAAACTTCTGCAGAATCAGGTTTTCCCTCACCTCATGGGGTTTCAAGCTCCTACTTTTCATATAAGCATAAATTTTCTCTTTTATAGGTTTTCTGGTTTTTTATTTCAATTGCTTGTTGGTTTTTATAATTTTTCCCTGATTTTCTTTTTTTAGGCCCTTCTTGAGTTATTGTTAAGTACAACTTTTGCAACACTGGTGCAAAATATTTTATGATGTATATTAATGAATTTTAGTTGTACCTTGTCAAATACAAGGCAAAAGATCTTGGAACATTTCTGAATTCTACATTAAGAAAACTATAAGAAAGGCCCATTGTCTCAAACTTTTCTACATAGCTCAAGGTGTCTACTGTAGTTTTAATATCGTTGCTTTCCAATTTTTGATAAATGGAAAACATCAATGCCCTATTTTTGTAAATCTACATCAGTCTAAAAAAATCAAAACATTGAAATAAACTCATTTCTAATAGACCTGACATGTTTCCAATGGAGAAATTAGGGCCAACTTCTCTTCATCTTTAATATGAAAAGTATTTATATGCTTGTCTAAGGTGAATTTTATGGCTTCTTCAATGCAACAATACAACATATTGATGATTCGGCCTTGTTGTAGATTCCTCACTCTTGTGTGTATTTGATCTTGCTCTAGATTAGTCTTTCAAGCTATTTATGACATCACTATGTCCCTGAAGTCTGGAAGGTGAGTATTATGCAAGGCTACTTGCATTACGACTAGAATGGAGAAACATTTCTCGGTTTAAGCCTATTTTCTTCCCAAAATATGTTTCAAATGAAACCTATAGAAACATCACATATTATTCCAGTAGTGAGGCCCCTTGAACAATACTCTGTGACAGCTTTGTGAAAGTGAATTTGAAGGTGACATTGGCATGAGAAAAAGCACTTATATTCGTTAAAGTTACCAGTAGTATTTCGTAATCGTATATAGAAACTCAGCCCTCCATGTGAGCACCAAGTGATCTACTTTCAAATGATGACTATGTAGTGGTTTGAGAATTGGATTATGGCAACACTTTGGAAACTCTTTTCAGGAGATAGAAACAACTCCTAACAACACTAAGGAAGCCATATGTATACCTCATTTTGGGTCCTTCTCTAAGAAATTTTTGTAATTATACTTCGACCTACAGAAAAGGTATCATGCCAACATTTTAATAAATACTAGTTATGGGCTTGGATCTATTGACAATGGCAAAAAAGGAGCCTATTTATTAGTAGTTGCAGCAATCCACTTGGAATAATCTATAATGTGTAAGGATGCTCTCATTTTAAGAAACACTCACGTAGCTTCGAAAATTTGTTCCACTTTGATAGGTGTTATTCACATTGCTTTGAAAAATGTTCTTGGACTAGACGAGATTTGGTGGCTAGAGAACAAAAGCTAATCAAAGAAAAATGTTCTTGGACTAGAGTGTGTGAGAGAGAAAGGGATCAAACTGAAGTAGAATCTTCTCTACATGGTGAACTAACTGCCTTTCTGCATGATTGTAACTCACCCATCACCTCCCTCACCCCCTTGATACTCTTCCTTTCTCCAAGATAAACAAACTTAATTGCATGCTAGAAGTATGAAATCTGCTCAAAATACCCTCATGTGGAGTGCACCTCTTCTCACATTGTTGTTTTTATCTTGCATGTGTTAACCATGGTCCAAGTCGATTTTACAATGACAGTACCATTCTATGCATGCTCTAAACCAATTGGCAGTAAACTAAAACAACCTCTATTAGAGCACAACCTTTCTAAAGTATCGGCTTCTTTCTAGTTATGATCACAAACCTGTTGGCAATTACCTACACTGATTTCCAATAATAATTACAACCACAGGCTGAAAGTAGGCTCTTCTAAAGCACATCCCTCCCTCATAATTGTTGTTTTCCTTTAATAACCAAAGAAATCTGCTGATAAACATCTTGATTAGAGGGTAGAGCACTAGTCCTCCATGGATGTCACTCATTTCGCTTTCTAATAAAGTGAATAGATGCATAAGATAAGCAAGGAAATCTCGTGGGAAGACAGGTTGCACTCATGCTAATTTTACTTGAGTAGGAGGGCGAAATCCAATAATATGATACATTCAATATACTTAATGTAAATGTCCAATATTAGGATATACATGCAATGAAATATATGTGGGAGATTCTTGTTTGACATAGAATGGCAGCTCAGGTTGAGAACAACATGAGGTAAGTGTGTAAAACTAGCAAGAAACCTATTCTAGATAAATTGTTCCACCCTACCCTAGGAATGACATTTTAAATGGTTCACATGTGTGCATAAAAAGCACCTCACCTCACCTCAAGCCTCGCGCTCCACTATCTGATTAGATCTTCCATGAGGTCAAGTGGTAGGGGGAATTATATCTCACTATAGCAATTTCAACTATGGCTCGACTTTACAAAATGTGTGAAGGAAGGAAGAAGTTATGTCATGTGTAATATCCCCAAGTCATTACCAACATGAGAAGCACTTTGGTAAACATTGAAAATTTAATTTTGAAATGTGAGAATGGGGGAGGGTTGAAAATTTAATTTTGAAATGTGAGAATGGGGGTTAGCACAGTACATTTCTAGAGCATTCAAGTATATTATTTTCATTATCAGTGAGATGATGGATGTTGGACTATACAGTTTCGAATTCTTCTTCAACACATAATCATAATGTTATGAAAAGGGCAGAATAGGGATTTCTTAGGGAGAGTATACGGTGCATGCTCAAATATATATGTGTACAGGATTTTGCTTGTTGGACCCATTTTCGGCAAAGGTAGATGACACTGTGTTGCACCATATGTTGTTTGAGATAGGATGGAAGCCCACTGCAACATTGCGGAATAATGTCATGTTTGAAGATATGACACAGGAACAAGCCAAGTGAAAAGGAACTTGACAACTTTTGGCTGTAACACACATTTCATTTTGGAGGAGAGGTGGAAGAAAGGTTGATTGATTATGATAAGAATGTGAAGTTCATTTTGATTGGTAATGATATAGATGTCGTGCTTATGACTCTATTTTTAAGAAAGAAATAAACACAACAAGTTTTCCTTCTTATTTATTAGTTATCCGGGTAATGGAATTTACAATGCTTGCAACCTCCAATGGTTGTTGTTGTTACAACAGTTAAAACCACAACATGACCAAGTCCTCTTTATCTCGCAATTCCCATTGGTCTGAGTCTCGTTTGCACCCACATTCACTATACAAGCTAGTTGCTAATGGCTCCTCTTAAAACTAGGAATTATGGTTACCCTGTTTCTGCATTTTCTCTACTCCGCACACACACACATATATATAGTAGGATTGGTGGACTCATTTTGGGCAGAAGACAGATGAAACTTTGAACATCATCCAAACCCTATGTGAAAATAGGAAAGAGAATTCGCAAATTTTGTCTTTCCGCTTCTTTCAAGGTAAGGTAGCAAAATCAATTGTGACATTGGAATTTTGGTTTTTGATGCATGAAGTATTGCTGAGCCAAATATTTGCAAAATTGTTCTTTGCTCTTCCACACTATTAGCCTTAATGATTAAAAAAGAACAAAATTTCTTCACTTGATCCATGTTGGCTCCAAAAAATATATTTCACAAATACAATGATAGAAAATATGTCCAGTTGTGAAAGTCTCCATTCCAAATTTGATTTTGATGGTTCAAAAAAATATATTTCACGTTGTAAAAACCATAAATCCAATGACATACAATATGTCCACTTGTGAAAGTCTCCATTCTAAATACAATTTTCATGGGTCAAAAAAAGATATTTCATGTTGTAAAAACCACAAATCTAATGACAGACAATATGCCCACTTGTGAAAAGTCTCACCACACCACAAATCCAATGACAAACAATATGTCCACTTGTGAAAGTCTCCATTCAAAATATGATTTTCATGGGTCAAAAAAAGATATTTCACGCTGTAAAAACCACGAATTCAATGACAGACAATATGCCCACTTGTGAAAGTCTCACCACAAATCAAATGACAGACAATATGTCCCCTTGTGAAATTCTCCATTCTAAATTCGATTTTGATGGTTCTTGAAGAGTTTGCCCTAGAAAATGTAGGTTATGAGTTTGTAATTAGGAATCACATGGAAGACCCATCCTATGTTTCTATATGGAATATAGGCTAACCTGCCAGGAATTATGTCGACGTTGTGGCAGCCAAGAAGGATCTAGAGCGTCCATAAATTTGAATGCAGAAGTGTAGACTTGGAAGGGGACTCAAAACTCAAATAAGATCAATTAAGGAATAAACAACCTTCCATGAATCATTGGAGGTTGGAGTCCATTTCATAAATGAAAACGATGGCTTCCCTCATCCCCAATTTGGAACTCAAACACGTAAGGAATAGGAAGGATGGGTGCAACAAGATATCTGTATATTTGGAGCATTCTCCAGGGAGATATGAAAAGACAAACTTCACTTCCTGAATGATGCATATAGGAATAATGTGGGAGGATCAAGGATCTTTATTGATGACAATTCAAGCCATCAATCCACCTTGCCACAAAATGAATAATCGGGAAGGATCCATCCATCATGGCACTTTAAAAGTGCCTCAGATGTGTGGAAACCCCTTGATCAAATTAACCATCAATGGAGAATGAAACCTAGATCCAAGTACGACGAATGAGGCTTATGTCTTAAGTCCATGACAATGAGATAGTTAAGATGCATGCCTCACTATCTCCAACTGTCTACACAAATTCATAAACTTGTTTTTTCATTCTGTGGAACTCTACTCACATTCTCTCTCTCTCTAATGTGTTAAGTCCATGACAAGGAGATAGTTAGGATGCATGCATCACTATCTCCAAAGGTCTACACAAATTCCTAATCTTATGTTTTCAGTTTATGGAACTCTACTCGCATTCTCTCTCTCTCTCTCTCTCTCTCTCTCTCTCTCTCTCTCTCTCTCTCTCTCTCTCTCTCGCTCTCTCCTAATGTTGTTTATGTTTGTCCCTATTTGAGCCTCTCTCTCTACCATGGAGGATCCTCCGTAAGTTTACTTAGTGCATTAGTAAAATATTGAGTCTGCCTACCTGTTCGACCGAGGTTATTTTTGTGATAACTATCATGGAGGATCATATCTAGGTTTCTTATGTATGATTGACTCTTCCTCTTCCCCCAAGCATCCACCACATCTATGTGGCCCTTGGAAGCATCCCTTTCTTGTTCCTACCTAAAATAGAATTTTGTTATTCGCTGGCAATAAATAGGACGTTGCTACTTCTAGACATAGT
Source organism: Pinus tabuliformis (assembly GCA_031772625.1). Classification (NCBI taxonomy): domain Eukaryota; kingdom Viridiplantae; phylum Streptophyta; class Pinopsida; order Pinales; family Pinaceae; genus Pinus; species Pinus tabuliformis. The sequence continues at coordinate 250,883,762 of CM062809.1, read as the reverse complement.
TTTGAGAACTATACCTTCTTCTTGGGGTTGGGGAGGAGTTTTGGGAGCTATACCTTCTCCTTTGGGTTGTGGAGGAGAGTTGGAGCTATAGCTTCTACTTGGGCTTGTCATTTGACATGACCCAATCTTAATCGGAGTGTTAGGTCTCCTTCCTTTGTTGGGGGTATTGTCCTTTTTCTTTGGTGTTCCAACCAATTATGTATTATCAATTTTTCAAAAATCACTTTTCCCTCTTTGAGTTCGATGATGTTCATGATTTTGATTTAAAAGAGATCAAGCATTGCTCCAACACTTTTCATTTAAGGTTTTTAACCCAAAAGGTTAAGCCTTCCCCTTCCAAAATTGGCTAGTAGTATTTTTGTTTCAGAATCCAACCCCTCACACTTACAAACTGTTGGAATAAATAAGCTAAATTACAAGGGCACATTTCTAATAAAAAAATAAAAATGTTCTTTGCAATAATAAAATAACAAATTAACAATAGTTCTCAAACTGTTAATAGAATCAAATCTGAAACCGGTTGCAAAGTCTTGAATGGTTGGAAGGTTGCTGGAAATTGTTGCAAAGGACCTCAAAGCTTCCACTCCTCTTTAATACTGCCAACTATGTATTGCAAATATGAAATTGTTGATTTAGTGCCAAGTAAATTGGGATGTGATTGTCACATTAGTCCACAAAATTTGGAGTAAAGTTTTACCTGTTCATTTCTCCTAAAATGCTCTGTCATCGATGGATTTGAATGATTAAACAGTTGCTTGAAAAGATGGGAATGATCTAATTGTTAAACTAATGCCTAGAAACATTTATCACATCAATTTTTCGACTTGTCACCTAAATTGTTGCCACAAATCTTGCTTCATATATGATCCAAAAAGTATACTGAAACATGTTGGGTGTGGAGCCTGATTATGTTCTGTATTCAAAGGTATCGACGCATTGGACCCCAGTTCGTAATGGCGCGGCAACGCCGCCCGTAAAATATTTGCTATATGGGGGTCCAGGGGGGTGGTTGCGACCTTTTAGAGCCCCCCCTAGTGGGGGGATCGGGGGCAGTGCCCCCGAAGCTAAAATAGATGTAAAATTTCCATGTAAAATGTTGTAATTTCGTAGTCAATCTGGGTCATTAATTAGGCTGAGATCTGACAGTAGAAGTTATGTTTAATTTAGGGTTTTTTGCCCTAGAAGGCAACCCATCGCTATATATGAGGGAATTGTATTGCGTCTATGTAGATTTGTATTCTGAGTGAGGAAGAGAGAGGAGATTAAGAGCGAAGAGGGAATTACATCGAATCTACTGTAGGTTGTATCTCTTCAGTTTGCTGGAGAATAAAAGGAATGATTGGTTGTTTCTCCATGGACGTAGCCCAAATTGGGTGAACCACGTATATCTGTGTCTCCCTTGTTTTCTGTGTTTTTTGTGTTTATATTTCTGCAATATTTTATGTGTTCCACTGCTTTGTAATATATAATTTTCTAACACAATAATTTTATTTGGTAGATAAAGTTAATCTTACTATCCTACCTCCCAGAGGTTATGTAATAGCAAAATAATATGCAATTTGTTGACAAATATCCTCACTTTGGAACGCTCTACCTGTTGATATTCTTCCTTGTATTCTTTGTTGACCATTCATATCATCATAGTGACCAAGGTCTATTTGAACAAAAGTGATCACTACTTGCTCAACAATTCCAAATTCTATAGCGTTTCCATATAAACATTTTGATCTTTTCACAAGAAGTTATCTTGCCATAATACTTTTCCCATATCCTACTAATTCACCACTCTGTATCAGCAAGCCTTAATATGTCCTCTATGTGGCTCATATGTATACCCAAACAATGAAAAAGTTAGAATATCATGGATGAACAAGGTCACAGTGAAGGGAAACAACAATTTGGGCATGGAAAACACTAAAATCCAGCATTATTGTGAATGTCTCCTTCTCATCTATCCACAGGAGAATATTTGCAATTTTTTTATTTTTATTTTTACAATCATTTTGTAAGCCTTGGATGACTAGTTAAAGTTCTGAATATTTATAATAGGCACTTCACACGAAATCATAGATGGAAATTTTGGTTTTTACAATCCTCTTCCTGCAATATGTTACGACTTGACTCCCTAAACCTGAATAAATCCACAAACAAACGCAGAACCAGAGACCAACTCTTCCTATCCTAAGATATAACTTAACACTTGGATTTTCCTGCAATTCTTTTTGGACTCCATGGCTCTTATACCTTGCATCATTTTTCTTATATCCAACAAAACAGGACCCTTACAAAAATCTAATATACTTTTAACATGAAATCGAGGGTTTTGAAATAAAGAGGTGCAAAATAGAGGAGGACAACTGATGAGCCCCAGAAATGGGTAATTATATGGGCTTATTCTACCTCTTATTTCGACTTAATCCACCATTCTCATTAGTTTAATGCATGTTTTTTAATATACTTATGCTAATATAGTGAATTGGGTTAGTAACTTTGCCATGTAGTCTAATGAGTGTTTTATGTAGATTTTTTGAACAATTTTGGACAAAGACAAGGAATTTATGAGCAAATGGCAGCCAAACTCGAGGAAAACAGGGAAGATGACTTGTAGGGGGGGTGTCTCCTTCATTAATGACCCTTTTCCTTGAATCCTCCATCAACAACTCAGAGCAAAAAGTCCCACATTGATGATTCCAAGGGGCAGCCGAGCAAGTCAAGTAGGGCTGTTGTTTATCTTCAGTTCTAGGAAGTTGAGTTCCTTGATTTTAGGAGGACTATTAGAAGTCCCCATTTGTATAAATAAGAGGGCTTTGAGCCTCAGTAGGTTAGCCAGTTGTTAGTCGATTTTCGCACTTTTGTGCAGCACATTGTTCAGCTTATTTTCGAGTTCTTTTTTAGAACAATTTATGTGATGTAACAACTATTTTTTTTATATGTGAAGATCAAACAGTTTTTGAGCCAGCACTGATCTCTTTTAGAGGGTTGAAGCTCTTCGGTTAGGGCCCAACACAAGTTTCCCAGCACCTCATTTTTGTATTTATATGTTCTCCTGCTTCCATTCATGAGTTAATTTTTGTTGCATAGTTTCATTTTCCTTTGTTAGAATAGGTTTCTTTTGATGGTTAGCATAGTTGTTTCTATTTCAGTTGCTCAAGTAGGTTGCTGCAATGACAAAATAAGATTCAAAAAGGCCACAACAGGCCCTGATCTCCTTTCTCCCTTCTTGGGACTATGATTTGAGGTCAAGGCACTATTGTTGCCACCAAAAACACAGTTTTTGCTCTTCCATGCAACTGCTAGTGTGATAACTTGATTTGGAAAAGTTGATATTGGTTCAGATTCACTTGCTTAGATAACTTCCTATTCATTTACCATAGTTCTCTCGCATGTTTTTCTGTTCATAAGTTACTGTTTAGCATTTTCTGTTTCTAGGTCAGAAATTAGGTCAAGGTAGACAAAATTCTGTTTTTAGTTCTTTCTTTGGTCAGTTTTGATAAGTAAGTGTGCAGATCTATTGCAAGACCTTCCAACTCACCATCCATCCATGCAACATCCAGCACCAGCTCACTCCTCATAGATTTCCCAGCTCATTTTCAACATTTCGCCAATCTGCCCTAATTTCTGCGTTTTTCCATAAAGTTGTTTTCTTGCCATTTGAACAAATCCAACCATCATGTTCATCCCTGATCTTCTTTGACAAGTTCTAGACACCTCAACACCTTCATCCAGCCTTCAGTTCCATTTTCCCATCATTTTTCCACTTTCAAAACTCCAAAAATAACTCTCAACCTCCTACTGTAGATCCTCCTGTAGAACCTCGTGTAGATCCCCTGCAGCCTCCTGTATAATTTCCTGTGAGTGATTTTTCGAAGTCTAATCACAATGGAAGTCTTCATAAGGGTACTAGGGGCTTCTTAGGACCTCTCCACACTTTCCTCCACCTCTGAAAAATCCAACTCCATCTTCTTTTGCCACCAAACCTATACACAATCATAACCAGATAAATCACACGCATTATAATTTCACATAAAAACACTCAAAAGTACAAAAAGATGTTTCCTTCTCATTTCTTTTCAGAAGTAGCTTGAATAAATGCAATTTACCTTTTCAGTAGTCAATGGCACTCATTTCATCAATTTTGATCTCTTTTCCTGTAACAATAGGGTTAGTGGGTAGATTAGGGTTTGCTATGGTTTGTGTTACATTTCAGTTTTCCTTCTCTTTCTGCAAGTAGAATAGCCTCTTTCGAGTTAGCTTTCTTTCATCACAGTTAAAAGCTTCTTCTGAGAATTCATAGAAGTTGGCTTAAGCTCCTAGCAAACTTTCACCATCTAATCAAGTGACAGCCTGAAGTAAGAGCTAATACTTGTGCATACAGCACCGTCGCTTCCAAGTTTGTTACGAACAACTGGGTTGATACAAGTAAAGTAGGGAGCCCAAAGAGTTGCAACATGATTGCTGCAATAATAGAGCTTACCATATTTTTGGCGCCGTTGCCGGAGAAGCGTCAGAGTACTTTGTGATTACTGCTTTTCTTCTATTTTCTACTGTAACATTCTGCTAAGTAGTTTATTTCAGCAAAAGTAGAGTAGTTGTTTCATTTCAATTTTGCAATTTTCATGTCAGCAAGCGTAGATTAGGCATTTGTTGCTTTCATTTCAATTCTGCAATTTCCATTTCAGCAAGCATAGATTAGGCATTTCCTGCTTTCATTTCAATTCGACAATTTCGATTCCAGCAAAATAGATTAGTCATTTCCTGCTTTCATTTCAATTCTGTAATTTCTATTTCAACAAAATAGATTAGTCATTTCCTTGCTTTCATTTCAATTTTGCAATTTCATTTCAGCAAGTTCATTTCAGTTAGTTGTAGTTTGTTGTTCAATCCATTTCAGTTTTGCAGGTACAAGCAAAAAAAAAAAAAAATCACCCAAAAAGAGATTTCCTTTCATGCTTCATAGGAACAGAGACAATTTAAGAAAATTCCTACCCAACACCCCCACCACATCACTAAGTCACCCTTCTCTCTTCTTTGGTGGCAGTGATCCAAAAAAACCTTTAGGTGAACCTCCAGAGATATACGAAGATCCTATAACAGAAGAAGAGCAAGAAACCATTCCTCCTAAGACTATGGCTAAAAACAGAAACGTTAGAGGAAATGGGGAAAGAATAGAGGGTGCCTTTCCTATCTGAGAGACCAATGGGGACACAAAAATGGAAAACATAAGTCCTTCAGCCTTACCTCACTTCCATGGATTGACTACCGAAGATCTTGATACCTTCTTGTTTGCATTTGCTATTCTCTGTCGAACTTATGACTATGCAGAAGACAAGCAGAAGTTGAAACTGTTTCCTTCTACCCTCAAGGATGCAGCATTGCGCTGATTCATGGGGTTACCTAGAAATAGTATCACAACTTGGGCTCACATGCAGCAAGCCTTTAACAACAAATACCAGGACTACTGTAGGTTAAAGGATACCAAGGAAGAAATATTCTGAATGACCATGGGAAGTGATGAATCTTTAGAAGATTATGAATAAAGGTTTCAGCTTAGTTATAAAAAGGCCAGGTGCACACTTGACCCCAAATCTCTGAAGTTGGTCCTACTCAAAGGAGTCCCTAAATACCTTCTATATACCCTCCATTTGCTGGCTGGGGAAGACATCTACCAACTACCTTATGATGACATAAAGACTGTGTTTAGAAACCATTCTAGGGCAGTCAGAAAGAGAGGTAGGGGAAGTCAACCTTTAGCCAGTACATCCTCATCCAGTTCATCCCTTAGAAGCGAACTTGAGAATCGGCTAGAAGATTTCAAGAGTGAGATGAGGCAGAATCTTTCCATGCAAATGGATACCTTACATATCAAAAGGAAATAAGAGGAAGCTGAGAGGGCTTTGGCCATCTTTTGTCCTAGGTGCACTAGAAAGCATCCTAGGAACAAATGTTCATTGCACTCTATAGAAGTGTGTTTAGTCTAAGAAGAAGACCATCCTACGAATTAGTGCCTTTCCTTGCCCGAAATTAAAGCTGCATATCAGGGGGCCGAAGGGCCACTGAACCACTCTATTTCATGAACCAAAGGAGGCCACATGGATCCAGACCTTACTAGTAGGGGATGCAAGGGACATCCCAGACCTATTACAACCCCAATCAAGCCACTTCCATTCCTTCTTGGGGTCCCCCTACTCATCCTTCATGGTCCACACCCCCTCCTTGGTCATATCCATCTCAATATCATACTCAACCAGTTGCTCCTCCATTTCACTCTTATGCTCAGCCACAGCCTCAGTGGAATGCACCTCATCAGGGGTGGAGGCCCCAATAGAACTCTCCTCCTGCTATTTTGCCTCCACCACTTTCTCAACCACAGCCATTGCTTTCTGCTCCACCAAGGCAACCCCAAATACCTGCTCAATTGAACCTGAACCCCAATAGCAAACAGGCCCAACAGGTATATACTAGAGAAACATCATGCTCAACCTATGCTGTGGAGATTCAGGAGATTAACCTACGGTATAGGAAGGTTCTCCCAGATAGCCAACCTCCTCCAAAGGAGGATGAGGAAAAAAAGCAGGAAAGTGAACCGAAAGCCATTCCACCTTTTCCTGAGAGACTAACTGGAACCACACAACCGACCCTAGAAGAAAATGAACTTCTGGGAGAATTGAAACAGTTATGTGTAAAGATACCACTTCTCCAAGCCATAAAAGATGTGTCTATATACAACAAGATGATCAAGGAGAAGTGCTTCAGGCACCCAGGTAGGCATAGGAGAGATGCTCCAACTATCAATATCATAGGACAATTGTTCGACCTAATGTTGGGGTAGGTAATCTGTCTGAAATATCTAGACCCTAGGAGTCTTGTAACCGATGTCCACATCAATGGCACCGTAATCCCCCATACCCTGATTGATCTAGGGGCTGCCATTAATGTGATGACCAAGGACACTATGCTCAAGCTCAACCTTCAGGGCTCCTTGAGAAAGACCACAACAGTATTGCAGCTAGCATACCGCTCCAACGTGACCCTTGAGGGGATTGTGGAAGATGTAATGGTCTCTATTGATTTTTAGGAGTACCCTGCTGATTTCCTGGTTCTCCAGCCAAAAGCAAAGCTCACTGGGAATCCTCTCATCCTAGGATGACCTTGGTTGGCTACTGCAGATGCCTACATTGGTTGTTGAGCTGGGAACATGACAATCAAGAATGGGCATATGTCCAAACAGCTAGTCCTATATCCTCCTGCCCAACCTCTCTTAGAACATGATTTACTTCTCTGGTTGGAGGAGGAAGATGAGGATGATGTCTATTCCGCACCATTGTGTATAGTAGAAGCTACCATGGGGGGTCCACAAACTGAGGATGATCTTATTGAAAACTTGATTCAGAATCCACCCCCAGTTTGTTGCCATTAGAAGAGCTGGTGGAAGAAACCCAAACGAATGCTTTAGTTGATCTCTATGTGGCTGATTCGACCTCTCTCCGAGTTAATAATGTGGAATTTGGCCTGGAGAGAACCTTGAAGATCAACTCATCCCTATCCACGTCTCAGGAGAAAGAACTGTGTAGCTTATTGAAAAACCACTTGGATGCTTTTGCTTGGAGCTATAAGGAGATGAAGGGAGTCCACCCTTCAGTCTGTACATATCACATTTACATTAAAGAAGATTGTAAGCTAGTTAGGCAGCCTCAAAGGAGAATGAATCCAGCCCTTAAGGACATTGTCAAAGAAGAACTGCAAAAGTTGCTGGATGCAGGATTCATCTACCCCATCTCTGACAGCGAATGGGTCTCTCCTTTGGTGTTGGTGCCAAAGAAAAACAAGAAGTGGAGAATCTGTGTTGATTATCGAGAACTAAATAAGGCCACCAAGAAGGACCATTTTCCTTTACCTTTCATAGATCAAGTGTTAGATGGCCTGGCAGGGAAGAAGTTCTCCTTCCTAGATGGGTTTAGCGGGTACAACCAGATCCAAATCAGCCCGGAAGACCAAGATAAGACCACTTTCACTTGTCCTTGGGGTACTTTTGCATACCGGTTCCTTCCTTTTGGGTTGTGCAACACTCCTGCCACTTTCCAGAGAGCAGTACTGAGCATATTTTCTGAATTGGTTCACGATTCAGTGGAAATCTATATGGATGACTTTACCCCTTATGGTTCTAACTTCCAGGAAGCTTTGACTAACCTGGGAAAAGTTTTAGCCAAGTGCATTTAAATGAACCTGTCCCTCAGTCCTGAAAAATGTGAATTCATGATGACTGAAGGGACGGCGATAGGTCATACAATTTCTCAGCAAGGATTACAGGTGGATCCCAAAAAAATTGCCATCATCCAAAGGGTCCCACCTCCTCAAAAGGTAAGAGATGTTCGCAGTTTCCTAGGCTTAGCAAGGTATTATAAAGACTCATTAAGGATTTTAGTAAGCTAGCCTCTCCATTGTTTGGTCTTTCGGGAAAAGATGTTGAGTTCATATGGACTGACAACTGTCAAGAGGCTCTAGACACCTTGATAGGTAAACTGGCAACTGCCTCAATTTTGAGAGGTCCAAACTGGGTCCTATCTTTCCACATTCATACAGATGCCTCAAACAAAGCGATAGGAGCAGCCTTAGGGAAAGTTGATGAAAAGTTGCCTTATGCCATATATTTTGTAAGTAAAAACTTGTCCAAGGCAGAATTAAACTACACTGTAACCGAAAAGGAGCTCCTAGCTGTAGTCCATTCGCTAAATAAGTTCAGACACTACATCACGGCTATCAAACATTCATACACACTGATCATGCTGCAATTAGGTATTTGATGAACAAACCAGATGTAAATGCTCGTATTATTAGATGGTTACTTTTATTGCAGCAATTTGATTTGACCATTGTTGACAAGCCGGGTAAGGAAAATGTTGCTGCTGATTTTCTGTCTAGACTAGATCTACCTAAAGGTGAAGAAGGAATGGTGGATGATCAAATGCCAGATGAGCACCTATTTGCTATCTCAGTACTCTCTCCATGGTTTGCTGATATAGCAAACTACTTGGTTTCAGCACAGTTTCTGCCACACCTGTCCTCAAAACAGAAGAGCAAGATCGTGAGGAAAAGTGCCCCATTCACCTGGATTGGGGGAAATCTCTTCAAATTTGGCCTAGATCAGATTTTGAGGCATTGTGTCAGGGAGGAGGAAGTTTTTGACATCCTCCTAACCTATCATGATGGACCCTGTGGGGGCCATTTTGCAGCAAAGAGGACTACCTTCAAAATTTTGCAAGCAGGTTACTATTGGCCCACTCTTCATCAAGATGTCAAGAGATATATCAGCCAATCTGACCGATGTTAAAGGATGGGGAAACCTACTCCAAGGGATGAGATGCCCCTGCAACCTCAAGTGACTTTCGAGCCATTTGAGAAGTAGGGCATGGACTTTGTGGGTCCTATCAACCCTCCTTCAAAACAGAAATCTTACATCATTGTGTGTACTGATTATCTGACAAAATGGGCAGAAACAAAGGCAATCAAGGCAGCAACAAAAGAAAAAGTAGCTGAGCTTTTTAGAGAGAATATCTTCTACAAGTTTGGCTATCCAAGATAATTAGTCACAGATCAAGGAAGTCAGTTTACATCAAATCTGATTGAATACCTGCTCACACATCACCAAATTAAGCATAGAACTTCCACCCCTTATCATTCGCAAGCAAATGGACAGGTGGAAGTCACTAACAGAGCTTTGGAAGGGATTTTGACTAAGATAGTGAGCAGCAGCAGGAACAATTGGGTAGATCGATTGGTTGAGGCCATCTGGGCCTATAACACCACCTGTAAAACAACCATAGGGTTCACACCCTATGAGCTGGTCCTATGGGAAGAAGGCTTTGCTGTCAATAAAATTTGAATACAACACATTAAGGATGGCAGCTCAGCTGGACCTAGATCTCAGCCATGCACAAAAGGAAAGGTTACTTCAGCTAAATGGATTGGATGAACAGAGATTGCAGGCCCTTCTCCACTCAGAGGTAGTCCAACTTCAAAGAAAAATATGGCATGATAGACACCTCAAAGGAAAACAATTCCAGGAAGGAGATTGGGCGTTGCTGTATGATTCAAGATATAAGGATTTCAAGGGCAAATTGAGGACAAGATGGTTGGGACCATACACAGTAGGAAAATGCAATGACAATGGTTGAGTTTTGATCCGGACCATCGATGAAGAAGCCATCCTCATGCTCGTCAACGGGCATAGGTTGAAGATCTCCAAGAAGCCACTCTCCAAGCAGGAATTCATTAAAAATCTGAGTAAAATAGTGTTGGTAGTGGAGCAGGTCTCTGCCTCCACTCCACCCACGCCCTAAAAAAAAAAAAAAAAAAAGAGATCCTTGGGTGAAAACCTCCTGGAGACGCCCAGGGCAGGCAGTGAGGGTGAAAACCCCCTAGAGGTGCCCCAACTATCTCATTAAAAAAAAAAAAAAAAAAAAAAAAAAGAGATAAAAACGGGAAAACTAACTTTTTTTGAATGCATTGCAGGTTGTAGGAGGGTCACAGAAGAAGAAAGGACATGGCCAGGCTGCATACACTCTTGATATCTCATTTCTCCATCGCCATTGTATTTTCCTAGGCCTTGGTCTCACTCGTCCTGGAAATTTTACATCCTACAGGAAATTCTGTGCATTCTACAGGAGGCTCCTGTAGAAACCACAGAGAGCTCAAAATCAAGTTCAGAAGTGAATCTGAGGGCTAGAAATTTGTCCAGATGGCCTGTGGACCTTCCTGCCACCATTCATCCTCCTAACTCTCCATTCCATCCCTGCACCACTACATTTCCACTCGCTTTTCCTTCCCTGCACAGAAAACACAGAAATTTTGTTTCTTTTGTTTTTTTGAATAATAAAAAAATGATGAATAAAACAACAACATTCTTCACTTGGTTCTTACTTGATGTATTACAGCTGTTTTTTCTTTCCTTCAGAACCTTCCTCAGCTATCTCTTCAGTCCCTGCTCAAGCATTAGCCAGAAATTTTAGAGGGAGAAGCAACTACAAGAAATCCTACAGGATTCCTGTAACAGCTGATCCATTTAAAAAACAAGCTCCAAAGGCAGGGTCAGCACAGTCAAGATGTATGCAACGTGCAAGGAGCGGTTCTTGATCAAAAATCACCAGCATAAGGTAGCCAAACCACCAGTTCAAAGGCCACGAGCATCAATAGTAGAAGCAATCAAAGAACAAAGCGTCAAAGTCTGAGCATGCAAAGCACGGTAGTGACGAACAGGTAAGTGGCTAAACCCGTTCCCCTGTTGCATGAATATTATCTAGAAATTGCATGAACATTTGAGATGGTCACAATTAAACGAAATCAGTGGTCAGCTAACTGGCCACCCTCATCCAGTTCAAACAAGCCTCATCCAATTCAAACGGTGGTCAGAAGGTGTAATCAGCACGTGTGGTCCATCAACTCGAAAAGAAAAACTCAGAACTGGTAGTGGTGGCGGCGTATAACGGGAATGATGGAAGTGATGGCAGGTAGGTGACATGAAATACCATAATGGCACTGGAGTAGGGACCAACGGTCTGGATGGGGATAATGTACCCATCCTGCCACCTCACCTCGTCACCGCAGATCATGCCATCAGCTTAAGTACACTGCAGTAGAAGCCTCCACCACCTTTTGTTTTCATTGGCATCGACGAGTTCTCGGCTGCAACAACTCACCTACCACCTTTAGAACATTGAAACAGTCGCTCTTTACTAGTTTTCAAAACCCTCCAGCTTATCGGGCTCTACAGAAGCATTATTGCATTCTACAGGAGTGGAAACACAGTTTACAAGAGCCTTTCTACAGGAAGCCCAGAGAGCAACTCTGCAGAGGGAAAATTTGAAATTTTTTCCAAATTCGAGCTCGAAACAAGGTGGGCTCAAAAACCCGCTCTGCATGTGATATATCTACAAAAGGTGGTGGGATTTGAAGCAAAGTACTGGGTTGAAAAAGGAATGGAAGTGAAAGCAAATGCTTGCCTGTGTTTTTCTGAAATATATACAGTCTCTCCATTTTACTCTCTACACTCAAAGTCTATCTTTTTCTTTCCTGTATTCTCCTGTAAAGAAGGGATGCAACCATAGAAAATCAAGCCTATTAAAAAAAAAGTGAATTTGCATTTGGGAAGTCTGTTTATCTTCTGAGAAAGACAAGCACTGGTTTATATACTCCCTGTTTTGTCAAAACCTTGATTTCCTCAAAAAATCCCGAGAAGTAAATTCAGGTTGAGAACAGGGTTTGAAGGGAGGGAAATTGCAAATTTCTATTGTGAAAAAAGAACACGAAAAATTCCCTCTCTGGTTCCAGAAAGACAAAACTCAGTTCTTCCTCTATTTTCGGTCTTGAAAATTTGTTAACTTCCTCCTCACCTGAGAATTTCCAGCAGTCACTAAACATCATGCCAGGGGGTTTTATCAGAGTAGAGCCTCTGAATTCCACCAAATTGCATGAACACCCAGAAGTGGTAGCCCTCTTTACTAGGGCAAATTGGATGCCTTTCTTTGAAAGAATTCATGGGTATGATGAGGATGTGACAAAGGAATTTTTAATGTCTTTAAGACCCCATTCAAAAACCCATGCTACAACCAGTTTCAGGGGTCTAACCATAGAGCTTACACTAGAATTCATCAACAAAATAACAGGTCTTCCACTTGGGCCCCCCTGGAGCAAAGAAGAAAAACCATTAGGACAGGTTGCTAAAAAGACATTTTTCCAACCTGATGAACATCCTGTAGAGGATAAGAATGGGGTCAGAAGGAAAAGTATACCTCATCCACGGGGTGAGGTCAGCTACCAGATCATGAAATATATTTCCTGTGAAGGGAGATACAATATAGTCTATGGTTATCATTTCAGATTATTGCATGAACTAAGATATGGAATGGACCTACCTGCATCTCGAAAAATCAGTCTCCCATATTTCATCCTCCAATATTTCATCCTCCAATATTTGATAGAGTGTGGCACCAAGTTGAATGCAGGGGTTCCAGACCAACTGGCCCACCATGGGCTCATTAAATAACTTCTAGAGGATGCCCTCCACACATACACCACCCCTATAGCTTGGGAAATTTTCAGGAACATGTCTAGGGAAGATGACATAAAAACTCTCACTGATGACCTTAGTCCATCTGGCAGTGAAGAGGAGGAGCAGAAAGAGGAACTTGAGAAGGAAATCCATAAGGACGCACAAAATATTCAATTAGAAGAAGAGAAAGAGGAAAAATAGAGAAAAGAAGAGAAATAAGACACCACCAGTTGAACCTAAAGCAGAGAAGAAAATAGAATCAAAAACAGAGAAGAAGATGAGGACAAAAGCTGAGAAGAAGAAGCCCAAAATAGCTTAGAAAAAGACTGCCACATGAAAGGAAGAAACTCAGCAAGAAAAGGGGAAAACAACACTAGAGACAACAGAAACAAAGTCAGGAACAACAAACATAGGCAAGACTGCAGAAGATGAAGAAGAAAAACATCAAGTAGAAGTGTCCCCTGAGGCACTAGCAAGAGAAGGAGCAGTTGTTCTTGCTGCACTTAGCACTCCAGCTAAGCAAAAAGGGAAGAGAAAAAGACAAACATCCATGTACTTCAAGGCTCGAAAGAGCACCAGGATCAAGATAAGGAAGCCTCAACCACCTTCAAAGGAGCCCATCATAATTGAGGATGCACCTACTATGACAAAGGAGGAATATCCCTCCAAAATCTCTATCACTTACGACAAAGGGAGTCCTAAGACCTCCACCTAGAAGGAAAGGATCAAATTAGTGGACTCTAAAGCAGTCCTATAGGAGGCACAAACCTCTCTACAAGAGACATTGGCTAAGCTCAAAAAAACTGAAAGACTGAGAAAGAAGGTAGAAGAATAGTCCCAATATGAAGGTAAGGCAGAAGAGATACCAGAGCCTGGACCATAGCCTGGACCATAGCCTAACTTAGGCTCCTACTACAACCTTCTAGAAGGTGGGAAGATCATCCCACAAAAATTTGCAGTGCCTCTTTTCTTCAAACTGGAGAAGGAAAGAGTCAGGACCCACACCTGGATGCAGATTGCAAAATCCAAAGGGGTCGAAAATATAGGGCACATGGAAAACAAGTTGAGAGAGATGAGAAGAGAATTGAGCATGGTAAGGCACACAGAGAGCATCGTAAGAGCTCAGCTACAGGAAGAAAATGAATTGTTGAAAAAGTAGCTACAAGAAAGGGAACCTCAAGGAGGAAATAAGCTGTCAATCTTGGAAGGACAGCAACAAAAAGAGGGACCCCAAGCAGATAGTGAGGCAGCAGAGAAACAACAACAAGAAGAAGAACCACAGACAGATAGTGAGACACTGATGAAACAACAACAAGAAAAAGAATCCCAGGCAGAAACTGAAGTGCTGATTTTGAAAAGGCAGCTACAGGAAAAGGAAGCCCAGTTAGCCTGCATGGCCAGCTGGGCAATGGAGGCATTGCAGTGCAGACAGCTAGCTAAATCATATGCACTGTATCTCAAAGATTAGTGGCTCCAATTCCATATTAAGACACTGGACCAGAGGGGCACGATACCATTTCAAGATTATGGCCAATTTATGCATATATGTGATCATAGCTCCGCTGAGGATAAAACAAAGCTAGCAGAATTTTACCTACACAACATGGCACTTCCTGACATGAATTTATGGGATCCAAATGCTACATTGGGAGACTTGCAGCTAATGGCTATGGCTTCATGGATGAGCCATGAAGAAAGGAGAGCAGTGGAAATTCAGAAAATGATGACAAAAGAGCTGAGTCAACCCCTGATGATTAGAGCAGAACCAGGAGACCCACTAGCTCTCATCTATGCCCACCAACACCTTGTAGCTAATCCTCAAGTTCTCCCTGACTATGTTGACAGACAAGCACAGGCTATTGCTCATTTCAAGGATATGGAGAGATTGTTTGGCGATGATTGCCTTAATGCCTGATGAGAAGGTGGAATACATTGCCACATAGCCTAAGGATCAGGGAGTATCACTCCCCAAACATGATGAGGGAAGCCATGAGGAGAGTGCCCCTGTATAAGCACTCACTGCAAAATTTGAAAGCCAACTAGATTGGTCTTAAGTTCAGTCCTCCACTGCTGCTAGGACTGTTGGAAGGAGTTAAGGAGGAGGAAGAATAGAAAAAATGGGAGGAAGTGGATAGGAAAGTAGGTTTCCATGATAAGGAGGAAGACGTCACATCAGAGGCTTGGGATGTTAGGGAATCTGTCAGATCCCTTAAGGATGAAGAGTTAGATTAGTTTCTCAGAGGATGAGCAACCTATTTAGCAGGGGGTGATGATGAGCCCTAGAAATGGGTAATTATATGGGCTCATTATACCTCTTATTTCAACTTAATCCACCATTCTCATTAGTTTAATGCATGTTTTTGAATACACTTATGCTAATAGAGTGAATTGGGTTAGTCACTTTTCCATGTAGTCTAATGAGTGTTTTATGCATATTTTTTGGACAATTTTGGATAAAGACAAGGAATTGATGAGCAAATGGAAGCCAAAATCGAGGAAAACAGGGAAGAGGACTTGTAGGGGGGGTGTCTCCTTCATTAATGACCACTTTCCTTGAATCCTCCATTAGCAACTCGGAGCACAAAGGCCCACATTGATGATTCCAAGGGGCAGTCGAGGAAGTCAAGTAGGGTTGTTGTTTATCTTCAGTTCCATGAAGCCGAGTTCCTTGATTTTAGGAGGACTGTTGGAAGTCCCCATTTGTATAAATAAGAAGGCTTCAAGCCTCAGTAGGTTAGCCAGTTCTTAGTAGATTTTCGCACTTTTGTGCAGCACATTGTTCAACTTATTTTCGAGTTCTTTTTTAGAACAGTTTATGTGATGTAACTGCTATTTTTTTTATAAATGAAGATGAAACAGTTTTTGAGCCATCACTGATCTCTTCCAGAGGGCTGAAGCTCTTTGGTTAGGGCCCAACCCAAGTTTTCCAGCACCTCCTTTGAGTATTTATATGTTCTCTTGCTTCCATTCATGAGTTAATTTATGTTGCATAGATTCATTTTCCTTTGTTAGAATAGGTTGCTTTTGATGGTTAGCATAGTTGTTTCTGTTTCAGTTGCTCAAGTAGGTTGTTGCAGTGACAAAATAAGATTCAAAAAGGCCACAAAAGGCCCTAATCTCCTTTCTCCATTCTTGGGACTATGATTTGAGGTCAAGGCACTACTGTTGCCACCAAAAACACAGTTTTTGCTCTTCCATGCAACTGCTAGTCTGATAAATTGATTTGGAAAAGTTGATATTGGTTCAGATTCACTTGCTTAGATCATTTCTTGTTCATTTACCATAGTTATCTCACATGCTCTTCTATTCATAAGTTACTGTTTAGTATTTTCTATTTCTAGGTCAGAAATTAGGTCAGGTTAGACAAAAAAAAAAATTTAGTTCTTTCTTTGGTCAGTTTTGGTAAGTAAGTGTGCAGATCTATTGCAATACCTTCCAACTCACCATCCATCCATGCAACAGCCAACACCAGCTCACTCCTCATAGATTTCCTAGCTCATTCGCAACATTTCGCCAATCTGCCCTAATTTTTGTGTTTTTCCATAAAGCTGTTTTCTTGCCATTTGAACAAATCCAACCATCACATTCATCCCTGATCTTCTTTAACAAGTTCTAGACACCTCAACACCTTCATCTAGACTTCAGTTCCCTTTCCCCATCATTTTTCCACTTTCAAAACTCCAAAAATAACTCTCGGCCTCCTCCTATAAAACCTCCTGTAGATCCCCTGCAGTCTCCTATAGAATTTCCTGTGAGTGATTTTTCGATCTCTTATTGCAATGGAAGTCTTCAGAATGGTATTAGGGGCTTCTTAGGACCTCTCCACACCTTCCTCCACCTTTGAAAAATCCATCTCCATCTTCCTTTGCCACCAAACCTCTGAACGATCATAACCAAATAAATCACAAGCATAATAATTTCTGATAAAAACACTCAAAAGTACAAAAAGATGTTTCCTTCTCATTTCTTTTCAGAAGTAGCTTGAATAAATGCAATTTACCTTTTCAGTAGTCAATGGCACTCATTTCATTAGTTTTGATCTCTTTTCCTGCAACAGTAGGGTTAGTGGGTATATTAGGGTTTACTAGGGTTTGCGTTACATTTCAGTTTTCCTTCTCTTTCTACAAGTATAATAGCCTCATTCAAGTTAGTTTTCTTTCATCACAGTTAAAAGCTTCTTCTGAGAATTCATAGAAGTTGGCTTAAGCTCCTAGCGAACTTGTGCCAGCTGATCAAGTGATAACCTACAGTAAGAGCTAGTACTTGTGCATAGAGCACCGTCGCTTCCAAGTTTGTTACGAACTATCAGGTTGATAAAAGTAAAGTAGGGAGCCCCAGGAGTTGCATCATTATTACTGCAATACTAGAGCTCACCAAAAACTCTGCATGTGCCTCGTCCATCTTAGATTCTTTCATTTACCTCACATTCAATAACCCAACAATAGCACATTTGTGTGTACTAGACGTTATCTCCTTGATCTGGCAGTGTTGAATGTTTGAACACCTGGAGGATCAGCCCAACAATAGTGCATTCATGTGAACTAGACGTTATCTCCTTGGTCTGGCAGCGTTGAATGTTTTAACACCTAGAGGATCAGCGTTTGGCAGTCATGTTGATTAAAATTGAACAACGACGTAGTATTGAAAATAGCAAAAATGTAGCCTATACATTTTCCTTAGCGATTGTCAAACTGTGTGTGCCTTTCCTTTGACATGAATTGGGTGTCCTTGAAAATTTTTAGATAGCTAGAGTCATACACTTTGAATGGTCATCCTGGTTTGGCGTTAGAATGTAGACAGCTAGAGTCATAGAATTTTTGTTTGACAACGAAATCCCACTACTGGGACATAGAGAACCAAACGAGGGTCTCTCAGGTGAGAGTGGAAAAAGTAGACTAAAACTGAGCAAAAAGAAGTTAAGTTGACAACGTGAATTAATTTTTAAGACAAGCTTGTAATTTAGGAAATTGGCATTGTAATTGGTTTGAATCCATGATCAATCCATCAATGGTGTCTCTGTGTTCATATATATTTCTAGAATAAAAGAATGGAACACTAATATCAATCTGTGAATTGAATGGCACTTGCAAACAAACAAGAACAAGAACAAGAACAAGGTTGCGGCTTACCTGGAATGCCAAACCCCTTCAGATTCCAATTCACAAATCGCCAAGAAATGCAGGATTCTGCACAAAATGTATACCCTGGCACTGGTTGCAATGAGTCACCAAGAAATGGAGGATTCCACACAAAATGTACACCCTGGTCCCTATGAGGCTTATTTCTCTCTGGCCTGCTCTCTGTTTAAGGCACTTCACCTGCTACTGGTCAAGGTCTGAGGTCTTTTTTGGCCTCCTCTAGGGCTTCTGCCCCCCACAAACTCTTGCGCAAGTCCTGAGGCCTTTTGGCTTCCTACAGTGGGCAAACATAAGGTTGTTAGGTAAATTTCTAGGGCTTCGGCCCACCCCTTTTGACTCAAAACAAAATACACCTAAGGCAGAATTTCAGTGGGCTTATTTTTGCTTATAAACAAATCCTTCTAGATCTCGGAAAAGAAACAGAACTTTGGCCTTGCTTCTGGACAGACTTCGGCCTCTTCACATGCACATAACATACTTCCTATTGTCCTCTTAGAGCTCAGTGTCTCCTTGATATTCTGCTGCTCTTTCCTTAGGCTAATGTTCTTCACAAGAATGGATTGCCATATCTTAGCTATGTTCAGACTTCATGGATGCCCTCTAACTAGCCCTCAACCCTGCTAGAAAGAGTCGGATTTGTGAACTGAGAAATCCAAGGACCGAAACTAGCAAATTCACTGGAAAGAGTCATATTTGTGAACTGAAAAATCGGAGGACCGAAACTATACACCATGAAAATATGATTTGAAAATAATTTTATACACCATCAAAACTGATTTGAAAAGAGGGAGTCGTTCACCATTTCCCTCCATTTTAAAACCAAAAAATCAAGGTGATTGGGACCAAATCGAACCTCCCAAATGACCTTCTAGGACCAAATCGAACCTCCCAAACCAGAAAAACAAAAAACAGGGTGATTACAAACAAATTTAACACTGTAAATTAAAAAATATAGCGATTTTAAGGGAATACAATCTCCCAAACCATGTGCAAATCTGAAAACGGGAATAAAATCTCCCAAACCAGGCAAATCGGGCCAAATGAGGCTTCGCAAGGTTTATCCGCCCTTTTTTTATTTTGGGCTAAAAAAAAAAAAAAAAAAAAACTTGGGCTAACTATATGAAAAGGGTGTTTTATAAAAATTTCGCCCCTCTAAAATGTAAAACCCCTTAAATTTCACCCTTGGGCTAAAATTCGCCCCTAAAATTTACCATGTTTGGGGGCTAATATAACTTAGACTAGCCCCCAAATCTATCAAAATAGACACAAACTAGTTTAAGATGTTACCTTCAATTTCCAACATAGTAGCTTGATGTTTAGCTTGTCGATTTTTCAAGGCTATGTTAATCCTCTCTATATTCCTCACAACATCATTAACCGTAGTGGCCTCACAAACTGTCTCGATGTTTTGGATGGACCAGGGATTGGGTGGGCAGTCCCTCATCATATGCAGCTCTCCACAACCCCAACACCTTAACGGTTCTTTGGCAACACCATTATTTTTTATGTTCTTCTCTGTCACTCTCAAACTCGTATAGGATTGAGCTGGCAAGGGTAATTCTCCTTTAATCCCCTTCATTCTTTGATGAGATCTACCAAAATTCTTCAAGTAGAGTGGTTTTTTTTTTTTTTTATTTCCCCACCAACTCTGCTGCCTTCCTTAGTCCTCCACAGTTTTCCACCTTCAATTTTAATTTTGAACTATTGATAACATAGCCTAGTCTTTCTGACCACCTCATCCATGGTCCTTGGGTTATCAAACTCAATTCTCTCCATATAAGAGACTGGAAAACAATTCAGAAAACGCTGAATTTTGGCTTTTTCCTCTTTCAATATGGTACGTACCGCAACAAGTTGATAAATTTATTTACAAATTCATCCGTAGTCATTTGCCCCAACTTTAGCTCATGGAACTCTTTAGCCATGTCGTCATAATACCTTTCACTCAGAAATCGTGCCTTGAATTGCTTCTGAAATTCCTCCCACGAAATTGCTTTTTATTAAAGAATTTGAACACTCTTCCTCCCATCACAGTGTTGCCTTACCCTGCAATTGATAAATTTTGAATCGTTCCTTGAGCTTACTTTCATATTCATAAACTTGAAAGTATTTGGTCATGTTTAATAGTCATGCCTCTGCATCCTCCTCCTTCTCTCCATCAAACACTACTGGTTTGATCTTTGTAAATTCGCCTTGTAACTCTGTTTTTCTTCGCTTATTGTGTACTTTTGGTGACTCAGGATGGATTCTCCTCCACTTCCTAACTTGTCAGAATCTATATTTTTCATGCCTTCAGTTTCCACACTCATGTGACTAGACTTCTCCGTCTACTCTCTGATTAACTTCTCATATTCTTCGCTGGCTTTCAGAAGCCTCTCATTACTGCTATGGAGGGTCGCCAACTTCAGTTCCATATTTTTTACCATTTCTATCAACTAGGAGGATATGGTAGTACTTCCTTATTCCCCCATTTCCACATATATTTCTTCTCGTCCTATGTTAATCGATGGAGGTTATTCCATAGCTGCTTAGAATTCCAATTTCCTACAAGACAATCCAAACTAGATAAGAACAACTGTGTCTCTAGTTTTGTTTTGTTTTGTTTTTTGCTTCTTTTTTTTCTTTTTTTTGCACACAACTCTACTTTGATACCATTTGTAATGAACCTTTAATTATACCCAAAATAAAAAATTCCTTTCATTCACCATTGTTATATAGTACTATATGCAAGCATGATTTATATGGTTTAATGTTCCTTTCATTAAGCATTGTTATATAATATCGTATACAAGCATGTTATGCATGGTTTAAAATGGTTGGTGCTAAATAATAATTTATGTTTAGTAGTTTAATGGACACCTTGGTATATTAATTTTTATATATATTTTTTTAAAGTTATATGTCTACCTACCTATACCTATACATAGTCGAACCCCACTAATTTCCTAACTACCCCCAACCCCTCTCTCCCATACTTAGTGCGTCGGCCCCCTCGTTATCTATTAGCACTCTACTTAGATGGCATGCAGATCCATTCCTTCCCTTTGGTTGGATGGAATCCACGTCCTTCCCTCCCACCAGTTGGCTCGGGTTGGAAGACGTTTGGTACCTACCTTGTTGTCAAATTGAAAACCCGTTAGTGTTGAACAACTGGATTCATGCAATCCTGTTAGGTGGGCATGCATCTTGAGGTTTAGGGTTTCAAAGTTGGATTGAGGGTAGAGATCCAATCATTTTGTATCTACAGCCTTGATTCCATAGGCATAACCCTAGTCGTATTTGGTTTCCCACCTCTGCCATTTTCACCATTCTCAGTCTTTCTAGAGGCTTGGACGGAGCAAGGTATGATTTGTTTGTTCGAAGGCCTAATTCACTAATGAGGGTTACAGTACGTCCACCATAGGAGTTTCATCCATCTCTTCTACCAAGGCCTAACGGAACCTCCTCTTCAGCGCTCATAGACAATCATAGTCCACTTCCTCTCAATGCAAGATTTGGAGACCACAGCGAAGCTAGGAATTTGCTTGGTTCTAACATTCTTATGAATTCGGTAACTTCCCTTTTTTTTCTCTACGGTTCTCTGTCAATTTTTCCTAGCATACTCATGGCAGTTTATAGTTTTCGAAAGGGCTTACTATTGATTCCCAATTGATAGTTTCTTGTTGGTTTGTTTAGGGAAGGTAGAAGGGGTTGCATCGTCTATCATTTTCTTCGGCGTGAGGGTGCTTCTCATTACCCAGGTAACTTGCCTCCTGGTTCCTGTGTGATTCTCCAGGGTTTAATTTGGGGTTTATCCTGATATCTGACTTGGCTTATTATGTTGGGCCTCTCTTCAGGTGGATGGTTGATAACTTGGTTCCTGGCGCTACTTCAGGGAAACATTTTGTTTCCCTCACCCTTTTTGGCGTGCTCAACCAAGTTTTAAGGGTTTTATTCTTCAATAACTGGGTTTTGTAATGGTGGCCCAGGTAAGCTCAATGGAGAAGGTTTGTTTCCACATTTCCAACAGAACTAGATGCACCTCATTTTTCTTTTGTCATCTTATTCTAGGTTGGTGGTCTCTTAGTTTCCACTTCCTCCACTCTATGGGGTTTTCCTCTTGCAATAATACTACTCTCACTCTCATTTTATTGAATCTAGATTGTTATACATCTCAGTTTAATATTGGTTCCTGGAGACATGTATGTGGTTCCCTTGGCATTCTCGGTCATAGATTTGAGTCTCCTAGTTGACTGTCGACTCCTGCTTGGTCGTAGACCTGTCTCATTCTAGAGGATTGTTTACTTGTGTTTATTTTTCTTCATTCTAGAGCTAATTTTAGCCTATAGTCTTAGTCTGTGACTGATTTAGTGCTCTGCGACTCTGGTTTTGCGTTTCTGGATGCCCCCATACTGGCCGTGTCAGCTATGTTCTATTTTGTTGAATTATGACTGGAACAGAAATTTTTATTCATAACTGTGAATTATTGATTTATTTTTGCTATATCTTTATAGACTTAATGAGAGTGAGATATGGGACCATTCAAATGTAGCTTAGTGTTCTATACTATTTACAATGGATTGTTCGTGCTTTTCTCAGTATAATTCATGTATTTTGATTTCTGCGAAAGAAGGAATGAGATTTGTATCCTTGGTCTTAGCCTCAGGCAGGGTATTAGTCTAAAGTTATTTCATCTCTGGCGTGCAGAATTTCTTATTCGAAGTGCACCCACTAGATTCCACTCAGTTTTCTTCTAAATATGCATCCACGGTAGTTAGTAGGGTTTCCTAAACAAAATTAATTGTGCATGCTGCTTGTGTTGATTTGTTATTAAGATGATTATATGCTACTACCGATTTATCTAAGTTTACTGTTACCTATACGATTTCATGCATCCATGTACTTCTTTCGAAAGAAATCACATGTTTTTATTTCGACAAATAGCTCTACTTATTTTATTTATCAATATTTCCGTGCATGTACTCTGTTTGAGCTATTCGACAAATAGTTCTACTTATTTTTTTGTCGGTATTGTCATGCATGTACTTTTTTTGCACTATAATACAATTACTTGAACTCATGCATGCATAATAGTAAGAAGATTCATTGGCTTAATTTCCTCGGTATCACTACCTATATCTCACATGCATGAATTTATATAAAGTCATTTCTGTTATTTCCCTTGTACGCAATTTTTATTACATCATGCATACAATAAATCCAATACCTACATCATTCATATACTTGTAAATAATGGTTAGCTTGAGACATAAATCATTATTAATTATCTAACTTTCCTACTGCATAATAATATCAATATATCAAGAATAAAGTATCAGCGTCACAAGAGATTCTGCAATATTTTTCACACTTTTTCAACCTACGCCTTTAAAAAACCAGAACGTAATAAAAATCTATCATAACTCTAGTCCAAGCAATTACTCTGCCATACTACATCATTACAAATATTATTGATATTTTCGGTGGGTACAATATCTTCTGACCAGTACTCTTACGCAGGAAATCTATGGCTTGCAGCACCAAACCTTCCAACCATGAATAACCTCTAATCCCCCCCGAGCTATGACAAAATTCCAGGCCTCATTAGCCTCTACTAAGCCTTGCTAATGTTTATTTAACATTATCCTGCTCACATATTTTTCCTTGGCAACTTCCTACCTTATGGGGTTCTGTTTCCTGTTAACCTAGGCTTTTCAATTCCTTTTTCCTAAAAGCAAAAACCTGCTTTTCTCCTTGTAGCGCTTTTATCATCGGTCTTTATCTCCCACCGATATATATATATATACATATATATGTATGTATATATACACATATATATGTATGTATATATACACATATATATGTATGTATATATACACATATATATCTATATATATATATATACACACATCTATATATATATATATGTGTGTGTGTGTGTGTGTGTGTGTGTGTGTATATATATTTTAGGAAAATCAAAGTGAATCTGATGCTTCTCAGATTCTGGCAAGTTTCATCATCTTCTTTGGTGTTCGCCAACATGATTTCCATAATAAAACCATCAACTTTATTTATTAATCTTAAACATATTTTCCTAATTAAAATAAGTTTGTTCCATCCTAGTAAAGTCACTAGTGATGGTAACCATCAAACGGCTAATTATTTTAATTACAATGGGGGGTGTTACAATGTCATCATCAACATTACATATTTTATAATAACTCTTGCATCCATGCATTTCATGATTATGCCAAAAAATTTAGTTGGTTATCCCTTCCTTATGGACGTTTAATTCCACATGTTTGTTTTAGATTTTCTCATCATGACATAACATAAACAACATACTACTTTGGAAACATGTCACAAGTGTTAATGGGTTTATGTTAAATACTTTGGAAAACAACCTTGTAAACTTATTTTTGTATCCTTTGCGACCATGTCAACCACATTTGTCATATGATAATATTTTATAACCACAAGTTCCATATGCTTTGGTGAAATATTCTTCGTATGAAAACATTATTGGGGAACTTTGAACAAGAGACTTATAACCAAGTATTTGTGGCATCATAATTATGGTGCTCACCCATCATGCCAAATAATTTTTGTAAGGTTTCTAGGTTAATATTTAAAATACAGAACTTTTACAACTTTATGAGTTATTTATGACCCAATCAAGAAATTATCAAATTCCATGTTTATACCTTTACCTTCGTAATGTCTCTGTGATCAAAAGTATGATGATATTCTAAAGAGAAATTTCTCAAGGAGGAAAGTGTACATTTTTTTATTATGCCAAGAAATTATCGTGAAAATAACATGTCCATAATGATGTTGTAGTTCTATTTTGTAAACATACCAGTACTATCAACATAATTAAAACCTTCAAACCAGATAGAAAGTGTATATACAACTACGTATATATCTCCCTGTAACACCATGTAATGATACGAAAATATAAACTACAAAATGATGTCATGTAAATATTCCCTATTTCTCTAGGGGACCCCACCTACTAAGGCTTTATGATTTTAGTTAATTTAGAGGAACTTTTTTTTATCCTTTTTAGGAGGAGGAGGCATGAATAAGTGCAATGTTTTTCACAATTTTATGAAAGTGGCTCAACATGTAAAACATCTTAACAACTACTTCTAAAATTCCTTTCTGTAGGTTTACTTCCACACAGATTCATCACGAGAAAACATTGGAGGCTTTGGTTTATCAATGTATTTTCATATAGTATTTATAATTATTTTTAATAAATCACCCCCCTCGAAATGAAGAGGAAAATCATGAAGCCCAACAGACACAAGGATGGCTAAAGGAAATATCAAATTCCAGATAAAAGTTAAGACTCTAGTGACTGAGATACATGCCTTTTATGTCGTAAAATTATGAGCCACTCTAAAAGATTAATTCCCTATCCTCTTTAAGCTTAGAAAGAAAAGCATAACATCTTCCACACAAGAAGTAATTCACTTGAAATTTGATTAGGGGTCTCTAATTTTTATTTACCCATGATTCAATGTAACAAGGAGAGGGCTAGAGGCTAGTAATTTGTCCAACCAATTCTTTCTTAATGAAGTTAAACACATTGCATCTCGGAGAAGATGAAGAACACAAATTTTAAATATTTGACCCATTTTTTTGACTAAATTGACCCATGAAGGCTTATAAATGAGTATTCTTGTAGAGTTTGAAAATCACTTGAATGCAATGGCAACCTCTACAATTTAGAGAGGGGATCTACCATGACAACATCCCAATTGATTATGCAAAATATACATCAATGCAAGAGTATGTTTTAGGGTAACAAGGAGGTTATGAACAATATACTTATTAATAGCAAAATTAATAGTAATAATAAAACGAATATTCACCATAAAACATGTAAAAATAGGTAAACGGTTTGAACATCCAAATATATCTCTCTTTAACACTATTTCACATCTTACGTTATTGCATTGAGAGACACTCTACAATCCAATATAGAAGCGATCTAAAACATTATTAATGTAATGTAATGTTATGTTGAGTTGGTCAAATTATTTAAAATAAAATTAAACTAAATTTAATAATTAATAATTAATAATTAGCTCCATTTTAGCGAAATCTATAATAGCTCCATTTTTTTTTATTTTCAATTTTAATTCACTTTTGACTTTATATGATTTTTTATTCATTTTTTATGGGTAGTTCATGTTGAAAATGTAACTATATTTGGTCTTCATAATTGTTGTACTCATTTCAATATGTATCCAATGTAACAAACAAGAGAAGAAAACAAAAACTTATTATTATCAAAGAATGGGTTTCATGATCATTATTGATAGTCTTCTAGGTAAAAGCATGTTCTTCGTGCTTCTAGGGTTTGTTAGGTCCTAATATTTATTGTCTTTAGTCAAAGGTGTCAACATCATGTTTATAAGACTCTTCTAGGAAACATATATTGTAAAAATAATTATTTTTTAGTATAGAATGTCCTGGAAGCTCCAAAATATAAGTCGGCCATGGGAATGTTAAGTTGGCCTAAAGGAGAGAATTTGACCCCTTGAGAAGTCTATATAAAGAAGTAGTTCGACCTCATTTGTAGATAGTCACTCACACAAGTTTGAACTATCAATAAAGGCTTTGATATAAAGCTAGGAGAAGTAGAAAAGAAGAGCGAAGGTCTTGGAGAAGGAATAAGGAAAAAATATCTTGTTTTTTTGGCTCTATCTCTCTCAAACGTGTTAAGATTTAGAGTTTTTGGTGATGCTGAAGGAGGTTGAAATTGTAGGTCTGAGTTGCAGTAGGGCGAAGTGGTGAATCTTGTAGCTAGAAGAGAGGAAACCCTATATTAACCTCATTGACCTTGGGAGAGTTGTCTTTCTCTAGGAAGGTCTAAGGAGGAGGCTTGATTAGGGTTTCCAAAGAAGCTGCAAGGATGGAGTTGCAGGGTCGAAGTTGTTTGACGAGTTGCAGTATTGAAGTTGGTGGGTGAAAGTTGTAGTTTGAAGCTAGTTGACATAAAATCAGAGAAGGAATTGTTAGAGGGATTACTTGGTACTTGGAGGAGGACTTGGTCTAGTGTTTGGGTCGTTGTATCCCATTTGAAGCAGATTCTAAGAAGAGAAGAGTTTCTGGGTTTTCCCCTTGGAGAGTTTTTTTCCTAGATGTGAGCCTATACCTGTGTCATTTTGTTACTATTGTTGTTCTTGATATTGATTAATTAAATATATTAGTAAAGATGTTAAAGAAGATAACTAAAAATTCACAAGCACTATCAAGATTAAGGAAAATAGGATATAACAGTTCCCATTATCCATTTTCCAACATGTTATCAGAGCTAAGGTGAACAAGGAAGGAAGCTAGGACACTAGAGAGAATTGTTGATCAAAAGATAAGAAGCTCTCGAAGCCTGAAAGAAGAAGTCTACAAGATTTTTTTTTCTCTTAAAGGGATCTGGTTAAAGACTCATTGGTAGAATACCCTTATAATCTCAGGTTTCTACATTGAAGAAGATCAATACTACTTAAATCTTACAAGGCGGTTGTTGATCTCGCAAAAGGAAAGTCTATTTTCAAGGCATCAATCTTGGAAGTTGTTGGTGGAGGAATCCTAGCGAACATCTTCCAAGGACATCATCAAGAAGAATCTTGTCTATCAAGTATGTAACATATTATTACATCATGCCTAAATCTTCAAGTCATATGAGCTCTTTCCGTAAAGAGATCAAGAATCTCGTTAGGGCATCAAACAATCTAGCATGGAAGAAAAGAACTGACTTGATACTGATAGGACAAGAAGTAATGGAATGTGTTTGAGAATGTAAACTTTTGTGATTCATAATAGTTAAGAGAAAAATATTTCGGTAAATCACATTTAAAAATCTTGAGTCAATGCGTTTCAAAACAATAAGTGTGGTTGATCATTAGGACTTATGTCAATGTTCTGATCCAGAAAAGATGTTATATATTGTAGAGATGCAAACAATCGGAAAATAAACGTTGAAGAAAAAATAATAAAATAATTTAGTTGAATGTTAAACAACTAAGGAAAGGACTTTTAAAGATTAATAAATTATAAAATATTTATTCAATTGTTTTATTTTTTTATATGTATGAATTAATAAATTTGTATTAATAAAATATTGTTAATATTGTTAAAAAGGAAACTTTCCCCTAATTGAATTAACAATAAGTCAAATCGGGAACAAAGAGGAGGATGTTCCCGAGTGAACGCATGGGCCCCTATGGTAAGCATGTGGATACATGATGGTTGGATGGCCTCACAGCCCTCCCATATTACCTTGAGTATGAGAGACAGTAAATACTAGTGTAGAAAACCTCAAGTATCATTGGGTTTGCGGAGGGTGGTGAGCACATTAATTTTATGGAGGGTGGCGGGGGTGTTTGATGGTCATTCTGCAGTGGAGAGATTTTTAGAGCCTGTGTGTGGAGTGTTGGGGCAAGAGGAGGGTGTTGCAGTGGTGTTTCGGGCTGGTTGAAGGGTTTGCATTGTCATAGAAGGTTTCAACCCTGCTGGTGAGTGTGGATAGTTGTCAATTGTCGAATTGGGCTTGGCAAGAGAAATTCTGCAAGGAACATGGTGTATGTGCATCTAAAGGGGCTGGTATGTTGTGGCTTCTGGTTTGTTTGGTGTGGTTTCATTATGGGATGGTTGAGAATTTACCTTTGGTGGACTGTGATTATTGAAGTGTACATCCCCAACAAGTTCACAAGGTCCTGGGCTGTGGGGTGGTGCCATTGGCAAGCCTGTCATGGGTTTGGGTATGCTGGAATTGTTAGGGGTCACTTCAGGGGGGTTGTATGTTGCTAGTTCAATGTGGGGAATAGATTTGTAAGTTGTGGGTCCCTAACGCTGGAGTGAGAGGAGGTTCAGCTGGAGCTAGTGGTCTTGACCCCTTCGTGGATTGTTTGGGAGAAATTCGAAGGGTGGTCTTTGTCTCACTTAGGTGTTGTTGGGGTTTCAAGTATGCAGTCAGTTCCTGCTCAGGGTGGTCCTCAGCCCAGGTGTTGCCTAATTCAGGTAGGTAAGGCATGGCTATCCCACCATCACATTGAGCTAATGTCTCGGAGTGGTGGAGGGAGTTTGGAAGGTCTAAGTACAGAAGGTTTGAGCCGCGTGACTTCAAGTGTTAGAGTTGGTGGCTAGTTGGGTAATTTTAGATGTGCAGGGTCAACAACTCAATGTGGTAGACATGGGGGCTTAGCTGGGATTCGTGGTTGCCTTACTCCACCCTTCTACAGTGAGGGGGTTCGGTTCATCGTGGTGGTTCTGAGAGTTATGTGTCAGTGCATTAGGGTGGTCGCGATTAGAGACAAGGCTACATGATGAAGCATTGATGAGATGTGGTTCAGTCAATTCAAGATCATCTGGAGAATTCAGAGTGGGTTAGATGGGAGGATCACACTGATTTGATAGAAACTCTAAAATAAATTCATTGTTTCCAATGTGATACCCGAGAGCATGTTGTGGTGGTCTCGTGTGGCCAGAATTTGCTATCAGAGAAGGTCAAGAAACTGGAGGCCTGGATGGCCCATTTCGACGAGCATTTCCTCTTTGAAAATTTAATTTTGTTCGGTGTTCAATAATTTACTTGAGTCATTATGTAATGTACTTGTCAAAATAAAAAAGAAAAGAATTATTATTATTATTATTATGACTTATTAAAGCATGGGTTTCATGCTTGGTTCACCATGTTTTAGGTTAAAGTCCCCATTGATAACTTCTAGGATTTATTTCGAGTCTATAGAATTATTGTACATTTAAAGAGACCCTTCTTGGGATTTTGAATCATGTAACAAGGTTAGGTATTGAGTCATATATGAACTATGGAACCTCCACACAATGTCGGCCTAAGGGAAGATCAAGTCAGCCTAAAACCCTATTAAACCCCATAAGAAGCCTTTAAAAGTAAGGACATCGAATTCATTTGGAGCATCACTTCTCATCAAGATCAAATTCTCTTTACTAGGCGGAAGTTTGAAAATCTCTTGTTGCTGGGTAGAAGTAAAAAGTTGTTGGGAAAGTCTGTTGTCGGGAAGCTAAAGTGAATGGGAGTTTGGGTGAGTCTAAGGAGACAAGGAAAATAAAAATTTTGGTGGTGGTCTATATTTGTTTCATTCTCCCAATGGTCTATCTCTATTTTGTGCTCTAGATTGGGAGAACGAAGTCATCCAAGTTGGACTACTATCATAAGTTGTTAGTTGGTGCAAGTTGCTGCATAGTTGAAGTTGCTAGGAAGAGGTAAAACTTATGGAGGTTGACTTGGTGTGGAGGGAAGGTTTGGTCTTGGTCTAGGGTGAAGAGTCTCAAAGAATAATATTGAAAGGAATAATTAATTTGACTGGGTTTTCCCGTCGAGGGGGGTTATTCCCTTACATGTGCCTACATATTGTATCCAATCTTTTATGTGCTGTTCCTTTTGGTAATTGCTTGATGAACTAAAGAAAGAAAATATAGAGAATCATAATAATATGAAAAATCACAAGCAATTATCAAGATCAAGAAAATATTTACTTCCTTTATGATTTTCCAACAAAGCTTTTGTGAATAAAGAAGAAAAAAAAGGCGGATCCATTCATAAGCACTATCTCAGGGAAAGAGTCCATTATATTCAAGGAAGATGTCTAACTCAAGACAAGGGAAAATATCTGAAAGAAGGACGATCTCTCAAGGCAAGGTTAGTCAAGTAACAAAGGTATGCATTGAATACTTTGATTGAAAGGATGATTCATTTGATGATCTATTACTAACTCTGTTATTACTAGTTGTATTGAATCTTGGTTATTCTTGTTTGGGTGATTCATCTCTTGATAAATCTACCCACCCCACTCTTATTTGATTTTGTAGAACCCTAGATAGGTTCTGAAAAACCTGAACACGAGGGTTTTCTAGTGTGAATGTATGAAACCCTAAACTGCTTAGGGACATTGTGAAATTCTAGTTCACGTTTTATTGATGATATCATGTTTAGGATTTTGGTATGATTGGGAAATCCTAACTTGTTAGGGTTGAGTGATAATGTATAAAACCCTAGAACCTTTGAAGTCCTGGTAATGTAGGGTTTGTTAGGTTTCTACATTGGAACCCTAGCTCATTGGGGTTTGGTGGAATGTGTGAGCTCCCTTACATTGTCTTAGAAATGTTTTCTTTGGTATGTGTGTGTTTGTCTAATCAAACCCTAGTGTAATCAAAATTATTGTGTGTCTAACTCTTATTTGATATTGTTGTGAAGTTGGTTTTGACTAAAAAATGATATGAAATGTATTTTTCATGATGATTATATGTGTGTGTGTGTGTGTGTGTGTGTGTAGTCCTAGGTTGGTCTAGGTCAAATGTATTTATGTTATTGGACATATGATATTCTTATGTCTGGTTATGAATTCCTATATATGTGTATTGACCTAGTCATTGATGGTCATGAGCCTTAGGATTGAATGGAAGTCCTTGTATGAGATTCTAAGAAGATGATATATGGAAATATAGGCTGTTATAACTAAACTCTAGTGAAGTTAAAATTTTCTAGTATGTGAAATGTATTAGATGATTGTTGAAAATGAAATTCTAGGGTTTTGCAGTTAAATCCTAGTAGTAACATTATCTAGTGGGAAATGTAACAATCTAATATCTATGCATGTAATGATTATTAGATTGTGGAAATGGAATTCTAAGGTTTTGGAATTAAACCTTAGTCAAATAAAATATCTGGAATACGATGATTTAAGATTTTTATAAATGAAAAATGGAATTCTAGGGTTTTGGAGTTGAACCTTAGTTGAAGTAGAAATCTCTGATGATTGTTGACTATATGATAATTTGAGATTTGTTGAAATTTTGGTTGACATTGATGATTGAACAAAAATATAGGGTTTTCAAGTAACCCTAGTGTTGGTTGGTCATCTTAGTGACTGATTAATGGTTGATTGAAAATCTATGGGTTGGAACTAACCCTAGTGGACGCTCGTCAGGTTCATGACTAAGTTGTGATTAACTTTGACTGATTTGTGTGTATCAAATCTATGATTTGTAGGAATCCCTACTGAGAAGTCCAACATGTGTATTTTGAAAGATTGTTAGATACTTTAAAGATCTATATTTATCTGAATGTTTTCTAGGGTTTCCGATATTTTATAGTAACGTATGTCATACCTTTTGAAGAAACATTGAAACCCTAGATGGAATGAATGTTGTTATGGAGTAGTCTAGGGTGTATAAAGTCCATAGCAAGATGTTGACAAGTATATGTCTCTTGTTTCTAAGTCTGGGTATTTGATATGAATAAACTTGAAATTCTTCTATGTTTCTGATATGGCTAACATCATGCTTCTATAGATTTGGTTGTACTTACTATCTAAGTTATGCAGGTACACAATATTCAACTTCGTGAAGATGCTCGATGTGACAAGCAACATGTGCAGGTACATAATCTTCAACTTGTTGAAGATGCTCGATGTGGCAAGCAAGCTGTGATAAGAGGATGGTTGAGAACATTCCTTGTATTGGAATGATTAGATCCTCTCTGTTTAAGAGGGAGTGACGATTATGATTCTTTGCTTCATGTGTCATGCACTAGACCAAGACTAACAACCGTAAGTTTTAGTGAGGGCCATGCGTAGGAGAAGTAAATTAGAGAATGCATTTCGAGGTGCTACTAATAGAAGGAAAGCAGGATTTGATTGAAGAATATGTTGTTGCATATGAGGTAGGAAGAATAATGTATGATTAAGGAATCTTCTATCAAATATTCGGCTGATTGTCCTACTACGGAAAGATGAGAATCAACATTAAGTTGTCTGTAAGACCTCGAAGGTTTGTATATGATTATATACATTTCAAAGTATATTATTGATTGGGATTGTGTTTGTACAGGTGAATCTCTCGAAGGAAATAATTTTGCTTTCCAATCAGTTTGATCTGGAGAGATTGGTAATTCTTGATTTGCTGGATCAAGGGGTATTGAGGATTTTTGAGTGAAACATTGCCTCCGAGGACAACTAGCCGACAAATTGTGTTGATGTCTAGAAGTTTGAAAGGTCGTGTTGATCATTGAGCTTTGTTTTGGAAACACACCTGGGTTTTTGGGTTGGTCATTAGAAAGTAAGCTTGATGGTACCTACAAGGGCTGAAAGCTTGAGTCCATCTTGGTCCCACCTAGATAGATTGCCTTGGTCAGGAATCTAGTCCATGGCATTACGGTGCCTAAACTATTAAGTAATTGTTTGGATAGATTTCCCTGGTCAGGAATCTAGTCCATGGCATTGCGGTGCCTAAATTTATTCATGGTTAATATAGTTTGATATCTTCCATTGTATATGTATATTATGAATACCTCCCTAGTTGAGAGGGAGTGTTGGAAAATGTAACTACATTCAGTCTTCAATAATGTACTTGAGTCATTATGTGATGTATTTTTCAAAAGAATAAAGAAATAACAATAATTGTGATTTATTAACGCATGGGTTTCATCCTTGCGTCACCATGTTTTAGGTCAAAGTCCCCATTGAGGATTTCTAGTATTTATTGTGAGTCTATATCATTATTGTACATTTAAAGAGACCCTTCTTGGGACTTTGA
This sequence comes from Pinus tabuliformis, assembly GCA_031772625.1. NCBI lineage: Eukaryota > Viridiplantae > Streptophyta > Pinopsida > Pinales > Pinaceae > Pinus > Pinus tabuliformis. The sequence continues at coordinate 250,850,018 of CM062809.1, read as the reverse complement.
ATCATGTAAAAAGGTTAAGTATTGAGTCAAATATGAATTATGGACCCACACACGATGTCAACCTAAGGGAAGATCAAGTTGTCCTAAGACCCTATTCAACCCCACAAGAAGCCTATAAAAGGAAGGACATCGAATTCATTTGGATCATCACTTCTCATTAAGATCGAATTCTCTTTACTAGGAAGAAGTGCGAAAATATCTTTTTGTTGGGTAGCAGTACGGAGTTGCTAGGAAAGTCTGTTGCCAAGAAGCCAAAGTGAATGAGAGTCTGGGTGAGTCTAAGGAGACAAGGAAAATCAAAATTTTGGTGGTGGTATCTCTCTATTTTGTGCTCTATATTGGGAGATCAAAGTCTTCCAAGTTGGACTACTGTCGGACGCTGTTAGTTGTTGAATGTTGCTACATAGTCGAAGTTAGTGGGAAGAGGTCAAACTTCTTGACTCACGCTAACTTGGTATGGAGGGAAGGTCTGGTCTTGTCCTAGGGTGAAAAGTCTCAAAGAATACTATTGAAAGGAATAATTACTTTGATTGGGTTTTCCCCTCGAGGGGGGTTTTTTCCCTAGCATGTGCCTACATCACGTGTCCATTGTTTTATGTGTTGCTGCTTTTGGTAATTTCGTGATTAACTAATGAAAGAAGATATAAAGAATCATAACAATAAGAAACATCACTAGTAATTATCAATATCAAGAAAATATTTACTTCCTTTCTAATTTTCCAACATTTCCAATGCTCCTTTCGTCCTCGGCCACCTCTTGGTACAACTCTGGACAACCCAGCTTCCATCACCTCTGATGACTAGCACAGATACAGGTGTTTTATATGTTTTGTCTGTTTACTAGGGCTTATGGCCTTTGAAATTGTGGAATGTTTCTCTCTTTGTTTTTTGGTTTCATTGTGATATGCTTTCGACGGTATTCAAAGACCTAGACAGGGTGAGACTACTTGCGTTTTTCCTCTGATTTATTTCCTTTTGAAACTATGAATATAAATTTGACTTACAAAAATAAATAAATTAATAATAAGTCAAAAATTATTTTCTATAGCTATTTTATGAAGTTTAGTTAATACCAATTATTTTATTAATATATATATATATATATATATATATATATATATGAATAATTAATAAATAAATAAATAAGATACCAAGAAAATAAAAATAAAAAGAAACTAATTAAAGGAATCAAAAGTCTCTCTCTCTCTCTCTCTCTCTGTGTGTGTGTGTGTGTGTGTGTGTGTGTAACAACTATCTATGATTAATAAATAGAGAATATGGTTAATGAAAATAAATAATTGATAAAACAAATAAATTGATATAAAATACGAAGAAAAATAAAATTAAAAATGACAATGAAAGGAATCAAAAGTCAACCAAATAAAAAACATTAACTAAAATAATAAAGAGGGAATATGATTAATGAAAATTAAATAAATAAGCATATAAATAAATAAATATAGGAGAAAAAGGATGGGGTCCAACAACTGTTAATTTTCCATCCGTCATCCCGATTCAGCCTATGATGCCATATGGAATATGTTACTGGGGAAATTATTGAACTTGAGAAAGATAAGACACAAGAACTGAATAAGTACAAGAAAATGGAATTAAGACCTCAAAGGATCATAGCTGAATCAATTCAGGATTCTTTTGTTCCATTTGTTACAAATTTGAAGACTTCCAAGGCCATGTATGATAAGCTTGTGAATTTATATTCAGTAAGTACAACAAGACAAAATATGTCGTTGAGGAACAAGTTGTACATAATGAAGAAATCAAAGGATGAGGATGTGGCATCCTTCCTCATAAGATTTTTTCAAATAAGAGAATGTTTTCAAGGACTTGGGAAACAAATCACTAATTTTAAAGTAACCATCTATGTATTAAATGCATTACCACAAGAATGGAGTACCTTTCAACAAGCATCTACTCCAAGAAGGATTCATCTCCCTTTGATGAGTGTGGTCGCATTTCATATTGGAAGAATCAAGTATCAAGGTCAAGAATGTCATTAGATCAGATAAGCAATATCAAGCCTTTCTAGACTTAGTCAAGAAGCTGAAGAAAGGAAAGTTTGGAAAGTCCAAGAAGAAAGACATGTCCAAAGCGCAATGTTTTGGATGCAATGAACCCAAATACTTTAAGAGAGATTGTCCAAACAAGCAGAACAATAGGAGAAAAGAAAATAGTGAAGCTCATCTAGTCAAAGTCATTGGAGAACCCGAGAAGAAGGGAAAGAAGGAAGAAGTGAAGGCTCTTAACTGTTAGAGAAGGTCCACTGACTGTTAGGTTCTCTGAGAAGATTGATATTTCTTTTAGGATAATATGTTTTTCATATCATCATAGAAAGAAGCATATGATAATAGTATGTGTATAATTAACATGGTTAAGTTTCTTTGTAGAGATCATCTAGATAGATGAATAGATATACCATTTTTCATATTGATCATCCAAGCATTATCTAAAATTATGTTAGAAGGACTAATCTGGCTTAGTTGGATCATCATGAGTATGGAAGAACCACGATTATGAAAGGTTCTTAGAAGAAGCATTATGATAAGAGTTAGTAGAAATTCCATGTAGTGTGGAACCAATACTGGTAAAGGGATGAAAAGAAGGCAATGGGCTAAGATGTAGACTCTTTATGAGATACAAGGATAGTTATATGGTGAGATAAAATCATAGGAATGCATGATGGATATAAATTTTAGATAAGATTCATGTGTATATAATCTTGTGAAAGAAAGTTAAATATGCTTAGGTATGTGGATATCGGATGATGGAAAAATAATAGGATTTGACTTACTTAAGGATATATAAAACAATTTAGGACTTTCTCTAGAATATAAAGTTAATTATTAACATCTAGTATAATTTCTAGAATAAAAAGTTGTAACTTGGTAATCAATTTCGATCCTTGGGAACGCTGATGCATGAAGGAAATTTCAAGTGGAGATGGTCAATAAGGATGTTATTGAGAAGGTCATCATGGTGAGGTAAGTCTATTTTTTTTTATTATTTGGTTATCTAGTTAACATATTATTTTGGATACCTCGTAGAATGTTGCATGGATACGTGATAAAAATTAAGGCAAGTGCAACTGTATGGATGAAAATGTATGAGGATTATTGAGGGAAGCTCGATATTTAGTACCTAGAAACTGTGAAGTCAAGATGTGTCCATTTTGGGACTAAAAGGTAGCAGTACAAAAAGATAACCTAGAGGTCAAGGGAAGATCAGTTTCAAGAAGAAGATATGATGAACTAGAAGTTTGGGAAGGATCAATGTGATGCCTTCATATCAAAGAAGAAAGTGATGAGCAAGAAAAAATTTGCCTGGAACCTATCACAATATCCAAGAGAGAAAGTGGTTCCATGATACCTTGAAAGAAAGAAAGCTCAAGTATATAGAGGAAAGAGGGAGCCAAATAACTATGAAGAACTGGTAGTTGATATTCTTATGAAGACAAGTCGTAAAGCTTGTGATGATGACTTCCTAGATAGAAATGAAGTCTAGATCTCCTATGATTTTGAAAGGGAGTAAAGCAGACTCTTTATATAGGAGCAAAGCTCTATTCTCATAATGAAAGGAGAATAGAGATGTCCTCTCCAGTTGAGAGGGAGAAGCATTGGACATTACATGTGCATTCTCCTCTTTAGTGATGAAGAGAGAATGGTGGAGAATTGGATAAGCATTTGTGGTTTCCTTGAGGATATAACATCCAAGAAATTAAATGTAGTGACACTCTTTGAGGATGTTATAGGTATCCAAGAGAAGAGATATTAAAGGGGATCAATATTCTTTGAGGGCTCGGGATTGGAGATCCAAGATAAGAATAATCCTAAAAGGACATACTTTATAGACATCTAGATGGGGTATGAACCTTGCAGAGGTAGTGTGCTATCACACGTAAAGCCTCCCATCATAATGCTCTTGATTAAAGTAGAGCTTGTCCAATTAGGCCTCAGGACAATGTTGGTCATAATGATGATGCTTGCAACATGACTTATCAATCTGACTCTTCTTGTGAGAACTCTTTAGTTTGAGATATGATTATGTACACTGGTCGTATAATTATGAATACCTTCCTAGTTAAGAGGGAGTGTTGAAAATGTAACTATTTTCAACCTTCATAATTGTTGTAGTAATTTAAATATGTATCTTATGTAACAAACAAAAGAATAAAAGAAAATTTTATTACTATAAAAGTATGGGTTTCATGCTCATTATTGATAGTCTTATTGGTAAAAGCATGTTCTTCGTGCTTCTAGGGATTGTTAGGTACTAATATTTATTCTTGTAAGTCAAAGGAGTCAACAACTTCTTTATAAGACCCTTCCGGGCAAAAATATATTGTAAAAATAAATAGTTTTTAGTCCAGAAAGCCTTGGAAGCTCCAAAGTATAATTCGGCCCTAGGAACGTTAAGTTAGTCTAAAGGAGGGAATTAGACCCTTTGAGAAAGTTATATAATGAAGCAATTCGACCTCATTTGTAAATAGTCACTCACACAAGATTGATTTATCAATAAAGGGTTTGATCTAAAGTTGGGAGAAGCAGAAAAGAAGAGCGAAGGTCTTAGAGAAGGAAGAAGGACGATATATCTTGTTTTTGGGATATATCTCTCTCACACGTGTAGAGATCTAGGGTTTCTGGTTATGCAGAAGAAGGTCAAAATTGCAGGTCCGAGTTGCCATAGGACGAAGTACAGAATATTGTAGTTGGATGAGAGGAAACCCTATATTGACCTCGTTGACCTTGAGAGAGCTGTCTTGCTTTAGGAAGGTCTAAGGAGGAGGTTGGATTAGGGTTTCTGGAGAAGCTGTAAGGACGAAGTTACAAGGTCGATGTTACTGGACATGTTGTAGTATTGAAGTTGGCATTTCAAAGTTGAATCTTGCCGCTCGTCGATGTAGAATCACAGAAGGACTTGTTGGAGGGCCGACTTGGTACTTGGATGAGGAATTGGTATATGGCTTGGGTCTTTGCATCTCATTTGAAGTAGATTCTAATAAGAGAAGAGTTTATGGGTTTTCCCCTTTGAGGGGTTTTTCCATGCCTGAGATCCTATATCTTTGTCCTCTTTTTGTTATTGTTATTGTTCTTGATATTGTTTGATGAAAGATCTAACTAAAGAAGTTAAAGAAGGTAACTATATATTCACAAGCACTATCAAGGTTAAGGAAAATAAGATATGATAGCTACCATTATCCATTTTCCAACAGTTTACATAAACTTGACTTGAGTTTTATGGATTTTTATTCTTTTTTTATGGGTATTTCATGTAAACTTAACTCGATCAAGTTACCAACGATTTTTTAGCTTTGGGTTTATGAGAACCCATGGTATTAACCCATGGTATTCATGTCAAATATAACTTATTTAAAAGGGGAAAGACTCCAGGAAAATGTGTCCTTCAATACCAATATGATCCCAACAATTTTAATCCTTTAATGTATGTTTTTGAATTTAATTTTTTTATGTTTTAGGTGAGAGTGGTTAGTATCAATCAACCATGTGTGTGATCAAATTGAGTCTGCAACAACATCAAGAAATAAGTGAAAATTCCTTAGCATCATGTCCAGGATTATTTATCATATTTGACAATAACTACATGCAATATATGTTTCAAGATATCCCATTCTTTCTTAGAAAACAAGTTTCTATTGAAAGGTATTAAGAATTCCATCTTTATCGAAAAGCATAAGCAAGTGCAAACATTATAACATCATTTCCAAGATTATTTACCATGTTTGACAATAAATACGCGTTATATGTTTCCATATATCCCATTCTTTACTGTATTTGACAATAACTCCACACAATATATGTTTCAAGATATCCCATTCTTTCTTAGAGAATAAGTTTTTATTGAAACATATTAAGAATTCCATCTTTATCGAAAATCATAAGCAAGCACAAACGTTTTAGCATAATTTGCAAGATTATTTACCATATTTGACAATAAATACAGATAACATGTTTCAAGATATCTCACTCTTTCTTAAAGAATAAGTTTCTACTAAACATATTAAGAAATTCATCTTTATCTAACTACATTTGTACATTGGGAATCAACAGGTCATACTAATATTTGAACCAATGAAATATTTTTTTTTGTGTTGTTCATGAACTCCGATGACTATTATGCCCACAAAATATATGTACCACGTAGATCCACTTGAAGGGATCAATTCCTACTAGCTAACCCCAAGAGTGTCTAGTGGCTAACCCCAAGAATGTCGAGAGAATTGAACAAGTGACCTCTAATACCAAAGGTACAAGCTAAGAATTGAACAAGTAACCTCTCAATACCAAAGGTGCAAGCTAAACGATAGGAACTTAACAATCGAGCTAACCCTCACAACCAAATATTACTTAGAAAATAATATAATAACTTAATTCGTTTCATTGTTTTTGGTTATAAATTCATTTGTATTTGGTCATTTTTTTAGGAAATTCAATTCTCCTTTGATCTTATTGGCTAAAAAATCAAAATTTACAAGTATTGTTTGTATTTAATGAGTAATCTTTTAAAGATTACTATAATATTTTTTTTGGTTTCCTAATTTCTACATAATTTTCTACCTCAAACTCCTCATTCCTGATTATGATTTAAATATAAATTACTTACCAATTCCATTTAAGTAAAAGTTATTACCCTACAAAATAATAAAATACAAAATCCATACTTTAAAACATGCTATGCTATCAGTAATAATGAAATGATTAAATACCATTTATAAATTTAATTTCCACATGTTTTTTTCTAAAAACTTGTCATTCCTTCCCAACTATGATTATACTTAAGGGGATTCAAATTTAAATTACTTACTAATTCCATATAAGTAGAACTTACTACAATACTAAATCCATATTTTGAAGGTTGTTGTCCATCATATACAAAATCCATATTTTGAAGGTTGTCCTCCATAATAGTGAAATGATATTCTTTGTTTAGATGCAAAATCACATAACCAATCTTTTGTCGACGCCTTTCGAACCAACCAGTGTGGTTCATCGTTTCTTTTTCTTGTTTTCTTGTTTCACATTTGATATAGAATATCGAATTTAGGTAATTAAGAATCGTTAAAATGTTAGTTTATATGGTTTAAGTTGTCATTTTGAATATTTAAATAGATTTTAAAATTTATTTAAAATTATAATTTGTTAAAATTATAATTATATTGATAGGTATGTTTGTTTTAAAATAAGGTTTTTAAAATTTAAATTTAATTATTAATAATTATTAGGTAGATGGTAAAGATTTAACCTTCACAAAATGTTCCATAATATATTTAATAGTATTCACAAATCAAATATTGAAATTTATTTCTAAAGTAATTAAACTATTTTACAAAAATATCATATAAACAAGTTTTATATGAAATAAGTTACGATTTTTTAAACATTGATGAATCATAATATTATAACACATTTTTTAATTAAAAAAAATATTTTATATATATACTTCTAAATTTTCATTTCAAACCAACAAAAATAATGCTAAATTATCTTAAAACTATTCAGATCACAAAACGGAATAATCTTCTCTTAAAATTGAGCCAATACCCAGAAGAAAATTCGTATGAGAAAAATGAATCTCTAACTTATGACCTAATTTCTGCCGAATTTAAAACAAACAAAAATTATTCCTTATCTAAATTATCTTAAAACCATCTAGATCGTATGAGAAAAATGAAACTCTAACTTATGACCTAATTTCTGGCGAATTTAAAACAAACAAAAATTATTCCTTATCTAAATTATCTTAAAACTATTTAGATCACAAAACCGAATAATCTTCTCTTAAAATTGAGCCTATACCAAGAACAAAATTCGTATGAGAAAAATGAAACTCTGACTTATGACCTAATTTCTGCCAAATTCGAGACTATATTTCCAAGTAAAAAGGGGCTATATGAACGCCCCTTATCCCACGGTGTACATGCATACCTTCGAAATTGAGATTACACGGAATGACAAATGCCAAGAGATGGGGATTGGCTGTCGTAGTCGTGACTCACAACAAACCGTGTGCGTCAACGTCAATCATTCTCTAGTCCTTTCAAGGCAACAACGGGTTAGTTGCTCCTTTATATCATCTTCGGATTTCGAAAACATTAATAACAATGGGAGACATGGTTGGAAGTTGCAATTTTGCTTTTCCTTCTCGAAGGACAGAGCGAAACTTCTTCGGGCATCAACCCAGGGGCCACTCTTCTTGATAAAATGAACTAAAAGTTAAACAGATCCACCAACTGTCACACGCTTTTGACGTCACGCTTGATCTGGACAAAATTTCCTGGCGAGTTCAGTGATATATGTAGCATGCCAATCTGGAACCATAAAGCGTTTGGAATCACAGAGTCAAGCGTGGCAGCGTCAAAGTTGATTCACATCTATTTTCCAAATAATTTAATCCCCTTCCCAATTAAAGCGTTCACATGTCAAAAGTGGACGAATCCAATGTTTCCTCACCTTTAGTATTGTATCATTTACTGACTGTGTCTTGTTGGCAATCGGCTTGTCGTGCATTGTACGATTCTCAGCTTGATTCGATCGAGACAACAACGGGTACCACCTGTCATTGTACAGCGACAGGAAGAAGTTACTTGGATGCAGGCCTGGAATTTGATGTCCCACAGGACGTATTTTTGATTTCAGAACGTATTTGACGGCAGGGAAAAAATCTTCCACGTCAGGTTAGACGTGCGGTATACTTTTCCAACCCGTCATTTTGACGTCTAGTTTCATAAAGAAAACGTAAAAATCTATAATATCTGTAATGGGAGTATGGGAGTCTGGGACCACGTCACCACCGGGAGTATGGAGTCTGGACCACGTCACCACCGGACCAGCAGTGCTGCAGTAGCCCTGGTACACAACGCGTTACGCTGGCAGCTGCACACAGTTTAAAATAAAAGGCTTTAACTGCATCACCATCCCACTGCGTACTACAGGGTACTTACCATTGAATAATCCAGCTACCATCTGCCCGGCGCCGCTCATAGCCGCTCAAAATTAAAACGAGACTTGCAAATTGCAATCTGCTACTGCTAGTCACTAGTGCCGCTGCCGCAGACTGCAGTGCGTATTCTTCCAGGCTCTGCAGTGCGTATTCCTCCAGGCTCTGGTGAAGCTCAGGTTCTAATCTCGGAGGGTTCACTGGAGTTCAGACGTGGATCATGGATGTCAAGCTATAAACAAAGAACCAGCAAACAGGGTAAGTACGGAAAGCGATTTTTTCATTTTTTCACAATATCACATGTAACGACAGCTACGGTCTGAAAGTAATGTCCCTTGGTTTTTCAAATAGTGAAAAGGATATATCCAGGTTGATATTCTTTTAATAACAAGAATTTGAATTGATGTATTTGTAGTGCTTTTAGTTGTATTTAGAAAAGTTCATAGGATCCCTTGACAAAGTTCATATATCCACTTCACGCCTAATAGATTTTGAGGTTAAGATTTATTTCTACCAGTTCTAAATACTTCTGTAATGTTGGAGAGTCCGCGTTTCATCTTATTCTCTGATAGACTGTGTATCGATTTTCTCGCGTATCGGTAATATCGTCATTTTTTAACCAGAGAGCACTGTTCAGTTTCCCCACGGACCCCATGAGTAGTACGCTGTCAAATTGTTTTGTTCAGTTCTTCCTGAAAGCGCTCCAAGTTCCAACAGTGAGTACTGCGCTGTGAAATTGATTTTTCGTGCACTATATTGGTGTGTTAAACAGGCCTACGGCATTTTGATGAAAGGATCAAGATGGGTTTCGTCTAATTCTTAATAAGTTAGGTTTTAAACATCATCCGGGAAGTTTCAATGAACTTAATTAAAGTTTTCACTCTTGTTTTGTTTTGATTTGATTTCGGAATATTTTTGGAATTTGAATTTGATTTGATTTTAATTATTTTTGGAATTTTAATGATAATAATAAAATTAATTGTTTGATTGGGCTGCTTTATATCACATTTTAAAAATATTTCAAAATAAAAATAACTCTTAATATTAAAACTCTAAAATTTTGATTGCTTTTGAAAATAGGGCTGAACATTCCAACAGAGTCCCGACTCCCACCATGAAAAGAAAAATTCAGCGTACTGAAACTTTAGTCCAAATTGAATTAATCAATTAGGACTTTGAGGTGAAACTTTTTCTAAGCGTATGAAATTTTAGTCGAAATTGAATTACTCAGTTAGGACTTTGTGGTAAGTTTCAACGGATTCACTCAATTTTTAAATTTTTGTGTGCTTGGTAGAGGACCAAACATCTCAAAGAGAGTTCTGCCACGAAAAATTCTCTAACTCTATGGAACTATAAATATAATTTAATTAAAATGGAGAGAAAAAAAAAAGCTGTGATTTTTTATCGGTTATTTTTTTTTAATTGGATGGTAAATCTTAAAATATTCTAGGTTTTTTTAATATTATTATAGATTTTAGAATATTTTGAAAATATAAATATAAAGGATATTAATAAAATGATGAATTTTAAGTCATCGTTGAAATGGTGTTTTTGGGTAATATAATTTTAAGTAGAATTGTTACTTTTTATTGTTTAAAATGCATTTTTCTATGCATAAATGGATTCAGTGTTCTAAAAAACTAGTGAAACACTCTAACTCTGCTGCTTAAACAACTTGAACTTATAATTTTTAAAAATCTCTTCCAAATTATAGACAAAATTAAAAAAATATTTAAAAAAATGCCACTTATAATTTTAAAAAATATCTTTAAGATTTGAACAAAATTAAAAAAAATATTTAGAAAAAAACCATTTTATCTATTAATTAAACCACCCATTCCAATAAATATGATGTGATTTAATACTCATAAATATGCATTGAAACTGATATATAAATTTATATAGATTTTTTTTGGTGTATAAGAATGTTATTTGAAAAAAAAAACTATTGAATTAACTTATATACATTAGTGTTTTTTTGAAATATTCCATAATTTATAATAGAATTAAACTAAAATGCGTTATGACCTCGGTTGGCATGCATTCATCCATGAGATATGGAAACCAGAAGCAATTAGAATTTTCCAAAACCATGATTATGCCACACTGAGGTAAGGCATACAGTTAAACCCTATTAGAGGGTTCTTGGAATGAGAGACAGTCTGCGATATAGAGATATATTCATGTATCAATGTTAGAATCTTGTCCTGTCACACAGAACACGGAGATCAAACACCTACCGCGTGATTTCTTTTGTTTATTAGGTCGGTTGCAGGGCATGGGCCCGGAGATTTAATTTTTTAAACTATAATAGGGGGAAGAGGTTTCTTAAGTAAGTTGAGATTCATTACCCTTTTCTCCTGCCATGGTCACTATGCAGATCTTAGGTTTGGTTGCAGGTATGGGTCCAAGATTTATTTATAATTTCACTAGATAATTTATTTATAGTCCATGGATTATAAGTTTTTTTTGTAAAGATTTTATTGTTTAAATGGTATCACCATAAATCTGAGCTATAAATCTGATAGAGTGCAAATCTGCAATTTCAATCTAACAAGAATCATTATAAACAACAGTGATTATCAGCCTCTATTTGATGACTTATTGTGTGCTGTGGAATAAATTTACAAAAATTGTTAAAATAGAGTTTTCAGTGACACTCACATATTTAGTTAAAACGTAAAACGAAGGATAAAAAAAATACAAAAACGTCATGAAATTTTAATTTGACAGGCAAAAAGAATTTGAAATTCCAGGCCTGCTTGGATGGTGTCTCCATTGAATTTATCCATGCCGCTACACAATAAACAGTCACTCGAAAGTGACTGCTCACCACGAATCTATGGAAGGACGGGTGGCCGTTGTTTGTTTTGATTCGAAGCGTATTTTGCATTCAGCTGCATATAGCCCTTTGAATTTTCGAATTTTCAGAGAGCCGGTGTTTTGGGGAGTATCGATCCAAACCCACGAACTATACATGCCCATTCGATCTTATGATTTGATGTTGTATCAGAAAGCCTCAGCAAACATATTATTAGTGAAAGGAAGAGGATTCTGGTTGTAAATTAGGCAAAAGCTGCACGCGTCCATGGAGAATAATCGGTGGCGATCGAGTGGTATGGATCAGGAACTAAGTACAGCCCTAAATTACAGCTCCAGAGAGAATACTAAGAAAGGGAAAGAAAAAGAATGTTGCATGTGCGGTGACATTGGATTTCAGGAAAGCTTGTTTAGATGCCGCGGATGCCACCACCGATTTCAGCACATGTGAGACTCTGTTCTTGCTTCTATTGTTCCATGTATTTTTGCGTATCAAATTAGTGATTTCGGTTCTGATATGTGCATTGTGGAGGCATTCTTTCAGATATTGCAGCAGGTTGTATTGTGATCAATTGGCACTAAACGGCGTAAATGTATGTGATTGGTGCCTAGACTTGGAGGAAAAGCAGAAGATTCACAGCCACAAAAGGAAAGTTCAATTGCGCGAACCGGAAAGTAGGAAGATCAAGGTAATAACTACCATTGAGAAGCCCAAGAAGATTAATGGTAAGCCTACCCTTAAAGTCCCTGTCAAATTGGAAGGGAGCAAGCAGAACCAGGCGTCGAGTCTCATACAAGACTGCAAGTTGTCTGCCAAAAGTTGCAAAAACTTGCTTGGTAATAATCCTCCTCAGAGTAGCCCTACCAAAGGTCCTCGGTATAAGCTTCTCTCGGACGTGCTATGCTGATTTTTCTTTGTGGCATGTAACAAATACAGTACATAGTTGATAGATGGTTCCGTTGAGTTTCCATTTGCTGTAAACAATGCCTTCTTTTCCACGTATATTTGCTACATATGTAAATGGTTCAGTTTCACCACTGAAATTTATGGTCGTTGTAATATATGATTATAAAATTTTCATTCCCATTTATTTTCTATTAGCGTAAAATGTTGGAAAGGCAGAGGAAACACAAATTCACAAATAAAACATATGAGCTGTTGTTCTTCTATTGATCATACAAAACTTGATACTTACAATGAATCCGATGAAGGGTATTTAACCTTTTCCAACTAGCGACTCGGCTAAAATATCTTAACATGCAGACATAAGTTAACTCACACTCTAAATATGGAGTGCACTTAACTCTTCATCCATCACTTGACTTGACTCAAAGCTTAACACTCAACACCATGCAGTAGTAATTACAATTTCTAACACTCCCCCTTAATTACTACCGTATCACTCAACATAACTCAACATGACTCAACTATGCCTGCTAGGCTTACAACAGAAATTGACTCAATTATCACTCAAATATCCCTGCTAGTCTATGTCTCAGCTAGGCTTACAATGACTCAAGATTTTCTTTTTTTCTTCTTCCAAATTTTATATCATTGAAATTGCTTCATTCTCTGTTGCGATTTCTTGTTGTAGGCTCCATATTCCTTTGCTTGTTGCCGCTGCAATTTTTCTTTGACTTTTCTTGAATTTGTGCTGAAACACAATCTGATCTTTTATACTACACTTTCCTCTTCAAATATTCATTCAACCATGAATTGTTGCCAAAACATTACATCTTCAAATTGTTTTCTTTGCTTTGCTTCTTGTGTTTCATATTCTTAACTTTATTTCTGCCATATTTCTTGATAGCAGAATCTTATCTCTTCTTGACTCCATTGCTGAAAAATGGTTTCAATGCATTCATATTTGTCTTTCATATCATTTTTTTCACTTTCATCACTAGATACTGTTGCTTTTTTCTTGTATTCTACACACTCAAGATCATTATTCACCATTTCATTCAATTCTTTTATTACAGTTGTTTCTTTAAGACTCACATCAATTTGTTTTATTGGTTTCTGAATCCATTCTTCAATGAGCTTCAAATTTGCATTAAATTTATTAACAATCTTGCTTTCAACTTCTGCTCCCATGCTATTTTGAATAGCTACATATTTAAAAACAATGTTAAGAACATCTTTAATATGATTCTCTTCAGTGAGAGCTTCCTGTTCTACATCTGCCTCCTTTTCAACTACATGGAGGTTGTCTTCCACTGTTATGTTGTTAGTGGATATTCTCATAAAAAACTCTTCAATCACTTTATCCTGTTCTTGATCATCAAGTGTAGCTAGATGACATACTTCTTTATGAGCAGCTCCAACTGCTTCATATTTGTTGCTACATTGACAACTTCATTGTTCAATGTTTCATCAAGCATTGCGCTTACCATATTGCCACAATAAATCCCTATTTCAAAAAAGAAACCACACATAACATCAACATAATGTTCATTCACACTATGGTGGGATATCCGAGTATCCATGTGCTCATTGACAATTTCAACTTTACCAAATCCACCAATTGCGGCTGGATTCAACAATTCACATATAACTTTGCAGTCATCATCCACGTGTGTCTCACCACAGTAGGTTTCGCCATCATCTATATCATCCACATTACAGTAGAGTCCTTGAGCATTTCTTTTTTCTTTCTCTGTTTCACACGTAGAGGCTTCAACTTCTCTCTCTGCAATCTTTGCCGCATCTTCGTCATCCATATGCATGCTTGCATAATGGATTTCAATTTTATGGTCTTGAAAACCATCATACACTTTTGAGTGGGATTCTGCAAGCTCTAATGTCCTCTCAGAGTCTTTCTCATCTGCTCTTAGATCTGCGACTGACTTATTTGCTTGTGACATAACCTGCTGTTACATGTCACTCCCCTTTGCACCAAATTCTTCTTCCAATATTTTCCACGCTTCCTTGGAAGTAGTAGATTTTTCTATCTTGCACAAAACCTTCTCATCCAATGCTTCTTTTATAAAATTCAATGCTAAAACATCACATACTGCGCCATATGGGTTATTAGATTCGTACTCAATTGACTCTTTAGCTCGAAGAAAAGTTAACTTTTTGATAACCCAATGATTAAAATATTTATCTGTAAACATAGGAGGTAGTAGCATATTAAAGCTACACCAATCACCCTTGATTTCTTCTTTGTCTTCTATTAGACTTCTCAGTTCCTCGGCTGCAGCTTGAACCTTTCTAAACACGACAACAATCTCTGCCTCTTCTTTTCGGTTCATTTTCCTAGTTTTCTTTAGTTGCACTTTGCAACCCATGATTGTGGTATTCCTTTGTTTTATAGTTTCTTTCCTGATTGCATAAAGTTATCTTCCATATCACCCCCGAAAAAAAATATGATTTTTTAGTATGCGCTCCCACAAGGCACAATCTTCACCCAAAACGCTATCATACTTGACAAAAAACTAAATAATTTTGTAAACTGACGGACTTTACAAAACCCTAAATTCCCTTACCAATAAAAATCATTTTCTTTCTTTGATTCTCTTTTAATGAAAAACTCACTTCAAAAATCTCCACTCAAATAAAACCCTCGACACCTTTGTTTTTTTTTTTAATATAATACTTTAAAAATATATATTATTTTCAAGGCTTTAATAAAACTTGCATTCCCACTTTAATATATCTCATCCATTAACAAAAAAAAAGAATAAGTTTTCAAAACCTCGTAAACCTTATACCCTTGTCCTTTTAATAAAGTCTTTTATAAGTTTGAAGGCACTTTTTAATATACCGAAAAACGCAAGAATACTTAGAAATCACTTTTCAATATCTCCGCCAAAAAGTATATGTATGCCCTTCAAAAGTTTGACTTGCGGTCAATGATGCATGTTAACCCGATCAGGGATATGCAACGCCAACGTCCTAAGGCTGTCTACGAATAACGCAGCCAACTCTCGTGCAAGCAAGCTCACAGTTTATAAACTTTTAAAAATAGTAACGTGCCTCTTGTGAACCATTGCTGTGTGGTAACGCCTACCACGGTCAGGGTTAAATTTGGATTTCTCTTTACCCATCATATAATTTTTTTTTTATGTTTTGGGTTTTTATGCTGCCCGTCAAGAAACATTATGTTTAAAATTTTGTCCTTCAAAAATAATGTTATTACAATAAATTAACCCTTCACTAATAAATGTTTGATTATAAAATTACCTTTCAATAACATAATTATGTTAAATTTTCACATATTTATCATAAGGAAAAAAATGCCCATATCACACAAATGACTTATTAAATCTCGAATCTTGGTTTGAAATTGCATGGAACCTTCACAATAAAGTCTTTGAAACTTGAAATCAATTGTCCTTGCCCTGGACATGCCATAGCATTTGTATATATGAGATATAACTAAGGATATCTTATAGGTCATATACCAACATAGCAAAGCTATTGATTGTTATCAATAGCAACTCAAAAGTAGATTAATCAATATGGTTTATGTTATTATTTAGCATTGCTTTGGATAATGAGATATACACTAATGTTAACAACAATGAATGCATAGTATTTGAACATTTTAAAAATTAAAAGACTAAAATTATAATAAATGGACATTGTAGATATCTTAACATCATGTTATAGGATTATGTTATGACTCCTCCACTATTACATTCTTAGAGAACAAACACTTATAAGTATTAAATGTGGTAAAAGCATGCTCTCATCAAATCCTTCCTTCTATTTATCACCAAATTGTAGTAAAATCAATATATATAAACAAAAAACCATTGTGTATTAAAGTAACATTAAATAAAATAATAAAAAACTCACTCTAACTAACTAGTTAGTTTATTTTTTAGACAAAATAATTTATTTTAAAATTCAAAATAATTTTCACCTTGGTGTATTATTTAGAGACTATACCCTTTAATATAACTTGTAGACATATCAACTAAAAAATAACTATATTTAAATTATAATACTTTGACAACTACAATTGTGGAGATTTCAACAAAAAATATTGAACATTTGAAACATGTTTATTTTTCTTATTGAAAGTATATAATCAATCCTAGGTAGAGTACTTGATGGTTATCCGTTGCATATCTTTCAAGTGTCATTTAAAAACAATAATTTATATTATACCACTAGAAAGTTTAGATTCCCTATAAAACTAAGTTCCATTAAAATTAGGAGATAATTTTTGACATTATCTAATATAAGGTTTGATAGAAAACATAAATATATGACACCCTAAAAGGGCACAAGAACATACCACCAACGTCCAGTTTTCATATCCATCTAATAAGAGAAATTCATTTTACAACAAATTATTAGTTGTTTCAAACTGATGTCACAACTTACAAGTCTCTAAATTTCATTGAAATGAGTCAAGTTGCATGGAAGCTATGCATTAAATCCAAATAAAGATGGAGATTGGATATAAGTGCAAAAGAATCTCCTCATATTTAAATTCATCTTGAGAAACATAAAGGGAATGATGATATGCCATAGTAGAAAAATGCTCCAATCTAAACGTGTCACATCTTTTACTGCATTTTTAAAAATGTTGGTAAGATGTGGGACACCTAGGCATATGAAATGCAAATAGACAAAAAATATAATAAACATCTCATTCTCCAATAGGTGGTGTAGTGGGGCCTTCAATATTATAGAACTTTATTCTTTTAAGATTAATTTGACATAAAATGCAATACTTTGACCTTAATTATACTGGATAAAAATATATCATGTTGGAGTTCAATTTTGTTTTGTCATAAACATGTTTATGCTTTGGATTCTTTATATTTTTAATCCTTATCTATGTTTAATAGGTTTGGGATTAAAATAAATATTTACTTTTTAAAATGACGGGGAGATAAGGTTTGAAAAGTTTTGTTTACTCTTGTTTGCACCTAAACAAAGCAAGGTGCACTCTATAATATACTCAAATTTCGATTAAGTATAATGTGACTAAGTTAAATTAAGTAACATTCTCTCACTTAAACATTTTTTTATAAATTAAGTTTAAGTTTTTATAATTGAATTATTTTCCTTTCAAATATTTTAATAAGAGATTTTTAAGATTTGATCTTTCTGGCCACTTGGTAGTTCCACATTTAAGATGGATCTAAGTTAGTTTAATTATTAATTATAATTATCATTATTATTATCATTATAATTTTATTTTTTTTAATTTAATTGATTTATTTTTCTAATTTTATTTTGACTGAGTCAAATGTTATAAAAGAAATTACAACATCTCTACTATATTGGAGAGCGGTTTGCTCACAAATATTTTAGAAAAGAAAGAAATCCTCATTGTTTTAAAATATACATTTTAACAAAAAAATAGTATTTACATCAAAACAAATTTATTAAATGAAAAAATCATTATTCAAATACAATATTAAAAAAATATCCCATTTCATTGATGTATGTTTTTTTATTGATTATTTAATTTAGGGAAGTATAGCTAAATATGTTAGGATGCTTATTATTACAAATTAAATTATTTCTTGTCCATGAAATTTATTTATTTTATTATTATTTTATTTTTTTGGTTAATTTTAATCAAAATATGGCAGGGATTTTTAATTTGTAGAGTGTCAAATCTACTTATACATTCAAAATTTATTTTAAATAACAAAAAATCATAATCTTGCTTGAAATTGTATAACATGGTGAAAAAGGCTATTTTGTATATAAATTAAAATAAGTTTTTTTTATCTACAGTTTAAAAGAAAATAAATTCTCTTATAATAAATTCATTTATAATCATATTTTTTTAATATAAATATTAAAATTTTCAAATGAAAGGAAATAAATCTTATAATACTAATTAAAAAACACTAATTCTCATCATTATTTATATAAATATTTTAGTTTAAATGTATTAAAAAATAGTGTTATGCTCCAAATCTTTCCTAGCAGCACAAGCATGAAAATCTTGCTTCAAATGCATGGCCACACAATCAATTATTCATTACTACTTGCAAATACCAATATTCAAATAAATGGCATTCATCTTACCCAAGATACACAATTTACAGAAAAAAGAAAAAGAAAAAACACCCAATTGATTTTTTTTCAATGAATTGCTGAGATGGATTGTTTACATGGGCCATTGTAAAGTTGTATTTATCTAGTATATATATATATATATATATAATGTGAGTATGCCCGTTGAGGCAAGACATTTTTAGAACACCAAAACTTATTGTAATTAATCACAGGGATGTTATCTCCGACCATAAATTCAGAGCTAACCTTCTTTATCTGTCCAGGCTCACATCTAGTTAGACTTACTCTTACCTTTTTCCCTTGAGGTTTTGTCATTGGCCTTCCAATGGATGTAACAGGTTCTATTCCCATGACTTGAAAAAGTCTGACCTCTCAAGTAAAGGCCGACACATGCCTGACACTCGCCTTCCTCCCCTGAACCTCAATGCATTTTGCAATGACCTCTTGAAAATTATCCCCGGGTCTCTGAAGTAGTTCTCCTCGGAAGTATCCATTCCTTACAGCAGAGGAAAGATTTTTTAAAACCCGTCATTGGTGCTATTGTTGGTAGTGCATTGCCTCTCTTGGAATTCACTTCCCATAAAATTGAAGATGATTCCAGAGGGTGGCTTTCTCGACAAAACAAACCACCTTTAAATTTGCAAGTGATCCACTAAATTAACAGTCGGGCAGCAAATCATTTATTTGACTCAACTCGGAGTTTACACCCTCAGAAATGGCAGAGAATCGGCAACCAAACATCCACCGAAAGTCCGTTCTGCGATTTGGCTAACAAAATAATGTAATGTGCAGAATCAAAGATAAAAGCAAGGTCGGATTTACTTTAGGTTTTCCTGGATGCCTTTCCCAGGATTTCAGAATTTCATTGCTGCGAACTTAATTTGAAGTGCAAAATTATCCACAAATAAGAATTATCACTTACACCAGGACCATGACAAAGACATACCAACGTTGCTAGAGACAGGATGGCTTGCTGGAGGCCGGACACGTGGCCATATCCAGGAAAACAAGCGCCTGGAAACTCAGTCTACTACCTTAGCTTCCGCTTTCTTGAATGGGTATTAATGACGTTTTCAGCAAAATATTAACCGTCAAAAATACGTTTTGAACGGTTCCAAACACATTTTTAAAAACGGGCTTCAAAATTTTCTAACCATCAAATACGTTCAAAAGGCCTTATGACGGGCAAAATGCCCGTCAAATTCCATCCCTGACCACGGTGACGAACTCACGTGTTAGTCTTCTAATGCTACGAATGTAAGTTTGACCTGCGTTCTCCCATAAGCGCGTAAGTTTGTGAATGTCAACACGACTCTCTGTTGATCCCTTGTGCGTTATAATGCCCTGTATACAACCTACAAGGTGCGTTATAGCATTAACCACGAGAACAAAAGATATTTCTCTCCTATCACATGGACTGTTTAGAATCAGTTCTCCTTGACTCTTTGTAACTTTTCTCTGATACCAATTTGTTTGAAAGGCAGAGGAGACAAAACACAAATTCTCACATAAAACACATGAGTTGTCGCTCTTCTATTGATCACACAAAATTTGATACTTACAATGAACCCGGTGAAGGGTATTTAACCTTTACCAACTAGCGACTCGCCTAAAATATCTTAACATGCGCACACACTTAATTCAATTAACTCAAGTTGTAAATATGGAGTGCACTTAACTGTTCATCCATCACTTGACTTGAATCAATGCTCAACACTCAACACTCAAGTTAACTAACTGTCTAATTTTAGCCAACTCCTCATGCGGGAGTAATTACAATTTCTAACATGAAATTCATTCAAAAACAAACTTGTCAGTCCGTTGTTCCACAAAAATAGTTAATCTATTTAGGTTCCTTCAAACACGGGTTCATATCTAAGGGTTGATACTTCAAAGCAGCATAAAAATCCGTGGGTTATGAAAACCTTGGATAAGAAATCACTCTACTGGGTGCTCCCACGTTTACCTATCCATCATTGATTGAAGAGTCGCAGTAGATAATTGTTCACCTATCCATCGTTCGAAGTTTTACACCGAGATTCAACATGTGTAATAGTTTAGAAAACCTATTGTAATAATTATCCTGATAAAACGTATGCCAAGAGGCATAAAATCCCTCCAAGAGCCATTTATTATAATCTGGGCTGCCTCTTCAGAGAACATGAAGGATATATGTAATAAATGTGAGAGTAAACAAAGATGATAACTATGGGGTCAGAGAATATGGAAATTGCAAGGCAAATGGCTTCAGTCCAACGTTTCGCTTGTTCACCTCTCTTGACGAGTATGCCTCATAACTTGTAAATACTAATATCTTGATGTCTCCACAAGATATATAAAAAATTTGCTATAGAGAAGAAGAAATTGATTCGAGGCTTTGCATCAGAAGTGGACTACAAATTGTGAACATAGTGTAGGGACAATAAAAGACTTTATGCTTGGGGTAAATTGCATCAGCGATTGGATTGGAATAAAATTGATCCAGAGCTTGATCCTCGTGCAATTGTTAGGTTGTTGTGCTCAATCGATTTGAAGTGTGAGAGAGAGTGCAAGGTATATCAGGTCATATTGTCGGTGGAGGGCACACTAGAGGGTAGGACCATTCGAGACTGTGGCTTGTTACTTCACCATAGCCTACACATCGTGGAGGAGATACAACTATTTGTCAACTATTTCCTGCTAGTGGTGCTTGGTGTTCGAAAGGAGAGTTCAAAGAGATAATTTTGTTGCATGGGACCTGCACGAGAGGAGTTGGATGTAGTGGTAGCCACAATGTGTGCGAGAAGGGGAAAGAAATCCATGAAGAAATTCACTAGAACAAATCTTCCGCTATGTGTTGTCAATTCATAGAAGGAATGTTTCTGCATTTTTAATTTGAAATGATAGCGTGAACCATATGTGTAAGAGATATGAAGAATGTTATTTATTCTTTGAATGGTCTAACTGCGCATTGTTTTGCAATTTGAAGGGGGGTTAACACAATATGTTTGTTTGTTTAAAAGTGAAGATTAAAGGAAACCCTAATGGGGGGATCCATTCCAATTTCGTTGAGCCCTCATTTTTTTCCCATCTATTCAACAAGGGTTTGATTGCTATAGTGCAAGAAATCAAGAACATGATCTAGGCGCTTTGTAGTGGGCACACGATGGTGGTCTCGTGCTCCATAAGAGGATTTGTTTCAAAATTTGATGTTACAAAAATAAGGATTCTTCCTTAGAAACCATTTTTAAACAAAAGTTTTTATCTCAAGAGACAGAGGTCGAGGCATAAGTAGTTTGAGAGACAGAGGATGAGGTGGAATAAATGGTGGTCAAAGATATGGAAGAAAAAGGGTAGATATCATTACCATGTTTAGAGAAGTTCAGGCCACAATCAAGAAACCAAGAAGTTTAGTAGAAGACATAAGAGAAATTGAGTTTGATTGGTGTAGCATGGATCTACTACCACTTCCTATCTTTACCAGTAAACATTTTGATTTTTGAGCTGTCAAAATGAAAAAATTTCTTCAAGGTAGAGAGTTAATTGAGTATTGGTCTAATAACCCATATGATGATGTATGTGATGCTTTAGTATTGGTTATAAAACATGCATTGGATGAGAAGTTTTTGTACAACGTAGAAATAGCTACATCTTCCAAGGAATCGTCGAAGATCCTAGAAGTAGAATTTGGTACAAAGGAAAGTGGCATGCAACTGCAAGCTGTGTTACAATTTGTTGAATAAATCAATAGAGAAGTCAGCTGCAAAATGTGAAAGTAGGTGAGCAAGACTCTAGGAGGATAATAGAGCTTGGAGAATCCCACTCAAAGGTGGATGATGGTCATGAAAACTATAAAAATGAAACCCATTACGCAGAGATGCATATGGATGGAGAAGATGCAACAAAGATTGTAGAGAGAGATAATAAAGCCTTTGTGTGATGTGAAGCAAGATCATATCCATGTGGATGGTGTAGATGATGGTGAATCCTACTATGATGAAACACATGTGGATGATGACTGCAAAGTGAGGTGTGAATTAGTGAATTCATGCACAACTGATGAATTTGGTGAAGTTGAAATTGTTAATGAGCACATGCTACTTGAATATCTCACAATAGAGTGGATGAAAACTATGTTGATGTTAACTTTAATGAATATAATTTAACTAGTGGTGAGTAGTTTCACATGATGCAACAAAAAAATGCATTGATATGTTGTTATTTGGTGTGACAAACCAACTTATGCGTGGAAGCCACATGGAAGACAACCTATTTGCAACAACAAAGGTTTGTAAAGAAGTGGAAGAGAAGGTAGAGAGGGAAGACAAAGAGGGGAATTCTCTTACTGTAGAGTATAATGAAGATGTTCTTAACATTTTTCTTAATATGCAAGTGTTCAAAATAGCATGGGAGGGAAAGTTGAAAACAATGTTATTAATAAGTTTGATGTAGTTTTGAAGCTCATTGAAGAATGGATTGAAAAGTTAATTGAACAAATTGATGAAAGTCTTAAACCAACAACTGGAATAAAATAATTCAATGAAATGGTGGATGAGAAAATGGACAATGATTATGATTTTACATGTAAACCTAATGATGATCTTGAATGTGCAAATTACAAGCCCAAAGTAGAAGTACTTGATGATAAAAGTGAAGAGAAAGACATGGAAATTTGTGGAGAAGAAGAAGAGAATGTTAAAACAATATTTCAACAATGGAGTTAAGAAGAGATCAAATATTGTTATCAAGAAATATGGCAGAAATAAGATGAAGAATATGAAGCGCAAGAAGTATAGCAAAGTTTATAGTTTGACGATAAAGAGTTGTGGTATCAGTCCACGAGTAAAAGAATTATTGAAGAGGAAGTTATAGAAGACAAATTTAGAACATATACAAGAGAAGTGAAAGAAAAATTGCAGTAGCAAGAAGTGAAGAAATATGGAGCCTGCAACAAAAAAACACAACACAGAATGAAACAACTTCGAGGGTATAGAATTTGGAAGAAACAAAAAGGAAAATCTTGATATGTAAAAAAAATTGAGTCATTATAAGCCTAGGTGAGACCAACAGATATGTTTAAGTTATGTTGAGTCATATAGTCTTAATTAAGGGGGAGTTTTGGAAATAGTCAATTACTCCCATACACATGCAATGCATGGAGTCAGTGTGAGTTAATTCAAGTTCAATCTATATTTGGATAAGTCTAATTTAGCGTGAGTTTGCATGATAAAGTCAGTCCAAGTGAGCTTCAGTTAAAACATTAGTTAAAAAGGATAAATACCCCACATTTGATTCATTGTAATCAATTCAAGTTTGTGTGATCAATAGAGAGAGAAAGAAGTCATATTGTTTGTGTATGTGAATTTTGTGTTAATTTATGCCTGAGTAACCTTTTCTTATTTTGAGAATTCTCTTTATGGGTTGGGCTCACTAGATGATAGATAATATAAGTCTAATCATTGAGTAGAAAGAGAACCTAATGAATTTTTCATCTTGCATGTGGATCATGTAATGAACTTTTCAACAACTACTACAAGACACCTTGCTTCCAGTGGAATTGAAGTCTATACGACTCTTGCTGGGGTGGTTGGTGCTTTGTATGGTCCTTTGCATGGAGGGGAAAATGAAACGGTTCTTAGAATGCTTAATGAAATTGGCACAATTAACAATATTCCATAGTTCATTAAGGGTGTTAAAATAAAATAACTTTTTAAAAAAAGGAAGGAAAAAAGGTCTAGTTATGGCCATTAGGTTCGAGTTTGTTTTTCACTTTGATGAGGAAGACCATAAGATGCACTGGAGAAGGGAATCTCAGTGATGAGGATACGATAACCAATATGGTACTATCAGATTGGATCTTGGGTCACATGCTTCAAATGATGAGTGGCAGATTGGCGATGTTAAAATAGAAAAACTGCCTCCACATGATAGTTGCAAACTCACTATAGAAGAGTGCATTTTGTGAAAGAGGAGAAACATTCGTGTGAGCGAGTTGTTGCCATTGTCATTTTTTATGGATTAGAGGAAGGAGGGTCTACATAAAAAAAATAGAAGGAATGTGATGTATGGTTCGAGTTGACTCTTGAGAAAAAGGAAGAACCATTCTAGTTCAATGACCAGTGAAGGGAGAGTAATTGCAAAATTGCTTCAAAGAATTCAACATAGGTATAGGTGTATAACTTATCATCCACAGACATATGGACATACTGGGAGGGTAAATAGGATATTGGAGGACATGTTGAGGATGTATGTGATGCATCAGTAGCGGAAGTGGGAAGAGTGCCCTCCACTAGTAGAGTTCGCTTACAACAATGGGTACCAGGAATCACTAAGGATGAGTCTACTTAAGGCATTGTATGGGCGGAGTTGTAATAATCCCATCAGTTGGAGTGATCCAGTTAACATGGGTGTTGATTGGATCAGACATGTTGGAAGACATGGGGCGAGAAACACAAGTAATCAAGAAGAATTTGAAAGCAACACACGATAGGCAGACAAGCTATGAAGATCATAATAGATTGTTCAAGGAGTTCTAGGTTGGGGAACATGTGTACTTGGGCATGAAACCAAAGAAGAGATCTTTGTGGATAGGATCATGTGCCAAGCTAGCACCCCGGTTTTTTGGACCTTTCAGGATTATTGAGAGGATTGGGCTAGTAGCCTATCGACTTTCACTACCTCCAATAGTGAAAGTCCATGATGTTTTCCATGTGTCATTACTTAAGAAGTACGTTAAATATTTTGATCATGTGATTGACTGGTCTATATTGCAGGTGGATCCAAAAGGAGAATTCTAGGCAAAACTACAGTGTATATTGCAGAGAAAGATGCTCATGCTCTGGATTCATGAAATTGAGCAAGTTAAAGGTCAATGAAGGTACTTGTGGCTCAATGAAGCTACATGAGAGATGGCAGACCAGATACGGGCTATGTATCCTTCCTTATTCATTGGTTGAGCAGATGTTTTGGCATATATCTTTGGTATATGTTTTTGGTACATTTTTTGGTGATGTTTGGTATATGTACATATGTATATGGATGAAAATATCTCCATGAGCTATGTTATAAAGCTCCAATAAGTAGTATGGATGTCATGTAATTATGATGTTATACTTGTTCTATTGTCATGTTGGTTGCTTCTCACCAGGATGATCATTTTAAATACTGCATTGAGCTAAGTTATAAAGCTCCATGGGTAGTATTTTTTTCTTACAACGGTATTGTGGTTGTAGGTATTGTTGAACACTGAGGATGGTGTTCCCCCCAAGGGGGAGGGTCCTGTAACATCCCTGATAAAAATTCCATGTAATGAAAGTTAATAAAGGTAAAATAATAGCCATGGACGATGGGATACTTATTCCAAGCTGAATGTTGGGAAAAATCCTAGTGATGGGGAGCATTTGTCATTGATTATTGGCTAAGGAAATTTGAAAAGGGAATGGAAAAGGTTTTGGAAAGGAAAAATGGAATTTTGGCACATTTATTTATGAAAATAATGGAAATTTCTTGTTCAAGTAATTACATTTGTATCATCATTCCCTTGTTATATTTATTTTCTGAAGGTATCATTGAATTCTGGGCAGTGACCTCGGATATGGGCTTGGAAAGGTGGCCCAAATCCTGGCGATGCTGGGGAAAAATATTCCTTGGAAGTTGGCATACCATGTTCTAGATGTAGGCATGTTCATATCATGGGAGCATCCGAGAGTTAATTGGTCTACAAACTTAGTGGGACTTAGGGGCTAGTTACCTGAGAGGTTGGGATGGTTCCTAAGTGCCTTGTTGTTGTTATGGAAGGTTGTATGGTGTGTTTCTATCGGCTCCACTTCCTTAACATGACTTAAGAAGTCGAATCATATCATAGTAACTTCGCGTCACATGTTTACCCCGGTTGGCTCGTTACTTGTGTAGATGTGGGAGGAGGGTGTTACAAGGGTTAACCACATAATTTCCACTAATAATTAGTAAATGGAAAACATTGAAAATTATTGGATGAACCAAAGTCAAAATTGGAAATGATGGTATAAACATAAATGCACTTCTCTTCGTTTCAAGAATAATATACTCTCTGCTAACCAGGGCAACCACGTGAAGGTGGAAGTTCAGTTTAAAAATTAAGGACCATATGACCATCCTTTAGCACATTACATCTCTCTTTTTTCACTATATGACATATTTTTAACTTTAATATGTTCATTAGGAATGTTTAGAGATAATTGCATATTTTTGCCTAAAATTATTTATTTTTGTAGAATATTGGGTAGATTATGAAGATTTGGAGGAGGAGATAATCTAGGGACTTTCTCCCTACTACAGTATGGGCCTACATTGGATAATACATGAACCAAATCTTATGAAATTATTTCACAAATTTCAAAGCTCTAGTGATTGAGAAATTTTAGGAATGTGCTCCTTGTCATTTAATGTAGTTTCGTAGTGTTGAGAACCAAATCCACTATTTGAGGGATTTTGGTGGGAAAAGCTTCCTCCTTTCAAGGATAATGATTCTTCATCACTTTGTATAAGTACCATTTCTAATTTTCCTCTAGTGGAATGTATTTTCTTACTCTTATTGTGGAGAAAACATGTTATTTAGTAGCTCCACTTTCATTTCTAGCAGGGATGTACTTGGAATGATTCAAATAATGAAGTTTGGTGCCATTTTTAGCTTCTAAAGCTTGGTTTCCTTCATAGGAATCTAATTTTCCTTGGGATTTTCCATCCCATGAGCCTCAAAGCCATCTTGTACAATTTCTTTATTTCCTTTGAATGTCTTTTTCACTTGCATCTCTTATTTATGCATTTACTATTCATGCTTCTTTTGTTGTAGCTTACAATGGTTAAATGATTGGAGTGAGTTTTTTTGCAGGTTATTTACATATTAAAAAGCATTATACATCCTTAGAACAACTTTTAAAAGTCATATTCATCATTGATCTACTTGGATTGGTCTACCAGTTCACAAATATAGAATTTCTCGAAATCTCTTGTAGCAAAATAGTAGTAATTTTATTCTCTTTTTAGAACATGTTAATGAGATTCATTTGCATTGATTCCACTTGTATTGGGTCACAAAAACATTCAATTTAATAACCAAATTTACCGCATATAATTTTCACTTGATTAGGTTAAACATTTTGGAGGTTAACTAGCTCACTAGTTCTTGAATTTCTTGTTTTTAGAGTAGTAATTGTCTGATATTTTTTAGCACATGTTAAGATGGGTATTTTGGAGTGATTCCACTTGGAATGGAGTCCTAAGACATCCTACTTAATAGCAAAATTCTTCGCGTACCATTTTCATTTGATTTACTTTGGCATTTGGCAAGTTATCTCGGTCCTATCGCAAAATAGGGCCTCCTGTAGCACGTGTAAACTTAACAAAATCTACTCAAAAAAGCTTGGTTTTTGTCCCTTAGGCTTGAATAATGACCCCCAAGCTCCAAAACTATGATTTAGTAAGACTAAAAACCTCTTAAGCCTTGCCTCTTCTCCATGGAAATTCACCTCTGCAGTTATGGTTAGTTGACAAATTCATGACTTGAAGAGCATAATAATGATTTTCATGATTAATTTATGAAGCACCTTATGAAATTTTTTGACAAAATCTATCTTGAATGAAGTAATTGAAGAATTATTTCATACATCTTAAGCTACGGTTTCCATTTCCAAAGTTGCTATTTCTATTGCATAGATTAGGCCTCCTTTCAATGTACCATTCACACTTTGCAAATAGGTTCATGTTTACATTTATATAAATAGGATTAATATTTAGATTCATGAAAAGTAGAATAGCCTCTCCTTTCTACAAAAGTAACTAGGATTTCCCCTTTGCAAAATTGATTAGTTTTCCTTTCTGCAAATAGAGTAACATTTCCATTTCTACAACTAGTTTAGGCTTGGATTTCATGGCATTCACTTCATTGCATAAGATAAATCAAAGGAGGACACATTGCATGCCACACATATAGTTTTGACACCTGTTAAGTTTGCATGAACCCCAAATTGATAATTTAAGTTGGTGTCCTTGGGATTTGGAGCATTCTTGTTACAATATTGAGGCTCATCACCACCTTAAGGAAACCTTCATTAACTATATAAAACAAGCAGGCGTAAGAAATAAAAGAGCTTAATGGATTCAATATGGGGATTTCAACATTGTCAACTCTTTATTTGAGAAAATAGGGGGAGTTCACAAACTATGAGAAAATGAAACCCATTTCAAGCAATTCAATAAGAACCTTAAGCTCATAAACATCCAAACCATATATGTCCTTGATACTTTTAAGAACAAAAGAAGAAGACATCAAATGGAGGTAGTATGTTTGGATAAGTTCTTGGTATTTAAAGTATTTTGTGAAATGGGATACAAAGTAGCAATATAACTGCTACTAAGAACTCTTTTTTAATATTGGCCTGTTTTTATATAATGGAACAATATTAGATTCCTGAGTCCAACCCCCTTTAGTTTGCAAAATTTTTACTTAATCAACCATACTTCAAGGAAGACATGTGGATCTGGTGGCAATAAGACATCAATATCATGGGCACCAAAATGTACATTTCCCAACAAATTCTCAAGAACATCAAGGCTCACCTTAAGGAATCAAACAAAGAAGAATTTGGTAACATCTTTTCGGACAAAATGTAGTTGGAAAAATAAGTAGCCTCAACTCAATGGGAAATAATGAACACTAGAATAATGGACATATAAAATGAGGAAAATATGATTGGTGAAGAAATTATAGCTCATAATATTCAAGAATAATGTTTACGGAGGAAAAAATATAGACTCTAATGGTTGAGAGAAGGGCACAAAAATACTAAATTTTTTCATCAAACCATTATGCAAGGAAGAAACCACAACAAAATCATCTTCTTTCATGCACAAGGGGGGAAGTTATAGGAATTTTAATACATGAAACAAGATTAAGAAAATACTTTAGCACCTTCTTAATGGATCCATGTTAGAAATCGCAAAGAAAATCTGCAAACTAGTTTGGGAAGAGAAAAAATCCATTCTTATGTAAGAATTTTCACATGAAGAAGTAAATCATTACCTAACAAACCAAATATATATATATATATATATATATATAAATATATATATATATATATATATATATATATATATATATATATATATATATAAATATATATATATATATATAGATATATATATATATATATATATACTTGTATAGGATATTCGTATCTAAATATATAAAAGGTAATTAATGATACTAAAATTGCTAATTGTGAGTGTAGATGAGCTATATAAGTTCACGAATGGGCATAAATTAGGGAACTTCAAGATAAATTAGTGCAATTATTTAAAAGAGATAAGTTACATGGGTTGCAATATTGTATTAAAGGATATCTCTCCTCACAAAAGGTGATAGTTTGGGGTTTTTCACTTCATTTTTGGAAATGATTACACCTATGGATTTGGTCAAGAACATATTACAAGAATATGCACAAAAAAACTCTATGACATTTCCTGTCTACAATACCGTAAATGAGCGTGAAACCATCTCTTGAAATTCAAGTCCAACGTAATAATCAATGGGTCAAGATATGAGTTTGCCTCTGTTTTCAACAAGAAGAAGGCGACACAAAAGGTTGTAGCAAAAAAAACTATTGAAGATTTGGAAAAATAAGCTTTACTTCTTTAGTTTAAAAATGCAGCTATTGAATATTTACAAAATTAGGCTCTCTAAGGGAACCCTAAACAATGTGAAGAATGTGAAAACCCTAGATTTGCAAGTGTTCAAAAGACTTACCATTGCATTGAATTGCGAGCAATTTATGGACCTTGTTAAAACCACTTTCCAGTTTCCTCAAGAATCCCTAGCTTCGACGAATGACTGAATGCCTTGGAAGAATGAGGCAAAACAAGGCATAGATTATGCTGTAGTTGGGTCGATCTTATGGGAAAGGGAATATTGAATTGAATGTAGAGAGGATCCACTGATAAACACTAAAGGTTTGCAAGAATCGAATGTAGGGAGGAGACACCAAGAAAACATTCAGGAACTGAAATTATCAAATGTAGAGAAGAGACACCGAGAAACACTCAAGGTTTGCAAGAATCAAATGTAGGGAGGAGCCATCAAGAAACACTCAGTGTTTGTACGAGTGTGCACATGATGAAGATAAGAAAATATCAATAAACCAAAATGAAAATATAGAGTGTATATATATATGTGTGTGTGTGTGGGGTAAAAAAATAAAATTATAATGAATTATATTATTATTATTTGTTTTTTTTTTGTTTTGTTTTTTTTTTTTTTTTAAGTTTATATATTTCATAGATATAATGTTTTTTGAAGTTATAATATTTTGTAGATATATATATGATGTTGAGTCTGACTTGTCCTCAATGAAGGTTATTGATGAGAGGGTTGAGGAGAAAGAAGTTATTGGTCACACAAGTCTAGGTTCAAAAACGGGTTTATATGGTTAAGCATTTTCATAGTTGATTTCTAAATTTAAACAAAAGAGTTTTCCATGAAACATCATTTTCTAATTTCCAAGTAACATCAACTACGAAAATCAATGAAACTATTTTTTTCAAGGCATTGTAGTTCCCATCCTTCAAATGGGAGGATTTCACAAGCCACATGAATGGAACATGTGATGTCCAGTTTGTCTTGTCCACTATGAAGGGCAATGCATGATGAGTGGGTCAAGGAGAAAGAAGACATTCGCTAGGTGAGTAATAATCTGAACTCATAGTCTAATCCACATTTGTATATACAATTCTTGGATATCAAAAATTTACTAGCAAGTTTGCCACTATTTCAACATATATTGAGCTTTTGGAGATAAAGTAACAAGGCAACCATTATAGGTCGATTTTTTACCATGGCCAAATATCCTAAACATGTACAAGTCAATTTAACATATCATAAGCATAGTTGCCAAGTTTTATTTTGAATTTGGTATGATATGTGGGAAATCCCCCATCCTCAATTCACATCACGACTAGATCAAGAGACATATGTAGCCCTCTGGAAATTGATTCACTGAAACTTGAAAAGAATAGATAGTGCCAAACAATAAACTATACAATCTAGTGGTAACACTCTCAGATGATGTTGATGATGATGGGAATAATGGTGGTAACCCCTAGTATTAGAGAAACAAATATATCTAGAAGTGTATAGGAGGTGTAGATGGTGTTGTCACATAAGAGAGTTGGCAGTGAGAGTTCCAAATCATAAAGTGCATGCGTGTTCGGGTGGGCATTAAGCCTATGGAACTCAATCTATAAAAATGTATGATGAGTATAAGTTTGCTAGGTTTACCAAATGACTAAGAGAAATAATAGAAGATAAAAGCTATAAGGGTGGAGGATAAATGTCAAGGAACCTATTGAGTAAAAAAAATGTCCTAGTGGGCATGAAACCAAAATAAGTAGAAAAAAAGAATTGGATATATGGGGTTGAATAGAAGCTTAAAAAATAATTAACATTGTGATGAATGGAATGAAACATTTTTGGACTAATTGTTTAAAATATAACAAGAAAATAATAATAACTCAAAACATATTGCTCATTTCATCCACTTATTGAAAATTCGTTTTAGAAAATAATAATAATTCAAAACATATTAATAACTTATACACTTTGCTTATAATTAAATGCTTGAGTAATTATATACAATTCAAGAATTTGATTGTCATTTGATTGTCGAATTCTTTTTGTGAGTCGTATTTGAGTGTCAAAACCCTCCCTTATCATCAATACATGAATCTACCATAACCATGTCAAATTTCAATGCATATGAACACAAAATGAAAAAATTCAATGTTGGCCCCATTCTTAAGCCACATCATGACTAGCTCAAAAGACTTTTGCAGCCCTCTGGAAATCGATTCACTGAAACTTACAAAGAATAGATAGTGCAAAACAATAAATTATACAATCAATTGATAATACTTTAAAATGATGATGACGGTGATGAGAATAATGGTGACACCTCTTGGTAGTAGAGAAAAAATATACTAGTGAACACAAATCATTAGGTCATCAACGACAACAAAATATTATCATTTGTTAGTACCATGTTGCATAATAAAACAATTATAAATTGAATTTTAACACCTAAACATTAATATAGTCAATTTTCTTAAAATCATTATGAGACCCCCTTGTGGGAACTCTGTTGTTACTTGACATGATATATAAGAGCACATGATTTATAGACGTTCAACATGATGACAAAGATGACCTTCTTTTGTATGGGTTCCCCTTGCCATGTCAGGCCAAACCACCAACTCGTCACACGGGTGCCCTGCCATGCCCAATGTGTGATGCCCCCATGGGCACTTGAGTGCCTCATCATTGTGCGAGTATGACGAGGGTGTGGGTGTTCTCTCTACCATGCACATCATGCTATAAGTTTTCATGTCAGTTACTTTGCTCATACATCATTGTTCACCCGACCGCTTGCACATCTTGTACTTGCATATTTTGCAAGTTTTCCCAACTATCATGTCACCTAATTCACCCATCGCCTAGCTCACCTGGTGCACTCGATGTGCCCAACTCATCCACTTGTCATTGTTTCGTGTAAGTTACTTTTCGATGGTTGGGTGTCCGACCTTCATGTGGTCGTGCCAAGGGCCTTCTCCATTGTCATGCACATGATGACCTCGGTTCAGTTTACTTGTTTATTTTTCCCATCGTTTCACCCATTGTGTATGCCTTGTTTTCTCGTGGGCACCCGGGAGCCCCGCCTTCGCGTGGGCATGCCTAAAGCACTCGCCTCTGTGTTGTGCATGCAATAAACCTAAAGTCACACTTCGATTCATACTTCGGCTTTTTTCCACTTTGAGTGGGCATGGGAAATCATGGGATAACCTAACTTCTTTTGTGCGGGCGCCCCCACCAACTTGTTGCATGGGGGCCCCTACTAGGCAGGCGCCCTGGCGTGCCATCCACACAATGCCACAATGGGCACCCAGACACCTAGCCTTCATGCAGGTGAGGGAATTTACCCTTCCATGCCCGTCACACTATAACGTTGCCTATTGGTTGCTTTGGTCATATGTTGTTTTTACTGAATGGCTCACACGTCTTTTCCTTCCTTATTTTTCACGTTTTCCTGATTGTCGTGTCACTCGACTCACCCGTTTCCCAACTTGCCCAATTGACGTGA
The DNA here is from genome assembly GCA_031772625.1 of Pinus tabuliformis. Classification (NCBI taxonomy): domain Eukaryota; kingdom Viridiplantae; phylum Streptophyta; class Pinopsida; order Pinales; family Pinaceae; genus Pinus; species Pinus tabuliformis. Next base: position 250,816,088 of record CM062809.1, on the reverse strand, counting down.
TGTGCCCAACTCATCCACCCATCTTCATGTCGTGCAAGTCACCTTTGAGTGCCCAGGCGTCCCACCATCATGTGGGCACGCCCACGGCTTGCACCCTTGTCATGCACACCATGCCTTTAGTTCACTTTACTTGTTTGCTTTTCCCATTATTTTGCCTATCGTGTCACCCATCATACATCCCTTATTTTACTATGGGTGCTTGGGCGCCCTGCCTACGTGTGGTCATGCCCAAAGTAATCACCTTTGTGTTATGCATGTGATGCCCCCATGGTCACACTTTGGTTTATACTTTTGTTTTTCACTACTTTGAGTGGGAATGGGCAGTGATGGGCTAAAACTACTTTTGTGTGGGTACCCATTTCTAGTTTAGGGTCACCCACCAACTCATTGCACAGGAACCCTTGCCGGGTGGGTGACCTGGTGTGACCAGCATGCAATGACCCCATACGCAGATAGGCGCCTTGCCTTCATGCAAGCGCACCCAAGGCGGGGTCTTTGACCTTGGCATGCATGTCACATTATGACTTTTACCTTTAGTTGATTCACTCATATATCATTGTTCACCCACCGCTCATACATCTTGTCCTTTCTTATTTCACACATTTTCTCGACTGTCGTGTCGCCTCGTTCACCTGTCACCCAACTCACCTGGTCCACCTGATGTTCCTAAATTGTCTGCTCGTCACCTTGTTGTGCAAGTCACCTTTAGTTGCTTGGGTGCCCCACCTTCATGTGGGAGCACCTAAGGTACACACCTTTGTCATACACATGATGCCCTCGATTTACATCAGACGTTGTGTTTGCACATCATGTCATCCATCATGTTGCCCACCGTGCACAACGCATTTGCTCATGGGCACCCTGATGCCCTGACGTTGTGCAAGCACACCCAGGGTGCTTACCTTAATGTTTTTCACGTGACACTCCCATGGTCACATTTGAGTTCATACTTCGAGTTTTTTCCACTTTGGGTTGGCATGGGAAGTCATGGGCTGATGTTACTTCTATTGTGCAGATGCCCCTTGCCAAGTCGAGTTGATCCACCAACTCATTGGATGGGTGCCCCTACGACACAAGTGCCCTATCGTTCCTAACATGTGACACCCCTATGGGTGCCAAGGTGCCCCTCCTTCATGCAGGCACCCAGGGCACAATTGTTCACCCTGTCGTGCATGTCACGCTATGAATTTTCCCATTGTTTACTTCGCTAATATTTCATCGTTCACATGAACACTCCCACATTTTGTCCTTGCTTATTTCACATGTCTACTCAACTCTTGTGTCACTTGATTCACTTGTTCCTCATCTTGCCTGGTCCACCCAATGTTCCTAAATCGTTCGTCCATCGCCATGTCATGTAAGTCGCTTTTGGGCACCCAAGCACCCCACCTTCATCTGGGTATGCCTAGCTTGATTCCCTTCTCATGCATACGATACCCCTAGTTCACTTCAATTGTTCAATTTTCCCATCCTGTCAACCATTTTGTCACACATCGTGTTTCTCGTCGTGCACACCCAATTTTCCCATGGGCACTCGAGCACCCTACATTCTTGCGGGTGCACCTAGGGAAATTGTCTCCATGTTTTGCATGCAATACCCCCGCAGTCGCACTTTAGCTTTTTTCTACTTTGAGTGTGCATGGGCATTTGTGGGTTGACTTTATTTTTTTGTGCAAGTTCCCCTTTCCAAGTCGGACTGACCCACCAACTCGTCCCACGGGTACCCCTACTGGGCAGATGCCCTGGCATGCCCAACACACGATGCCCCCATGGGTGCACAGGCACCCCGCCTTCATGTGAGCATGCCCACGGTGCGGATTTTCACCCTATTGTGCACTCCAAACTATGATTTTACCCGTCCATTGCTTCACTCATATGTCATTTTTCACCCCATTGCTTGCACGTCTTGTCCTTTCTTATGTCTCATGTCTACCCAAGTTTCGTGTCACCCCGTTCACTCATCACCCAACTAACCCAGTCCACCTAATGTGCTTAACGCGTGTGGTCATCGTTGTGTCGTGGAAGTCTCCTTTAGGCACCCTAACTTCATGTGGGCGTGCCTAGGGTGCATTCCCTTGTCATGCATATGATGTTGAAAATGAAACAAGAAAATCCTAATTTAATTTTGTCCTTGAATTAAATTGGAAATAAAATTGTAATTCCACATCTCGTGACAACTTATATTAGTCAACTAAGTTAATTTGTCTTAGCTGGATCAGTTAATTTGAGTCGAGGGTCTAACTTGAGTCATGTACAGTGTCTCCTACATTATAGGAGCTCGGGTTGAGTTTATTTTGAGTTGTAATTAAATAATTCAGTTTAACTGACTTAAATTCAGTTAAACTAGTTCCAACTATTGGAGGAACTAGTGGAAGTTCTAGTAATGTGGTGTTTATTGTAGTGTAGTGTGGTGTTTCCTTCAGTGATCAACCAATAAACTAATGATTCACTCATCAATAACTCAGTTAGCCAGTCGATATTAGAGTTCAAGGACATTGTACTATTAGTTGTATAATCATCCGAATTGTAAATTTGGTGCATGTAGTAAGAGGAAGGCCTATGAGGATTTCACAATTTCAATTGAGGAATTTCCTTAATTAATAGGGTGTTGATTACCAAGGAAACAACGCAAGGAAATAGGGACTTGCGTAAGAAGACAATTGGTTAAGTATTGACCTGGGATTGTCTAGGAAGTTGTACAGATAGAGATAGTGCAAAGATTGCTGAGGATTGAGAAAAGCATTATAATCTTCTCATATTTTTTTACTAATGAAATATACAGATAGAAGGGGGTTTTAGTTGTGGCTTCCCTAAGAAATCATTGTGTATCGTGTTGATTGAATTCTTTCTCTTGTATGCTTTATGATTTCACCATCATTTAATTGTTTCCTCTAATGAGTAGATTAGATTCAAGCCTATTGTTTTAGTAAATTACAAGTAACAGTTTGAATCTAAAAGGAATTTATACATGGTATCAGAGAAGAAATCACTCTAGAAGAGGAGAATAGGAGTTTTTCTTTTGTAGGTGAAATTGAATTTCCGGTATCATACTTAAGAGCCAGCAAGATGTCGTTCTATGGATTGAGACTCGAATATGCCCTTGAGGGTAGATTGAACTATATTTCTTGGAAGGACAGGATAAAGGCAGTGTTGGAAGACAACGAACTTAATGAATTCATAGATAAAGATATTCCTAAGCCTCTACCAACTGATGCTCAAGATTTGGCAGATTGGAGAAAATGTGTAGCAAAGGCGAGAAGGATTATCGTAGATGGAGTTTGAGATCATATTATCTCGAACCTCCATGGTAAGGAGACTCCATATGCAATGTGGAAGGCCTTAACAGATTTGTTTTAAAACAACAGTGACCATAGGAAAATGGCACTAGAGGACAAGCTCATAAAAATTAAGATGGAGAAGGGCGACACAATACCAAAGTAATTGACCAAGTTCACCCATGTCAGGATGAGCTTAGAAGTGTTGGTGTGACAGTTTCTGAAGATGATCCAGTCAACCTAGCACTTCTAGGCCTTCCCAAGAGATGGAACAGCTACCAAGAATCAGTAAATGGGAGGGAGAGACTACCAGAGTGGGATTGTTTGTGGTCCGACTTGGTGCAAGAAGAGATTCAGAGGAACACTAGAGATGGATCCTCATTCAATCATGGTGATGAAGAGGGTTCAGACCTAGCTAGAAATGCAAAGAAAGGGAAAGGGAGGTTATCCCATTCCAAATACGATTCCATTCAGGGTGAGAAGAAGAAGGACATGTCGAAGATTACATGTTTTCACTGTCATGAGCTGTGACACTATGCCATGAAGTGTTTGCATAAGAAGGTTGACAAGAATCCATTAAGAGGAGCAGCAGGTGAAGCTCTTGCTTCATGATTCGAGGTGGATTTCACCCTCATCACTTGCATGGTGACATCGGTGATGGGTAGTGTGTGGTATCTGGATGGTGGAGCCTCATTCTATATGACCGAAAACAAAGAATTGTTCAGTGACTTGGAGGAGAAGGACCTCGAGACACACATCGAAATGGGAGATGATGGGAGGTATAGCATTACTGAAATCAATAATGTTACCATTCAAAGCGAGTTTGGTTCTCCTCTCACATTAAAATATGTCATGTATGTTACAGGATTGAATAACAATTTGGTTTCAGTTTCCATATTGGAGGATCGTGGCTACGCTGTGATATTTAGCAAAGGAAAGGCTTTCCATCATCAGATAACCTTAGGAAAAGTGACGCAGATCAGAGTTCATATGAAGAACATCTACAAATTGGATGTATAAGGCTGTGATTCTTTGATCACAAAATCAGAGAATGTGCAGAGTTGAGACTTCGGTGAGTTGTGGCATAGAATATTGGGTCACTTTAACCATGGAGCTTTTAACATCAAGAAGGAAATTTCTATAGGACTTCCCGAACACGAGAGCAGAGAGATACATGCAAATGGTGTAAATTGGGGTAGTACACCAAATCTACCTTTCATGACAAGGACAGTGGAGCATAAGAAATCCTTGAAAGAGTTCACTCAAATGTGTGTGGACCATTCTCGACAGCCTCCATGGCCAAGAAAAAATATTATGTAATATTCGTAGACGATTTCTCACGTAAATGCTATATTTTCTTCATGTAGAAGAAAGATCATACGTTCACTAAATTTTGTGAATTTAAACCACTTGTTTAGAAAGACACTGACAGAGAAAGTGCAATCTCTCGAGAGCGATAATGGTGGAGAATATGTGTCGAATTAATTCAAGAAGTTATGTGCATAAGAAGGAATTCAATTAGAGTTAATAACATCCTATAACCCAAAACAGAAAGGGGTGGATGTAAGAAACAACATAAGTATTGTGGGAGCTTCACAGGTGATGTTACATGATCAAGGCCTATTGTTACACTTGTGGGTTGAAGCATGCAACACAATTGTATATGTGCAGAACATGAGTCCTCATTGGATTCCTGGGATGAGTACACCAAAAGATGCCTTTTCAGGTAAGAAACTAGATGTGGCACACTTGAGGATATTTGGTTCATCATTCTACTATCATGTTACCAAGGATGCAAGGAAAAATCTAGAACCAACAGCTGAGTTGGACATATTTGTGGGGTACACTCATACACGTCACAACTGTCAGGTGTACCTCACAGGATGATAGTGGTTCATAGAGATGTGAAGTTCGATGAAGAGAAGGCCATGAGATGTTCCCGTGAGAGGGAGCTTCAGTTCCATGGAGAAGAGGATATTTTAGCTCCAAAGGAAGAACATCAGGATGATGTGGAGCAACCACATGCAAAGGAGTAGAGAGTGGAAGCATCCAGTATTGCAGAGACTTCAAAAGATGGAAAGAAGTGCACCAGAGAGGCTGACAGATTGGTGCACGATGCTAGAGAGAATGTGGGAGAACCCACATCAAAACATAGGCAGAGGAGGTCACCAAATCAGTACAGTGGCTACATGGCTTTGATGAGTGAGAGTGTAGAGATTGAGCCATCCTACTTCGAGGAAGCAATGTAGAAACCAATATGGGTTGATGCCATCATTGAGGAGTATGACTCCATTATTAGAAACAATGTTATGGAAGTGGTCCCAAGACGAGCAGACAAGTTAGTGGTGAGTTCGAGATGGATTTACAAGGTAAAGAAAGTAGCTGATGGGAGTGTGGTGAAACACAGAGCCATATTTTTGCCAAAGGGCTCTCAAGTGGGAGGAATTGATTATGAGGAGACCTTTGCTCCAGTAGAAAGGTAATTTTCAATCATATCTATTATAGCACTTTCAAAACATATGGGATGGAAGATACACTAGATGGATGTGAAGACAACATTCCTCAATGGCGTGATTGAAGAAGAGGTATACATTAAGCAGCTGAAAGGATTTGAGACCTTCAACAGAGAGTCACATGTGTGTAGAATCAAGCGAGCGATTTATGGATTGAAACAGGCACCCCATGCTTGGTACACCAGGACTGACAACTATTTCACCAGGTTGGGCTTCACCAAAAATGAAGTAGATGCGAACCTTTAACATATTGTGGTTGAAGTTGAATTATTGATTATAGTATTATATGTCAATGATTTAATTCTAACAGCTGATGATGATGAAAAGAGATCTGGTACAAGCCCAAAATCCCCTTTCTTTAAATAATTCTCAGCCTGGTCCTGTGGGTTAAATCCCACAGGCTTATCAGAAGCTTTCTTTAGGCTGAAAGCCTTTTATAACAATGGACTTACATTAAACAATTAGAATCACAGCCACCTTTTTATCGGCGCTTTATAATCAACCATCGGAAGCCAACCGAGCCTTTAATCAACCCGCCACACATATAAACATATATGGAGATACCATAAACCCCTCATGCCATATATAACCATATAATATCAATACATAGAACCAACATAAAACCCGCTTAACTCAATGTACGTGGATCTCAAGGATTATATAGCCGCTTTCATAAATTCAGCGGGTCTAGATTTCGCGACCACAACAAAACTCTTAAGGCCTGACCTCTGATGAGGTGCAGACCCGATGTGCTTTTATACTCCTTTATATATCGATTTCGGGTCCGATATATATCACACTCGCTGCAAATAATAGATTCAGTCCTCCGACGGAATGCGGACCCGATGCCTTCTTACACTCCTTTCTAAACTGATTTCGGATCCATCGTATCGGCGGATTCCTTATCGCCCAGTCTTGACGGGGTTGCGGACCCGATATCCTTTAGGGTACTCCTTAATATAAATTCGGCTCCGGATTTCGGAGCTCGCCGCTTAACCGTGCCGAGGTTCCTTTCGGACCCGAAAGGGTTATATGCTGTGATATATATATTTCGGCAGGTCCGGATATCGGCGGTCGCCGCAAATAACAAGTTCCCTTCCTCCGAAATAATGGACCCGACGGCCTTTTCTGCTGACTTCTATAATAATTTCGGGTCCGGGTCTTTTCGGCGATTTCGCTATTCGCTGCTCCGAAGGATACAAGGCCTCCGCGGACCCGATACACTTTCAGTTGCGTTTAAATATGGATTTCGGCTCCGGTAATTCGGCCTCCACTTCAGTGATCCCAAAGGCTCTCTTCCGATCCGATAATAGGGTTCGGACCCGATAAGGGTTTAATCAGCCACTATAATAATTCGCGTCCGCTACAATGCCACTTAAGGAAAAATATCGCAATTCTCTATGTAAACAGAGTTATACGCAGAACATTATAAAAAGGACTTATAGAGTCCACGGAAGTAGCAGTTAAATGGAAACGCCATGAAGGCTCCAACCAACCATTATGCAGGGAAATAAACCACTTCCAATACTTTCAATATACAGTAATTAAGTTGTCCGATACATGCACATTAATAAAACCATTAATTCTTATCCATACCATAATAATCACAGGCAGACACTTCAGATGTGCACCTTCATCAGAAACTATGCATATATTAATCTGAAAGCAATGAATCTATATTGAGGCTTTGGTCTCATACATACACACACATATACAGGCACGCAGGCCTAACAGTCAATGCTGCACTCTCTCACCGGCCCGACTATCAATTATGGTGCCTCTCCTCTCACAAGCCAAATTCTCTCCTCTAGTGGCTCCCCCCTTGCCCGTAGGCTTACATTCATATATATATAATAAACATTGATATCAAAAGCCTAAAGCTTTTACATGCATGCATATATGGAAAAAACCTCTTGAGGCTTTATTCTATCTTTTCTCTGTTTTAAAATAGAAAAGCCTCCTTATCCACATCTATCTCTTTTATGCCTAAAAGCTCTCCCTTACTTTTAAAATCATGGAACTACTCATGCTCTTATTTATTTATTTGAGAGCATCTAATTTAAATCACATTTGGAAGTCTAAATATTAAACTAACTTGAAACTTAGGAAAAGAATGCATGACCCCCTATGTCTACTATTTACAATAGTTTCCCTTGGTTGAATGCTCCTGCATCAGATGAGAAGTTGGTAAAATATTGCAAAGGGGATTCAGCAAGAGAATTAGAGATAAGGACTTGGGGCTCATGTATTATTTCCTTGGTATGAAAGTATGGCAAGGAGACGAGGAAATTTTTTTTCTCTTAGCGAAAGTATGCCAATGAGATACTGAAGAAGTTACACATGGAGAGCAACAAACCCATGGAGACTCCTCTAGCAGGAAATTGGAGGAGGGAAGATGCTACTTCAGGTGAATTAGTGGAAGCTACTATTTACAGGAATATTTGGGTTTCACTTATGTATTTGGTGAATACATGAATGCACATATGTTTTGAAGTTAACCAACTTAGTCAAGCAATGGTTAAGCCAACGAAACCCTATTGGAATTTAGATAAACATGTGTTGAGATACCTCAAAGGCACCACTTAGTTTGTTCTTTGGTATAGATAGATAAAGGGAGTGAAGCTTTAAGGCTTCACATATGCAAATTGGGCAGGGATTCCATCCTACAGGAAGAGCACATCAAGGGAATCTTCAGTATTGGGTCAACAATAGTTTCTTGGTATAGGAGGAAGCAAAGATCAGATGCACTCAGTTCAATAAAAGCAGAGTACATGGCTTCTAGTCAAGCAACTTGTGAGGCTATCTGGATGAGGAAGATCCTTGTTATTATATTTGGTGAGAAGATGCTACAATGATTTATTATGATAATCGCAGCTGTATCCAAATCTCTGAGAATCTATATTTTCATGATCAGTCCAAGCATATCGACATCTGATATCAACGTCTACAAGAGTTTGTGTAGAGGAGAATCATGTCACTGGATTACATTCCCACAGAGGAACATGATGAAGATATTTTGACAAAGGCGTTGTTAAGAAGCAAATTCAAGTTTCATAGGGGTAGGATCGGGGTAGTAGATAATCCCTTTATTGTTGAGAGGGATTTTTGAAAATGCAACAAGAAAATCCTAATTTAATTTTTTCCTTGAATTAAATTGTAATTCCAAATCTCATGGCAACTTGTATTAGTTAACTAAGTTAATTTGACTTAGTTGGCTCAATTAAATTCGATTTGAGGGTATAAACTAAGTCATGTAGAGTGTCTCCTACATTATGGGAGCCTTGGTTTAGTTTATTTTGAGTTGTAATTAATTAATTTAGTTTAAGTAAGTTAAAGTGAATTAAACTAGTTCCAACTGATGGAGGAAATAGTGGGAGGTCTAGTAGTGTGGTGCTGCCTGTAGTGTAGTGTGGTGCTTCCTATACTGTAGTGTGGTGTTGCCTACAGTGATCAGCTAGTAAATTGATGATTCACTCATTAAAAACTTTTTCATGTCAGCGAGTTTCTTAGTTGATATTTGAGTTTAGGGACAATGTACTATCAGTTGTATAATCATCTGAATTGTACAGGTGGTGCATGCAGTCATAGGAAGGCATATGAGGATTACACAATTCTGATTGAGGAATTTCACTAACTAATAGGGGGCTAATTATCAAGGAAACAACGCATAAGGACTTGGGCAAGAATAAAATTGGTTACATATTGGCTTAGGATTGTCTAGGAAGCCATGAGATAGATAGAGATAGTGTAGAGGTTGCTCGGGCTTGAGCAAAGCATTGTAATCTTCTCATATTTTTTGACTAATGCAATATATAGATAGCAAGGGTTTTTAGATGTGAATTTCCCCAGTAAATCATTGTGTAATGTGTTGATTGAATTATTTCTCTTGTATGCTTCATGATTTTGCAATCGTTTAATTGTTTCCACTGATAGAGTAGATTAAAGTCTATTGTTTTAATAAATTACAATTAGAAGATTGAATCTACAAGGAATTTCTACACATGAAGCCCTCAGTGCAATTCACTTGTTCGATTTTCCCATCATGTCACCCTTAGAGCATGTATTAGGGGAATTTTAAGGTCTAAAATGGGCCTCCTAAGCAAATTATAAAATAATAGTGGAAATAATAAAATAATATTATATTACATCATCAAATATTAGAAGGAAAAAAGAAAAAATCTTTTTTGAACTCGTATTTTCAACTTATCTCCCTATGGGTTTACTCAAATTTCAAGTGGAAACACTTGTTGGATACAAAATTTGATTCCACATCCAAAGAGTACCCATGTTTCATACTTTCGATGGACCCTGCTACACAAAAAATGAGAAATAAATGAAAAATGCAATCTCGGTTTTTCATGTATTTCTCATTTTTCGTGTAGCAGGGTCCATCAAAAGTATGCAACATGGGTACTCCTTATATGAGAAATTAATTATTTCAACCAATGAGTACTCCCACTCGAAATTTGAATAAAACCTTAGGGAAATAAGTTGAAAAAATAGTTTTTATTTTATTATTTTTTAATATTTTTCTTTGTTACTCCAAAAATGGTGAATCATCCCCCATGGTTGACATCATCATATTGAATCCTATTTGTTACACAACATTTTTTCACTATCCCTGTACTCCTCATTCCTTGATCCTGGAGGACCTCTACAGTGAACCCCGCATGCTTTCTCCATATGTCCCTCTTCATGAGCAAATCATTTCCCTTTTGCACCATTTCCCTTGAAACGTCTGTTTTGCCCAATTTACAAGACCGACGCTAATGGATTTTGTCTCCCCCACATTTATGTGCAGAGATTAGCACTACCCCCCACGTCAATGTGCAGAGATTAGCACTATTCCATGCGCCGATTGGTGCGACTGAGCTGTGTTCCAGTCGCGCTGGTCCTGTTATGGAATTTTTTTAAAATTAGAGCTAAAGCTTCTATCTCTAGAAGCTCCGTATGGAAGTCTAGTAAATGGTTTGGCCAGATGGGGTCGAGGATGACTGCTTGGGCTACCTTCCCCTATAATGATTGAACTACCTCAAGGGATAAGTCCTTCTCCCATGAGAAGAGGATCCATCTCCCATCCATCTTTCCTATATAAACCTCCCTTCTTCCCAAGCACAAACTAGTGACATAGTTAGAGTGTTGGCTGAGTGTGAGTATACTATTTTGATTTGACAAGCAACCTATTACTAGTTGTAGCCATTTAGTTTTGTAAGGGAGAAGTGTGTTGGGTTTGGAGTGAAGCCTAAAGGGAAGAGTCTTTAAATTAGTGTTGTTTGAAGCCATCATTAAGTGCTAGCAGAAGTTTGTGGGAACCTAGCCTTGTCAAAGGAAGATTGCGACGTCAAGACGAATGGTTGTAATGTCTATTTGATATTAATATATGCAACTACCGATTGATTTCCTACATGTTTTGTAATATTAAATATTCATGTCTTGATGCTTCTTGACTCATTAAGTAGGTTGAATTGCAATTTGTCTATTATTACGTGTGCGTTGTTGTTGTTTACTTGTTTCAGGAGCTTGAAGAAGGAAACGAGAGATTGCTGGAGCGAGCAAGCGAGGACATCATCAAATTGGATAAGCGACCAAGAGGTAGGTCCATTATCAGGATAGAGGAATTCGTTCGTGTCCGCACTTATAATTTTACTTCACCACAAATTGGCGATTCCGCCGGGGAGATTCCATCTTTTTGTTTGTTTTGGATATCATTATTTCGTGAGAACTTTGCTAGTTTCATATTTTCACTTTTGTTCTATTGCTTTTCTCCTGTTTAATAGCTTAATTCTAAAAATGATAGTAGCAGATCTCATCCCTATTTTGAATTTTTTTATTATTTTTTCTTAGTCTCCTCGGACAACATGTTTAATCGGCTGACAGTCACACCGACCAATGAGAATTACAGAGGAATAGTCATGCCGACCCACCTCTGGCGCTTGTTGTCAGTTAGGCAGTCACACCAATTCCTGTAAGTGAAGATTAGGGCTAGACTGCAATCTTGGCCAATGTGTTCTGCTCTTGTGTTTTTGACCTTGTGAGCCTTTTGACTGTTTTTCGCCCTGATTAGAAAGCTACTTTTCGTTTGGTTTTGCTTGCTCATAGGCTTGTCATCTTGCTATATGATTTATTGAGTCATTGAGTGGCCAATGACACTAGGACATCTAGCTAGTCATCCATTCAGCAGCTTGTGGACTCATCGAGTCTGGTTGTGGGTGTGTTTGCTCTTTGCATTTGTTTTTGGTCCCTTGTACGACTTTAACCTCTTTTTGCACAAGTTTGAAAAAGTTTTGTTTACTAGTTTGAATGTCTCTTTCCGACATAGATTACATTTCTGGTCTTGCGTTTGGAAAAGTCGGTGGTTCGTCAATATGAATGAGCTTCTCTTTTCATGTTTTCATCTGCTTGAAGAACTCATAGTCTTGAAAATTTTCTCATTGAAAGATTGTATGCAAAAGTTTGTCTCGTTGTTTCATGAGAAAATATGAAATTCTAGCTTGTTGCTCCATTATGATTCGCATCTCTTAGAAACTAGAATTGCATCAGCATTTGAAAAGGAAGAGAAATTTTTTCATTTCAAAAGGACTAATAGACAAGTGCTTGTCAGGAAATTAGGAATTGGAATGCATTTTTCATTAGTTTATTTTTTCAAAAAGTGAAGTAGTGGAAAATCATTTCGTTTTCAGTTGCTTGATTATTTGCATTTGATTGAGTAGTTTCTACCCTCTCTAGTGTAGGAATTTCATCGAATTGAAATAGTCTTGTCTCATTTAGTTGCATTTTATGTTTTTCAAGTAGCATCGCTAAGACTTGAAAACTGAAACTTAACTCAAGATCAACTCTAAAATGAATTCAATTTACTTAAAGTGCATTTGAAATTAATGATCACATCTAGAAGGTCTAGGCTAGAGACATGTTCTGGCGTCTGTAAACCTAGCAGTTGTCATTAGCTATGGCATTAGACATTGCTATCACGAATTTGTGCTCCCCGTACCATCATGTATATAAGGGGAGACCCCACTAGGCTGCAATCCTTTTATCCTTAGGAAGTCGAGTCGGCCGCCTTGCGAACGTGATACATTGAACACAAAATTTGGGGGGATTGCATGCTCGTACTTCTTGCTTCACCAGGAGATATTCTGCAGTTCATGGTTGCCTGGTAATCCTCTTTACCTAGATCATCCAGAGTAGTCATTTGATCTTTTTGACTCATTAAACTTAAAATATTATCCAAGCACTTGTCCTTTCGAGCTCGTTTCTAATCAAAAGTGATAGAGTCATCTTTGTTTCTTTCTTGACTCTTTAAAAATGAAAGAACATCAGTATTTTATGCATCTTAAATAATTGATTTCCCACAATCCAAAACATCTTGTTAGACTTTTTGACCAAATCGTGAGTTCCCTTAAAAGAAAATTTTAAAGCCTTGAAGTTATTTGTTCTGTTAGCTAAGACAAGGACATCGTGGCTGAACCATCTGGTTCACCCATTTCCTCTTCCTCTCCTCTATTTGAAAGATTGTTTGAGGGGCCACTTCCCGAGTTATCAGAGCCATTTAAAGACCAAAATGGTGAACTTGCAATTGTTTCGAGTGTTCAACCATTATCATCTCGTCCTTAACCTACTTTCAATTGAGGGTCATCTGCTGGTCTTGACCCGGAATCTCTGGATAATCCCGTTCAAACTCCAGAGAAATCGCCTACCATTGATGGTTTGATTGGACTGGTTATCTATCCTCTGAACCCTCTGTCTAACGTTGTTGGGATATCACCACAACGCCCTTACAGTCCGTACGATCAACTGGGTGTTCCTTTGGAACTATCCCCTAGTACATGTTCGGCTTTTTGTCGTCATTTGTTTCCAACTATGGAACCCGAGGACGATGCTCCAGTCACTTCTACGGATGAGTTCGAAGTCTCAACTCCACACAGTGTTGAGGGGGGAAGAATTGCAGTTGCAGTTACCTCCCGAGGGTTTCCCTTATTCCTAAGGTATTACCGTGAGCTTGCCACCTAGCTATGTGTCCTTAAGGCACTTAGTTTTGGGCACACCGAGTGCCTCATCACTCTACCATAACTCTGTTTGGGCATCAGGTGTTAGGCCTACGTCAGGTCCGTTTGTCATGAACACAACCTCCCAACCAGTTGTTAATTTATTCTCGATGCAACCCGCTGTCTTGAACACTCTTGTACCATCAATCCCAGTTACGCATCAGTCACAATCGATAGTTTCAAAGATTGTCTCTGCCAGTTCTTCTGTCCCGTTAGTGAGTGGCCAGATTGTGCCATCGCCTGGGGGGTAGAATCTGAATGTCTCTATGGTGTTAGGTGCCACTAATGTGATCGGCTCACAAGCTCACATGCTTGGTATAATGTAGCCCTCTTCTGGTATTATTTACAACCCTATTGACCCTACTGGATCAAGCAATGTCCAGTAGCAACAGGTTCAGAATCTAGGTGGTCCGTCTAGATTGAACAATGTCCAGTATCAGCAGCCTTATAGGGCTCAAGTCTAATACCAAAATCCTTACATTCTATACGGTTCTCAAGGATTGGTTAATCAACCTTACATCATCCCATCTGGGCAGTACATCCAGCCTGGCTACGTCCAGATTCAGTTCGGTAATTTCCAGGGCACTATTCAAGTACCCTTGCAACAATAAGGACAACTTTTGCAACAACAAGGGAAACCTTTGTTGCATCAATGGCTTTCCGTGCAACAGCAAGGGTAGATTATCCCGCAGCAAGGTCACCTACAACAACTGCAAGGTCATTCCTTCCAACAGTTGTAGCAAACCGTGCAGCAGTAGATGCAATATGCTCTGCATACCTCTCAACCCATACCCTCGCAGGGCCAACCTCTGCAAACCCAAGGAGACATTTTGCAACCGAAGGTCAACAAAACCAACCTGGGCAGTAGCAACCCTTGTATACCTATCAACAAGGGCAACCCTTGTAGGGACAGGTTCAAGGTCAAGTCCTGCAGTAACAGGTGTAGAATCCTCTTGTCCAAGGCCAACAGGTTCAGAATCCTGTCGGCCAAGGGCACCAAGTACGAAACCCCTACGTCGAAGGGCAACAAGCGTATCAACCTTATGCCCAAGGACTGCAGGCCCAGAACCCTCTTGTTCAAGGACAATAGGCCCAACAGCCCTATGTTCCAGGACAACAGGCTCAACAGCCTTTTAACCCATATGTTTCCTACCAACAACCTGTGCATGGATAGTTTCAAGGTATTCAAGGTCCAAATATTCCCTTTGGTCAAGATAATCTGTAATGGGGGCAGCCTCAGATACCATATGGCCAAAATCCCCCACTCTGGGGTCAAAATCCTTACTAGCAAGGATGGGATCCTCCTTATGGGCCCACCTATCGAACTCCCATGCCTTTTAACACTCAATTACCTTTTTTGGCTACACTTGAGTGCTGGATGTATCGCATCTTACGAATGATCCGATTCTTCATTCATCGTACTGGCCTTCGGTGCTGTCCAAGATACCAAGTGATTGCCCCAAGTTCGATAGGAAAGCTAAGGAAGATCCTTAGGCCCACATGATGACATATCACCTCTGGTGCTCGTCGAATTCATACGTGGATGATTCCATTCATCTTCATCTTTTCCAATGAACCCTTACGGATGCTGCAACAAAATGGTACATCGAGCTACCTCAAAGTACTTTTCTTGACTTCAATTCGTTAGCCATGGCCTTTCTCATGCATTTTCAACTACCGGTTTGTTATGAAATGGGCACCTATCTGCTCACATCACTTATGCAAGACACTGCGACACATAGACATTGACTGATCAAGTTCGAAATAGCTGATCAGTTGCTCACCAAATGGTTTACCAAATCATTTGTAGCTCCAATTGCTCGCATTTATAGCCATGGGTGGATGCGTCACTGAAGATCAATCCATCACTCGTGCTAAGTACTTGGACCCGGTCTACACTTAGTCTGACACCTTATACAAATGATTACCCAATGCTCCACAGCCATCATTTGATCTCGCGACATCGAAGTCACCCGTTGTCCCTCCCGTTGATGGAGTTATTGGTTCAGTATCCCAGGCCCCTGCCAAAACTTCTTCCAAATAGAAGTCGGTCTTGAATACTGTTCCCAACAGTTCATCTCAAAACCCTCCAAGCCCTGGTAAAACCTTAGAGGTCCACATTGTCCATTCTACTAAAGTGGACAAATCCTTGAAAGGAAAAAGGAAAGGCAAAGGCAAGGCTAAAGCTGATGCCCTGAAACAGGGTCCTCCCAAATTATCTGTCGGCAAATCATTGCAACAGAAACCTAAGTATCCTTGCCTCATTTGCGAGGAGGATCACTATACTAAGGATTGTCCATGATGATCCGAAGTTAGTCGATTTCTCAAGGGGACCCCTACTGTCCTCAAAGAGCCCTTTCGGTCTTAGTAGACTCAAATGGTAGACCAACCCCAATCAGCTTGCTCTGGATCTCAAGTGTTCATGATGAGCACGCCCATTAATATGGCTACCCAATCGAAGGATTATCCAACTCTAGCTCCCATAGTAGGGAAAGAAAAAGAGGTTCCATCTTCTTCTTCTACCTTGAGTTTTGACCCTTTGCATATCAAGCACCCTAACCCTGATTCTGCTCCATGGCCACCCTCCCAAGGTGTGCTAAGGAAATCCTTGTACAATCCCAACACCTAAGCCACTCAGCATTACAATATTGTTGAAGATTTGGCTCAGGCACCGTCAGCCATGTCGGCTCTTGAGGTACTCCAAAGCTGCCCATCACAGCGGAAATCTTTGTTGTCAGCTATCAGGGGCATCGATCCCACCGATTCTAATTTGATCTGTTTCGATCTAGAGAACCATGTTCCGAGACTCCCTCATCAGATTGCCTTTCTTATTCAGGTAATCATTAATGAAAAGACCATCCACCGCACTGTCATCGATGAAGGTGCTTCTACCTACATCATGTCAACTGCGTGTTGGAAGGCTATTGGTTCCCCTACACTAAACCAATCTCTGAACACATTGGAAGCTTTCAATGGGCACGATTCACAACCCTTCGGTGTTTTACCCAACCTTGCCATCACCTTGGAAGGTAAGACTATGCAAGTCAAAGTAGAGATTATTGACGCCAATCTCACTTATAATATTCTACTCGGCCAAAGTTGGACTCATGCCATGCATACCATGGCCTCCTCTTTGTTTCGTGTGATTCATTTTCCCCATCAAGGGAGGATTGTCACCATTGATCAGTTGTCTTTCTTTTCCCCTTCCTCATCTGATGGCAACATTCCGTATGTCAAGCACTCTGGTGCTCCTTTTGAGAGTGTGGGAGCAAGTCTCTTCAAAGATTCTACCTTAATGGGGATTTTTCCACTCCCACCTCCTCATGTTTCCTTTGTCAACATGATCTCGGTCAAATCTGATCCCTGGGTCATACATGTGCCAGATCTAATTGATGCTTGGGGTGACGTCATACCGCTTAGTCCTACCGAAGTCAATTACATGGAGATTGTTTCGGCTGCGAACTCTATGTCCTTTGATTCTCATATCTCGAAGACCTCTCTCGATATGTATTCTCAATCCCCCTGGCTTGGCACTTTGGAATCATCTGATCCCTTAGCCAAGACCTTCCTCGCCGATGAAGGTATCATGGAAATCATGTCTCTCGAGGAACCACCATGGATCGATACCCATCATTGCTCCTCGTTCTTGCCTCGCCCGGCGGTCATGTCTTGAAGAGTCCTCTTCTCCATTTCCACCACCGACTGTTACTCATGAAGTATGGTTGGAAGGAAATTTGGGTAATATTACCCAAACGATGCCGATTGACATTTCTATCAAACCTAGTATCATTGAACACGTTCATATCGGGGTATCTTGTTCTCCAAATGAGATCAAGACATATACTTGTCTTTTCCAAGAATTCCGTGATGTGTTTTCGTGGTCTTACAAAGAAATGCCTGGAATTGATCCCAACATCGTGGTGCATGAAATACCAACATATCTGGATGTGAAACCCATTCGCCAATGGCTTCGTTTGGTGCACCCTAGAAAGGCCACTGCTATTAAGGGCGAAGTCAAAAAGCTTCTAAAAGCTGGATTCATTTATCCCATTCCCCTTACAGACTGGGTGTCCAATATTGTCCCGGTGAATAAAAAATAAGGCATGATCCACATTTGCGTGGATTATCGAGATCTTAATCATGACTGTCCTAAAGACAACTATCCAACTCCCTTCATTGATCAAATCATTGATGAATGTGTCGGGAGCAAGATTGTTTCCTTCATGGGCAGTTTTTCTGGTTACAACCAGATTAATATCGCACCGGTTGACCAAGAGAAGACAACCTTTATTTGCCCATGGGGTAGGTTCGCGTACAAGAAGCTCCCTTTCGGCATAAAAAACGTTGGGGCCAGATTTTAGCTAGTGATGTCCTATGCGTTTCATGATATTCACAACATTGTCCAGCCTTACTTGGATGACCTTCTTGCCCATTCTCGTAAGTGACAAGATCACCCAAACCACCCTCGGTAGATTTTTCTATGCTGTAGGCACTACATCCAGTTAAATCCACACCAATGTGTTTTCTGCAGAGAATCAGGACGACTCCTCGGCTTCATCGTTTCCAAGGATAGGATTCACTTGGATATGCTAAAAGTCGAGGCCATTGTAAATTTACCCCGTCCATCTTCATTGCACCAACTTCAGAGCCTCCAGGGAAAGGCCAAATTTCTTTGTCATTTTATACCCAACTACGCCAGGCTAGCTACGGGATTTGCCCGGTTGCTCAAACAAGGAACACCCTTTTCATGGGACGAGATAGCCCAGAAATGTTTCGATGATCTTAATGCTGTCCTCATAAATGCTCCTCTGTTGCATCCGCCGGATTATTATGAAGATTACTTCCTTTACCTAGCCGCAACCCCTAGCACCATAGCTATGGTGTTGGTTCAAGATGGCGACGAAGGCACTGAACACACGATCTACTACATGAGTCAGAATCTCCTTGACACTGAAATGCGTTATGCACATGTCGACAATTTGGCTTTGGCCGCCATCTAGGCCGTTCAACGTTTTTGGCATTATATTCTCTTACGAATGACTACAGTAATTTCTGAATGTAACCCTATGACCTACATCTTGACTTGTTAGTTGCTGGGGGAAAGTATTCTAAATGGATTGTTATCCTGCAAGAATTTGATTTGGTCTTCACTACGACCAAATCTGAGAAGTCACTTGTTTTCGCAGAATTTATCTATTCCCTTCCCTCCAAAGCTCTCCCTGCTGGTATAGATGAACAACTCCCAGATGAGATGCTTTTCTTGATTAGAACCCTTGATCTATGGTATGGTGATATCATCGTGTATCTCCAAACCTCCACGTTTTGGTCCATGTTGACCAAAGATGATCGTCGAAGGATTTGACATCATTCTCAACCCTACCGCGTTATTGGTGATACTTTATACCGTGTTGGTGTCGATTATGTTCTTCGTCGATGCCTTATGATTGAGGAAGTTGAAAGAGTTCTCCATGATTTCCACTCTGAGGCATGTGGTGTTCATATGTTTGGTTATGCTGCAACTCAGCAAATCCTTCGCGCTAGTTATTTCTGGCCGTCCATCTTCAAAGATTGCATTCTTGTTGTCTGCACGTGTCATGAATGCAAAATCTACCAACGCAAGATTCATGCCCCACCTGCTCACCTACACCTTGTCATTACTGTTGGTCCCTTTGCCAAATGGGGCATCGATTATATGACATGTAACCCTCATTCAGCCGAGGGGCATGGCTACATTATCGTTGCTGTGGATTACTTCACTAAATGGGCCGAAGCGATGCCTACATATTCAACAGATGGTAAGATGGCAGCTCAATTCATTTTTAACCATGTTATTTCTAGGTTTGACGTACCCCAAGCCATTGTCACAGATCATGGCTCCCACTTCATAGATTACATGATGGCAGAAATGACATCTGCATTGGGCTTGCGCCACGATGGCTCGACCCCATATCACCCTCAGGTCAATGACCAAGTTGAAGCCGTGAACAAAGTTTTGGTCACCATGCTTCAGCATACTATTAGGATGCACAAGTCAAATTGGCATCTCATGCCTTTTTCAACTCTGTGGGCCTACTGAACTTCAACCAAAGACACCACTGGTTTCACACCATTCCAGTTGGTCTGTGGTCTGGAGGCAACATTGCCGATCGAATGTGAGATTCCTTCACTTAAGTTAGTTGTTGAACTCCTCCTTGAAACATCACACCAAGAGGAATTCCTCTTATATTTGGAATGACTGGACGAGAGTCATCGTCTCGGTACCTTGGTTATCAAAGCACAAAATAAATGGGTCAAATCCCATTTCGACCGGTCGGTCTCCCCTCACACTTTCTCTGAGGGTGATTTGGTCCTGCTATATGACCAAGATAATGATAATCTAGGGGCATGCATGTTCAAACCTATGTGGCACGGGTCCTATATTGTAAAATGTGTTTTGCAGAAAGGAGCCTATGAACTTATTGATTATGAAGGAAATCCTCTCAGTAAGCCCCGAAATGGGCTTTACCTCAAAAAGTACTATTCTTAGGTCATTGCATGGTTACTTATGTACATTATTGTGTGATTCATTTCTGTATAGTGTGGTTTTGTGTGGAAGTTTTCAAACAACTTTCCTATTTACTATGCTTTTCATGCTTTGAAGATGTCTACAGTTCCTCACGTCGGATTCACCAATGGTGCTTGCTGAAGTACCCAGAACCTATCATCCGTGGAATGGGCTATCTACAACCCTAATGGTGAGTTGATTGACCTTCAAGGTATCTGCCTAGGTTGTACAACCAACACATTGCTGAATACAGTTCGATCATCGAACTATTATCAAAAGCCATCGCTCTAGGCATCAGAGAATTGGTTGTCAACCTAGATTCACAGCTTGTCTTCCTTCAACTAAATGGGCAATATTCCATCAGTAACCATAAAATATTACAAATGTATCTCTGTATCCGTCTGTTGGAAAGATATTTTGATCATATCACATATCATCATATTCCTAGACATATGAATACATTAACAGATGCATTAGCTAATTACGTGTTGGATAGACATTTGCGAAACATGTAAAAGATAAGACAAACCATTTGTACCATAATAAACAGGAAATATACATATGTGAAAATGTTTGATACATCAAAACCCCAAAAAATAATATGTATGCATCCAATAACATTGGCGACTCGCAGGCCTCATACATCTATGGCACACAGGCCTTTAAAAATATGTAAGTACTAGACCTAGGAACTACTCAGCATGGTGATCATGATAGCACGAGACAACTCGTACTATGCAACCCAGCAATCAGTGGATCCGATCTGAGACTCCCACTGTGTGCCTTTGGTACCATCGAGGCATGTCTCCTATCCGAGCATACTCGGGGATACCATGAGTCAACCCCTCGAGGTTCCTTGAAATCTCCTCCTTGTTATCACTCCCCTCCTGATAAGGGGTGACAGCGTCAATCGGACAGGGATAACACCTGGCTATCGGGGACATCCCGACTGGCCGCTCTGGTCCAACATCTACATACACAAGAAAAATGTTATAAGCATGCATATACTAAAAACAATTAAAAAACATCAAAATCAAAATTTGGTTTGGTTTTTCACCTTCGTCATTGAAGTCCTCCCCATCTGGCAAGGGCATATCTAGGTCTCCACGGAAATTAGTTCCGTTGTACGAAGAGTCCTCCACGATGATTTTCTGTTGTTGTAACCACGAAAAGAATGTTGGTCGGTGGGACATCTACTGACCCCCAGTGATCCTGGGCATCAAACGACTCCAGCGAGGCATCTGCAGATCGTGTGGTGCAGGAGGATCAATCTCAGTCAACTAATACTGGAATAGTGGCACTCATTCCAGGAAGAAGGTCACAGGTACTGATCCGAAGCCAAATTGCTTCAAATTTCCCACCTTCGCCTTCGACAACTGGCGCTTGATATTCATCTTTATGGCCTCTGCCTAGTTGAGGATCATGGGAGATGTGCAGTCTATAGCGTAAAGGAACTTCGACTTATTAGTCTCATGTTCTACCTAAGATCCCGCCACTTTGTTGATGGTCAACAGAAGCACCCTCAGTGTCAAATCCCATACACTAGAAATCTCAATCTTCTCGCTTTTGGATTTCAAGGCCTCTGGACAATGCGCGGCAAGCAGGGAAGATATTCTTGCCCCGAACAGATGTGATCCATAAAAATTCACTGGCTCACCTTTGTGAGATAGCCCAGTGATGAAGTAAATGTCTAAAGTTGTCAACTCCAGCTCTTGGTCCCCAATGACAAAAATCTCACGATTGATGTCCCAAAGGCTTATCAAATACCGAAGCAATTCGGGCTGGGCCTACATCCTGGTGTAAGGAAAAATTTGAGGAGCCCGCAAGCCCTCAAAGCCTCCAGGAAATTTGGATCATTCATTGCCTGGGTTTCCACATCTTCATGTTCTCTTTCCTTCCAATCCACAATTTTCGATGATTTCTCTCTTGCAAAAGCCATTTGTTTGAGTCAATCATCAATTTTTGTACATAAAAATTAAGCTTCAATGGCCAGTTCTTGAGAAAACTTGTTTTTGTCCTATCCATGGCACCAGCACGCCTGTTTTAGAAACAGTCGCACCAGTCAGCACAGATGGTCGTGCAAATAACCCTCGGCTGGCGCGATCCGTGCCCAGAAATCGCGTCGACCGAGGGCGAATTTTTTTTCAAAAACATCCCTAAAAATCCAAAAAAAATGGTTAAAAGCATAAATGAATAGCATGAAAATGGAGCTCAAGGCTTCAGCTATTACCTAGAACTGACGGCTTGTCGATTGGCCTCCTAGATCTCCTGCAATTTGCTCCGGAAAAACTCGGGAAAAAGTGGGTAAAAGTCTTCACTGCAAAGGTAAAAAAGGTAAATGCAAAACTATATTTATTTTTCCCCTATTTATTCATTTTTTCATGAAAATATTAGGTTTTGTAAATATTTTTCACCTATTTTTCCTCAAGGAATCGATAATACACTTTGCCTTGCTTGTGCAGTGATAGGTGATTGACGTTCGACGATGGTGATGAGTTATATTTCAGCTCTTTTCTCGACACATTAAACTCATATGAAAAGATCGCCAAGTATTTTTCCCTTTTTGACTCGTTAAAGAGAATAAAAATGGGGGGTCCGCTTTCATCTCTTTTCTGACCCTTTAAAAATGAAAAGATGACTGAGCCCTTGTTGTTTCGAACTCGTTAATGGATGTGAAACATCGTGTGCCCAGTATAAGTTTACCCCTTTTTTAGGTTGGGAGGCACTATTTATGAAAAAGGTACTCCTTGACTGAAATGGTCAAGTGGTTCTCTCAAATATTGTTCTCTACCTTTTCGGGCTCGAGAGACACAAATGTACGAAAAGGGACCATGTGGAGTTTTCTTTTACGTGTCTTTTTCAAACTCTCTAAACATGAAAAAGATACCAAGTTACACCTTTGTCGGACTCATTAAACTATTAAATGACATTGGATTCATCACCATGACGAACGCGAGCTTCTCCTTCCTAGGGCTCATTAAACTTATTAGGTCAAATTTGTCCGAAGGATGAACTTACAGTGCAAGCACATGCTAGCCCCTTCAAGCTTGCGATAAAAAATAATCGGGGTACTCACCAAAAATGGTGGGGGAAAAATTGGAAATCTATCGAGTCATGTCGGCAGCTCACTCTTGAACAAGACACTCTCTACTTCCTGTCGGGTTGGGACATCCTTCTTTACATTGTTGACGTTCCTGGGTTTGGGCCATTCATTTTTGCCTTCCATCTGATGTCTGCTATGTCGCCATGACCACCAATCCTATGGATCAAAAACCTGCGAAACTTCCAGTTGTGTCACCGATATGTTCAAGAGTTGTCCTTCTACAGTTACACTTACCTCTGATTCTCTGTATCATCCAAAATCATTTTTCATCCTCTCGTCTCGCGTCAATGACGTGGGATTCATTATGACCCTCCTTCGACATGGTCACTTTCCATCGACATCAACTTGTTATCCAAGAAGTTGATCGAGAGACTACCTTCAAGTACCATAGAGCTTGCATGCCTTAATGGAAAGTTCTTCGCACTTGACAACAAGTTCACATCATTGGCTTTCGATTGAGTGATTTCATGGATGTTCGACTTCAGTTCCTGTATTCACATTCCGTGAATTGTGTTGATAGTACCTTGAGGGCCATTGTCATTATTGGTGGTTTCTTTCACTCTTGTTAACAATTTACATCATCGACTGGTAATAAAGTGAATTTCTAGCATGTTCAACGTCAACACATCTATTCACATGTTAGAATTTGTACTTTGATTGGATCATGTTGGAGTTCAAGATCTTGGACTCAGATCACAAAAGTCCAGGTTACGAAGTAGTGTGACATGGTTATGATGATATGCATGTCTCTTTCAGATGTCTGGCTGCGACCAGAACATGAGTTATCATATGTGATCCTTCTCATTATTAGATGGCTGTGACCATACCTTGGTTTCATTATGATCCTCTTTGATGGATGGTTGCACCCATACCTGGATCCATTTACATGATCATTCTCTGGATGGCTGCATCCGTGCCATGATTCACATATCATTTAATAGAGATCTCAGTTTATGTATATGTATCTATACTTGCTTGGAGGTTTTCCGATTGCAGACCGGTTCCCCACACTGATTTATAAAGCATTTCATCCCTCACTCTGGTTTGGCCTTCACGCTTCAGGGGGCATCTGTTACACAGAATTTCGTCACTGTCCCTGTACTCCCCATTCCTTGATCCTGGAGGACATCTACAGTGAACCCCGCATGTTTTCCCTTCATGGAGAAACTCCCATTATGTCCCTCTTCATGAGCATATCATTTCCCTTTTGCACCATTTCCCTTGAAACTTCTATTTTTCCGAATTTACAAGATCGACGCTAATGGCCTTTGTCTCCCCCGCATCGATGTGCAGAGGTTAGAACTATCCCCCGTGCCAATGTGCATATATTAGCACTATTTCTCGCGTCGATTAGTGCGACTGAGCTGTGTTCCAATCACGTCGGTCCTGCTATGGAAAGTTTTTTAAATTAGACTAAAGCTTCCATCTCTAGAAGCTCCGTAACAAAAGTCTGGTAAATGGTTTGGTCGGATGGGGTCAAGGATGACAGTTTGGGCTCCTTTCCCATATAATGATGGAACTACCTCAAGGGATAAGTCCTTCTCCCATGAGAAAAGGATCCATCTCCCATCCATCTTTCCCATATAAACCTCCCTTCTTCCGAAGCACAAACTAGTGACATAGTTAGAGTGTTGGCTGAGTGTGAGTATACTATTCTGATTTGACAAGCGATAGATTACTAGTTGTAGCCATCTAGTTGTGTGAGGGAGAAGTGTGTTTGGTTTGGAGTGAAGCCTAAAGGGAAGAGTCTTTAAACTATTGTTGTTTGAAGGCATCATGAAATGCTAGCAGAAGTGTGTGGCAACCTGGGCTTGTCAGAGGAAGACTGCGACGTCAAGAAGAATGGTTGTAATATCTCTTTGATATTAATATATGCAACTATCGATTGACTTCCTACATGTTTTGTAATATTACATATTCATGTCTTGATGCTTCTTGACTCATTAAGTAGGTTGAATTGCAATTTGTCTATTATTACGTTTGTGTGCTATTGTTGTTTACTTGTTTCAGGAGCTTGAAGAAGGAAGCGAGAGATTGCTGGAGCGAGCAAGCGAGGACATCATCAAGTAAGATAAGTGACCAAGAGGTAGGCCCTCTTGATTGATTCTAATATAAATAAATCTTCCATAGAATGTATCTGTTGAGGCTAGACCCATTATCAGGCTAGAGGAATTTCTTTGTGTCTGCACTTATAATTTTACTTCACCACACTATTGGTTCTTATAAAGTTTATTTTGGTTGTACATTTTTCTTAGGAGGCCCATTTTAGACCTCAAAATTCCCTAATATCTTGTTTCCCCATGCACACCTCATTTTCCCATTTGCATGCGACACCCCCATGGTCGCACTTTGCTTCATACTTCAATTTTTCGCCACTTTCAGTCAACAAAAACCCCTTAGCTCAACAATGACAACAAAATATTATCATTTTTTGGTACCATGTTGCCTAATCAATCAATTATAAATCGATTTTTAATATCTGAACAGTAATTTAGTCAATTTTCTTAAAATCATTGTGAGAATCCCTTGTGGGAACTCTGTTCATGGGTAGTCATGGGACGATATTACATCTTTTGTGTGTGCACACCTTGCCAATTTGGGAAAACCCACTTACTCATTGCACGGGCACCCCTAGCATATGGTCATCCTAGCGACATGCCTAGGGTATTGATGTTTGCCTGTCCATGCAAATAAATGAACACAAATCATTATCTAATCAATGAAAACAAAATATTATCATTTGTTAGTACTATGCTGCATAATCAATAAATTATAAACTTACTTTTAACACCTAAACATTCATATAGTCAATTTTTTAAAAGTCATTATGAGACCCCCTTGTGGAAACTATGTTCATGGGAAGTCATGGGTTGACCATACATATTTTGTGTGGGTTCCCCTTGCCAAGTCGGGTCGACCCATTAAATCCTTGCACAGGCACCCTGGCATTCCCAACACATAATGCCCCATGGGTGCTCGGCTGCCCCACATTTGCATGGCCACACCAATGGCATGGGAGTTCACCATGCCATGAAAATAAATCAACACAAACCATTAGCCCATCAATTAAAACAAAATATTATCATTTGTTAGTACCATGTTGCATAAATAATCAATTGTAAATCCAATTTTAACACCTAAACATTAATTTAGTATATTTTCTAAAAATCATTATGAGACCCCCTTGTGGTAACTTTGTTCATGGGCAGTCATGGGCCGACCTTACCTATTTTGTGTAGGCACCCCTTTCCAAATCATCCCGACCCACCATTTTGTCACATGGGCGCCCCTGCCAAGCGAGTGCCCTAGCTTGCCCAGCACGTGATGCCACTATGGGGGCCTGGGCACCCTGCTTTCATGCAGGTGCACCTAGGTTCTAAGCATTTGTCCCATCGTGCATGTCATGCTATGAATTTTCTCGTCGGTTCCTTCGGTCATATATCATTATTCACTTGACCTCTTTCACCTTTGGTCCTTGCTTATTTCGCATGTTTTCCTAACTGTTGTGTCACCTGATGCACCCATCACCCAACTCCCCTAGGCCACCTGACATGGCCAACTCAACTACCCATCATCATTTTGTGCACGTTTCCTTTGGGCTCCCAGGCACTGCACCTTCGTGCATGTCACATGTGAGTTCCAAATTATTTTTGTGCACCAAGCATTGGCCTACTCCCTCAACCTGCTAGTTTGTGCAACTATAGGCCCCTTTTGAAGGTCACTCTTTTTGGGATGTAATAGCCCTCGTGAAAAATCCATGTAGTAAAAGTTAATAAAGGAAAAATAATAACCAGGGTTGATGGGACACTAATTCCAAGTTGAATTTTGGGGAAAATCCTAGCGATGGGGATCACTTGTGATTGATTAAGGGCTAAAGAAATTGGCAAAGGCAATGGCAAAGGTTTTGGAAAGGAAAAACCAAAATTTGGCACATTTATTTATGAAAATAAAGGAAATTAGGAGAAAAGGGAGCTGAAAGGTTACAGGTTTCATGTGAGGAGGAAATTGAAAGAAAATAATGGAAAATGAAGAAAACAGAGGCCTCATTAATAAAGAGTCTTCTGAAGATCAATACACAAACTTGTTTCAGTTTAGTTTTGGAGCTCTCTCTCTATTCTCTCTCTCATACTCTTGGACACTTAGAGTTTTCTTGGTGCTCTAAGGAATACTTCTATTTGAAGTATATTTTATGTTGCAAGGGCTATGTTTGGGATTTTAACTGAAATATTTTGTGCCCCTTGAATTCAATGTTGGATCAGGATCATGAGACCTGAGATGACTTATCATTGAATGATCTAATATTGGTTGGGCTAGATATGATTATGTACACCTGTCTTATTCTTTATTTGTCATGATCTAGGTTTTTCTGAAGTTCGAAATAGCAACAAAGTTATGAGTTAATATTTGCATATCTATATGTTGGTTCATCTCAGTCTACACACAGGTTCTACTCTTCCAAGTAGCGTATACAAAAGAAAAGCCTATTCTTTAGATATGACTGATTTATCTTATCAGTTTTGTTGTTTTACTACTTTCTGTCAATGATGTTTTCTTAGATCTAAAACTGAATGCATAAGGAGTTTGATATTTGATTGATTGATTGTATAAGTGAGAAGGGTGATCTCTACTACTGCCTGTGTAAAGCTCTGTAAATTGATAGTAGATGTTCAGTGTATTGTTGGTTGGTACAAACTTGATTCAAAAGTTTTATGTTTTAGTGGTTTTGAAGGTATACGTGGGTTTGATTAAAGGAAGTGGTGTGTACACGCAGGTTGGGTTCAAGAAAGTAGTGTATATGTTCTGATGCACAATTTTTGAGGTTGCAGCTGGTTCTGAATGATAAGGCAGGTTTCTGGGTTCAACACATTGTTCTGATGATAGTGATCTGACTATTCAGATTAGCTAATTATTGGTTGATGTAGTTTGAAAATTCTGATGGGTCCAGTATGAAAATTTGGTGAAAAAAGGCCTTCATCTATATTTTTGTCTACTAGGAGCATCTAGTCTAAAAATTTATGAAGCATGATCCCTGGAAGAAGAGAGAAGGTCGTAGCCTTTTGTAGGCTAGCACCTATGTACTATTAAACACATTGGCTAGTACAAGAGCTAGGGGGTTGTAGGTCCCTTCCAGTAGAATCTAGAAAACAAGAGAAGGTTGTAGCCTTTTACAAGTGGGTGCCTGAGTAGTGGTATGAATATGCACCAATACAAGATTGTAAATAGATTTTCTTATTATTAAAAGAAGACATAGAAGATAGTTGTAGGTGGTTTTCACCCACATTGGGTTTCCACCTTAAATCTTGGTGTTCATGTGTGTTGCTTATGTGTGATGGTTTATTCCTTTTTTTCTTGCACTGTTTAATAAGTTACTGATGCACTAGTTAAAGATAAACACATGATAAATTGACTAAATCACAATTTCTCCGTGTATACGCTAATTTCTCTAATAATAGTAGTGTGTACACGGTAGTTCACTTCACAGAAGTAGCATATATAAATCTGTTTGGTAAATGAAAAATTATTGATCTAATAATATTGATTCACCCCCTCCCCCCTCAATATTATTTCCAACAATATTGATGACTTACCAACACATTTTGTTAAGCGTCATGACCATCTTGATCACCTTCGAGAGATCTTTCTTCGCTGTCAACACAACAATATTCTTTTGAATCTGCATAAATGTCTCTTTTGCATCGAATCTGGTCATATCTTAGGGTTTTTCATATCAAAGGAAGGCATCCATATCGATCCCCTTAAGGTGGAGGCCATCATGAATTCCCCCCCTCCTCCATATTCTTTACATCATTTGCAGAGTTTACAGGGGAAAGCGAATTTCCTTCGTCATTTTGTCTCGAAATACATTGAAATTTCCAAGGGATTTACTTGCTTGTTAAAGAAAGGGATCCCATTCATTTGGGATGAAGTTTCTTAAAAATCCTTCGATGCAATGAAGAAATCCTTGATTAGTGCTCCTTTACTACATCCCAAAAATTATCACCGCGATTATTTCTTGTACCTGGCCATCGCCGATAGTACTATAGCTATGGTACTTGTTCAGGACGATGATGATGGAGATGAACATGTGATTTATTACTTGAGTATAAATGTTTTTGACAATGAAACTCAATATGCCCATGTCGAGAAACTGGCTTTAGTAGCTGTTCACACTGTTCAACTCTTTCAATACTATATTCTCTTACGAAAAAGCACAGTGATTTCTGACTATAACCCCATGACATATATTCTGACTTGTCAGTTACTGGCAGGCAGGTATTCTAAATGGATTATTATCTTACAAGAATTATATTTAGAATTTTTTAAAGCTAAATCAAAGAAATCACTGGTTTTTTTCGAGTTAATTTGTGACCTTCCTTCTGCAACCACGTCTACTGCATTCGACGAGTTGATTCCTACTGAAAATCTCTTTCTCATCAGTACTTTGGATCCATGGTAAAGAGATATCATTACCTATCTCCAGACCCAAAAATTTTGACCGAAGTTCTCCAACTCCGAACATCCACACATCCGACATTAGTTCCAACCTTATCGAATCATTGGAGATACTTTGTTTCGTGTTGGTGTTGATTCAATCGTTCGTCGATATTTAACCCTTGAAGAAGCTGAGAGTCTTAAATGACTGTCAATCTGGGGCCTGTGGAGGTCACATGTCAGGATATGCTACAGCTCAAAAAATCCTTCATGTCAGTTATTTCTGGCCTTCGATCTTCAAAGAATGCATTTTAGCAGTCCAAAAATGTCATGCCTGCTAGATTTATAACCGCAAATAGCCCCACCCACATCACTACACATAGTTATTACCGTCGGACCCTTTGCCAAATGGGGTATTGGTTTCATGACATGTAACCCTCGCTCAGCTGCGGGGCATGGTTATATCATCGCCGTCGTCAATTACTTTACTAAATGGGCCGAGGTGATGCCCATATATAATTCTGAAGTTAAAAATGTGGCTCAATTCCCTTTTAATCAAGTAATAGCTCGATTTGGAGTCCCTCAAGGGATCGTCACTGACCATGGCTCTCATTTTCGAAATTATATGATGAGAGAGCTTACTGCTTAGTTGGGTCTGCATCACAACATCTCAACTCCTTACTATCCATGTGCCAATGGCCAAGTTGAGGCAGTCAACAAAGTCTTGGTTACAATGCTTCAATGTACTATTGGGATGCATAAATGGAATTGAAACCATATGCTATTTTCAGATTTGTGGGTATACTGAACCACAACTAAGACAACAACTAGATTCACAACCTTTTAGTTGGTGTATGGTCTAGAGGAAACCCTTCTGATTGAATTCGAGATTCCTTCATTAAAACTAGCTGACGAATTACTCCCTGGCACTTCATCGGGGGAGGAAAAATTACTTTACCTCGAAAGGATTGATGAAACCCGTTGTATTGATGCATTAGTAATTAAAGCTCAAAAGAAACGAGTTAAATAACAATACGATAAAAATGTTACTCCCCGTGTTTTTGATGAAGGTGACTTGGCCTTGTTATATGATCAAGCCAATGATAAATTGGGAGTTAGGAAATTCAAACCAATGTAGCATGGGCCTTACATTTTTAAGCGAGTATTACAGAAAGGTGCCTATGAGTTGGTTGACTATAAAGGAAATTAGTTGGCTAAGCCCAGAAATGAGCTTTACCTCAAGAAGAATTATGCGTGATTTCACTTTGTACATTAGTGTGAAGTTTGGTTTTGGTGTGATTGTTTTCTTTTTCAAACATGTTTTCCTCTGCTTTCCATGTGTTCTACTTGGTTTGCATATGTCATCGAACCTTTATGTCAATTTTTTTTATGGAGCTTGTCGTAGTAGATGGAATTTCTCTTCAGCCGCATGGGAAATCTATGACCCTAATGGTGAGTTAGTGAATTTACAAGGCATATGTTTAGGTCATACTACTAATAACATTGTCGAATATAGTACAGTTAACGAGCTTTTGTCAAAAGCCATTGTGCTTGGAATTAGACAGTTAGTTGTTAATCTTGATTCACGTATCATTGTACTACAACTTAACAGACAATATTCAGTTAGAAACCCTCAAATTTTGAGAATGTATTTATGAGTTTGTCCCTTGGAACGAGACTTTGATTATATCACTTATCAACAAATTTCGAGACATTTGAACACATTAACAGATACATTGACTAATTATGTATTAGATAAACATCTGCGACATATATAAAAAAAACCATCACATAGTGAATTGTTTGCGACATATATAGATAGAAGTGTTTGCAAAATTTTATTACATCAAAATGTCAAAAACTATGTTCTAAGACACGTGGCTTCTCAAGCCTACATAAGTGCGGAAAATAAAGACTAGAGACGACTATCTTCCCACATGGTACTCATGGTAGCACGGCATATCTCTAATGACTCGGTTCAGTAACTGACGCACTCTAGAGGGCACCCCTATAGTATTCCTCTGATATCGCAGTTGAACCTCATTAATCGATGCATATTCTGGAATACCGCTTGTGAGGACTTCTAAGTTGCATTCTACCTAAAAAATGGGGTGAACTCCCTCCTCATAGGGAGCATCCTATATCTAGCGTGCCAGTCACCTAGCTATCAGAGAAACCCCTTGAGGTCTCTATGGTCCAACATCTACAAAAATTACAAGTGTCAAATATCAATACACAAAAAAAATCAAAAACTTCATAAATTGGTTTTTACCTGCATGAGTCAACCATGCGCCTAGTGGAAGTGGAAGGTTTGGATATCCTGGGAAATATGTGCCTGTCTATGCCAAATCATATACCATGATTAACTGTTGTTGCAACCATCAAAAAAATGCTTCGGGAAATGAAATCCGTTGACCACCTCCCTGTCGAGGCGTCAACTCAACCCACCTCATCAACCTAGGATCTCTAGGCGTTGGTGCATCCACTTCTATCCACTGAGATTGAAACAATGACATGCGTTCCAAGAAGAATGTCACCATGATGGATCGATAGCCAAACTGTTTAAGCTTTCCTAACTTGCACTTCATAGGTTGGCTCTTTATATTGACCAACACTCCCTCACACCAGTTGAAAACCGTGGGACTTAGATAATCAATGGAATACTGGAAATGAGAGTTTGTTGCTTCATACAAAGCCTGAGCCCCAGCTATTCGGGCCATAGTATGAAGGATTGTTCGTAGCAGGAGATTAGTGATGGTATTTATATCTATCTTCCCACTCTGAGTTTTTTGTGTGCCTAGAGAATGTCTTGCAATCAACATATTTGTGCTCTCCCCTCTAGATGAGAAACAGACAACCGAATCCGTTGTCCCTTTCTGGACAAACCACTAATGAAATACATGTCTCTAACATCTATTTCGAGCTCTTGGTCCCTAATCATGAATAGCTGGTGATCCACATCCCACCAACCAATCAAATGTTGTAGTAACTCTACCTGACTCCTAATTCCAGGAATCTTGAAGAATTTCAATAACCCGCAGTCTCAAAGTAGAGCATTGTAATTTGGGTCCTGGGCTAGTTGATGGTCTTCAACTTCGTGTCCTCTTTCTTTCCATTCGATTACCGTTTTTGGTTAATTAATCTATGGAACATCTATAAAAAACATTTCACAAGTTTCTATGGAAACAAATCTAGAAACAAATCATTAAACATGGTGGATTTTCCAAAAAATTTGCAACTCTGTGTCAGTGCAACTATCTGCATATTTGTCTGCACTTCCATTGCGTTGCAATAGTTGACCGCAAGGTGAGTAGTGTGAGCTTGATGGGTAAAACCCACGTTGATTTCCCTCGACATAAATTTTGGCTAATCCCTCCTTACAACCTAATATATGGGTGAAAATGCATGAAAATTAAACCAAGTTGAAAGGAAGGGACAAATCTCTTACCTGTAGTGAATGGCTTGATGAATGGTGTCCAGGATTGATCATGCTCTTTGCCTGAAGATCGAGGTAAAATAAGGTAAAAATTCTCTCTGATTTGAAAAATGGTAAAATGGTAAAAACGATTAACTTGTTTGAGCTTGTATAATTTTTTAAATGACATTTTTATCAAATTAGGATATATTTCACTTATATTTTAATATTTTTCCTTGAAATGGGTAATGTGCATTTCATTTGTGCAACGAAAGGTCATGAAACATGTTGATTATGATTAAATATGACCGATTCAACGAGTTTTATTTTATTACTTTTTTAGACTCATAAAAAATAAACCAAAAAGCGAGCTCGTGGAGTCATTTTTAAGCTCTTTTGCGACTCTCGAAACATGAAAATGTCATTGAGTACTTGTCATTTCAAAATAATTAAAGTAAATGAAATGACCGTTGGTTTTTAGATATGAATCATAAAACTCATCCAATTCCACATTAATTGTCAACCTGAGGCTCGACTAGTTATTTCAAGGCTATGATGCAAGGTATATACACGCCACACTTTCCCTACCCAACATTGAACATTCAATCATAAACATAACAATGTGTGGCTAAAAGTGATAATTGTAACAATAGTCAGAGTAGAAACAAGTTAAGACTCACATCAACACACTAATAAATCATTACACAGGAAGAAAATAATGCAATAAAAATAAACCTACGCACACAATTAATCCAACAATGCCTGGTCAGAACAGTCGGCCCAACTCACTGATTAGGACTGTGATAAGGTCAAGAACTATGAAATGCTTAGAATATAAACATTAATAAAAATAACATTATAGGAGTCTGCTATTATAGCTTAGAATTCTCATGTATCTCTTAGTGGTGGCTTTCCCAGCCCTGTAACACTACTTATACATTTCATTTAACAACTGAAAATTCCTAAGATTACGGCACCTATCTACCTACAAATACACATCGATTCTCAAGATACAATAGAATATAAAGATAACACTTGTGTTGGTCGATAAGTTGAACCACCATTGCAGTTGATATCCAAAGATAGCAATGTCAGCTTGCTTTTAATCATACGTTGAATCATGGTCTTGATTATCATTCCTTCAAATCTGCAAGGAAACTTAAGTTATAAATTCGCTTTAGTCAATAATTCCCTATGAGTACGCTTCATCCATTAATAATTCACAAAGACATGACAATAGTTATACCTTTTATTTCAGGTTTTTTTGATCTTCATATTTGTGTAAATCATCTTCTGGATTCATATCAAATTAGGTTTTTTGTTATGATCATAACAACAAACCTAATGTGATATGAATCCGGAAGAGGATTTACATAGTTATACCTTTGTTGTTTAGAATATAAATCGACCAACAAGGACATGAAAGGAGTACAAGAAAGGGATAAAAAGGTGGGTAAAAACTAGGAAAATTTAGCAACCAACAATGACGTCTACTTAGTATAAGTTTAACCCTTTTCCAAACTGAGATAGAATATTCTATGAAAAAGGAATACCTTAGTCAATCATGGCTAAGAGGTTGTCTTGGATATTGTTTCCTACTTTTTGGATTCAAGGGATGATTTATGAAAAGGGACCTTTGGATTTTTCTTTTTCACCTCTTTTTCAAACTTTCTAAACATGAAAAAGATGTCGAGTTTCACCTTCGTCAGAATTGTAAAACTTAAATGGCACATGACTTATCACCATGAAGAGATTGAATTTCTCCTTACTGGGACTCGTTAAACTTACTAGTATGGATTCATCTGAAGGATGAAATTATATGGAAAGCATATGCTATCCCCTTCAAGCTTGGAATGAAAAAAGAATGGGGTAATCACTAAAAATAGTGGGGGAAAAATGAAAGCGAACATCTCTTGTACTTTGTGTAAAGGCAACATGTTGCTCTTGAACATGACACTTATCTGTTGCTCGTGTCAGGTTTGGGTTATCCTCACTTCATCACTTACCTTCCTGGGTTTGGGAAATCCATTTTTCCTCTCATCTAATTATGCTACTTCGTCATCATGACCTCTCATCCCATGTTGAGTAAAACGTTTCCAAACTCTGGAGTCATGTCGCTGATATGTTCAAGAGAAGTCCTATCTGAATTTTTTAATGCTTATACATTGCCTGACTTTCTACCATAGTCCAGAATCAAAATTACCTACTCTACTATATACTTTGCTTTTTGTTGATGATGTGGGATACATTATGGCCCTCCTTCGATGGGTTTCTTCCTGTTGTTGGGTTGTGTTATATTCTTTCCACGACTAGCCCATGTAGTTAACCGGGGGGTTAGAGGGGGGGCAGAGCCCCCCTTCGTTGTGCCGATTGTGTAGTGGCAGGGGGTCACAGAGGGTTTGAGGCGTACTTGAAACCCCACTTTATGGGGTCTGGGGCAGCGCCCCGAAAAATTTTGGTTTTGGACTCTATTTTAGGATGGGCGGACCCACCTATGGTTTTTTGCATGTTTTTCGCACATGTTTTTTGGACGCGATGGTTTTCGGTCCATGGTATTGGACGCGATGTTTTTCGGTCCATGGTATTGGATGATTCGGCATGTATAAATATGTATTATAACATTGAAAGTAACATAATGAAAAATCAAGCTGGTAGTCCCGGTTTTGGGATCCAGGGGAATATCTCTCTGTATATGTGTTTTATGTGTTATGCTCTCGCATTGTTTATTTTCTGTGTTTTAGAATTCGTATGCAAGTAATTTCTGTACGGGGTTAAAACCTACATTTGGTATCAGAGCAGTTTTGGCTTCAAGGGGACGCCTTTGTTGCTGAGGGGTTTCACTCGGGCCTGTGGTAGACCTTGTTCAGTGGGAGATCTGCGAGATCGATTCTGGTGGTGAAAGAAGATGGTGAGCAGTGGAAAGATAGAGATCGAGAAATTTAATGGTCATAGCTTTGAGTTATGGAAACTCAAGATGGATGATCTGTTGGTGGATAAAGATCAGTGGATCGCAGTAGATCCGAGTACTAAACCAACAGGAGTGTCTGATGAAGAATGGAAAAATTTGGATCGGAAGGCAAAGAGCACAATACTATTGTGTGTCTCAGATTCAGTATTGTTGAATGTATCAGGGGATGCTACGGCGAAGGCTTTGTGGGACAAGTTAGGGACTTTGTACCAATCTAAGTCTCTGGTGAATAAACTGTTCCTACGGAAAAAGCTATATAACCTGAGGAAGAAAGATGGAGACTCAGTGACAGAGCATCTGAAAGCATTTAATACTGTGGTAAGTCAGTTAGCATCTGTTGATATTAAAATTTCAGATGAAGATAAGTGCATCAATTTGTTGTGTTCTCTACCAGATTCATGGGATAGTCTGGTTATTGCAATAGGTAGCAATGCAACTGCCTCACAGTTTGATGAAATAGTCTCATCCTTGCTGACCGAGGAGATGAGACGGAAAAATATGGAGACCCAGAATGGTGATGCCTTTTCTGTATGAGGATGGTCCTATAACAAAAACAAAAATAAGTCATCGAGTGGGAGATCTAAGTCTAGAGGGAGATCTAAATCTCCAGGAAAACCTGTAAAGGTGGTGTACTGAAAATGCGGAAAGGAAGGGCACTAAAAAAGGGACTATAAATCTAAAGCTCCTGATAAAGGAAAGGGATCTGATGATGCCCCTTCTACAGAGGTGAAAACCACCTCAGATGAAGGTGGGGATGTGTACCTGGCTTCTTCAGGTACACATGTACATCATGAGGCATGGCTGATTGACTCAAGTGCATCCTTTCACTTCACTCCCCATAGAGAGTGGTTCTACGAGTATGAGAAATACGATGGTGGTGATATCTTCTTAGGGGATGATAGGAAGGCTATAATCATTGGTGGCGGAAAAGTAAAGTTGAAGTTGCAAGGTGGAAGGGTTAGAACACTTCCGAGTGTTCTGCATATTCCTGCATTAGCCAGAAATCTGATTTTTGTAAGCAAATTTGATGATGCAGGTGTAAAAATAGTGTTCGAAAAGGATACCTGGAAAATGGTTCGGGTAGCACTGGTATTGATGTGGGAAGTTCAAATTGGAACTCTGTACAAGCTGCAAGGTAGCACTGTTATTGTTGGGTGCAACAGTTCTGTGGTTCCTAAAAGTGGAGCAGAAAATCTAGTGGTCTCTAGAGAGAAGACCATGTTGTGGCATCAAAGGCTTGGACATATTGGAGAGAAGGGCCTTCGAATACTTCATAGTAAAGGTATGGTAGAAGGTATGAGTAATAGCTCTCTGGATTTTGATTTCTGTGAAATTGTGTATATGGGAAGCAGAATCAGGTGAGTTTCCCCTCTGGTAGTAAGAGGGCGAAACAGATATTAGAACTTGTGCACAGTGATGTGTTTGGACCTGTGAAGGTTCCATCACTGGGTAAGTCTATGTACTATGTATCATTTATAGATGACTTCTCAAGGAATACATGGATATATTTCCTTAAGAAGAAATCTGAAGCCTTTGACGGGTTTAAAGAATTTAAGGCTCTCATGGAAAATCAGACAGAGAAGAAGATAAAGGTGCTGAGGATAGATAAAGGTGCAGCAAAGAATTTGAAGAATTCTGTAAGAAGTGTGGTATAGCACGACAGAAGACTACTCCATATACACCTCAGCAAAATGGATTTGCAGAAAGAATGAATAAGACGTTGATGGAAAGGGAAAGAAGCATGCTCAATGGTGTCGGGTTAGGACAAGAATTCTGGGCAGAGGTCGTGGATACTGCATGTTACCTGGTCAATAGGTCACCTTCATCAGCGTTGGAGGATAAGACTCCACAAGAGGTATGGACTGCTAAGAAACCCCCTCTTTCACATCTGAGGGTATTTGGATGTGATGCATATGTACATGTTCCAAAGGAGAAACAAACCAAGTTGGATAGTAAATCTGAAGGGTGCATCTTTATTGTGTATAAGGATAGTTTAAAGGGTTATAAGCTTTGGAACCCAGTCACACGGAAGGTTGTGTACAGCCGAGATGTGGTGTTCAGAGAGATAAAAGATGTTATTAAACATGAAGTCCAACCAAAGGAACCTGAGAATATAGAGTTTGAGCTTAAGGAGGAAGAATCAGACTCTACAGCATAGGAGGAATCAAAAGATGAAGAGCCACAAACTCCGGGTGTGAGAAGATTAGTTCAAGAAAGAAGGCAGCCAGAAAGGTATAGTCCATCTGCTTTCTGTTCAAATTTGTCTTTATCTATTACTGACAATGATCCCAGAACTGTGAACGAAGCAGTAGGTTCAGAGGATGGCAAACTCTAGAAAGAGGCCATGGTTGATGAAATGGCATCTTTGCACAAAAATGAGGCTTGGGATCTGGTGGAGTTGCCGGTTGGAAAGAAACCCATTGGCAGCAAATGGGTGTTCAAGAAGAAGACAAATGCAGAAGGAAAGGTGGAGAAATATAAAGCTCGGTTGGTAGTAAAAGGTTATTCCCAGGTGTCGGGAATTGATTTTGGTGATATTTTTTCTCCTATTTCCAAGGTAACTTCTATTAGATTACTTTTATTTGTTGCTACTGCTTTTGATTTTGAGGTAGAACAAATGGATGTGAAGACAACATTTCTTCACAAGGATCTAGAAGAGGAAATATACATGAAGCAACCGGAAGGTTTTGCGGTGAAGGGTAAGAAAGAACTGGTATGCAAATTAAAGAAGTCTCTGTATGGGTTAAAACAATCACCAAGGATGTGGTATCAGAAATTTGATACATTTATATGGGGACTTAGCTTCACCAGAAGCAAAGCAGATCACTGTGTGTATTTTGAATTAATTGGTGGCCGTGTTATTTATCTGGTCTTGTATGTGGATGATATGTTGCTGGTTGGAAATGACAAGAAATTATCCAGGATTTGAAGACCCAATTGTCCTCCAAATTTGACATGAAATATTTTGGTGCTGCAAACTATATTTTGGGCATAGAAATTAAAAGAGATTGGGCAAAGAGGAAGCTCTAGTTAAACTAGAGGAAGTATGTCAAGACAATACTGCAGAGGTTTAATATGCAGGATAGTAAATCAGTGAAGGTTCCTATTCTTGTAGGTGTGCGGTTATCTGTTGAAGAATGTCCCAAGACACAAGAAGAGGAAGAGGACATGTCCCGTGTTCCATATGCAAGTGCAGTTAGTAGCTTGATGTATGCAATGGTCTGTACTAGACCAGACATTGCACATGCAGTAGGAGTATTGAGCAGGTTTATGTCAAAAACAAGGAAGGAGCACTGGACAACAGTGAAGTAGGTTTTCAGGTATTTGCCTGGCACTAGTGATTATGGTTTGTGCTACCAAGGAAGATCAACATTATTCGTGGCTTTTTTGTTGTAGACTAGGCTAGAGATCTGGATCAGAGAAGATCTACAAGTGGTTATGTGTTTAACCTATTTGGAGGTGCAGTGAGTTGGATGAGTAAGAAAAAATCTGTAGTGGCACTATCAACTACAAAGGAAAAATACATGGCAGCCACTCATGCAAGCAAGGATGCAGTTTGGTTACAGAGATTGTGCTCAAATATGGGGTTAGTACAGGGAGCTATAAGGATAGACTGTGACAGCCAAAGTGCAATTTTCGTGGCAAAGAACCCCGGATATCATTCAAAGACAAAGCACATTGATGTTCAGTATCACTTTGTGAGGAATATGATAGAAGACAAAAAGGTGTTGCTGGTAAAGGTCGACACTTTGAAGAATACTACAAATGTATTGAAAAAATATGTGAGCTCTGAGAACTTCTATTGGTGTAGAGAGGCAATGGCCATTTCAGGGCTGGAAAAATGACTACGCTCTCTTTTGGCCCCCTGTGGAAAGAGAACAACAAGTGGGAGAATGTTGGGTTGTGTTATATTCTTTCCACAACTAGCCCACGTAGTTAACCGAGGGGTTAGAGGGGGTCGGAGCCCCCCTTCGTTGTGCCAATTGTGTAGAGGTGGGGGGTCACAGGGGGTTTGAGGCGTAACCATAACCCACTTTATGGGGTCCGGGGCAGGGCCTCATAAAATTTTGGTTTTGGACTCTATTTTAGGATGGGCGGACCCACCTATGGTTTTGTGCATGTTTTTCACACATGTTTTTTGGACGCAATGGTTTTCGGTCCATGGTATTGGACATGATGTTTTTCGGTCCATGGTGTTGGATTCTTTGGCATGTATAAATATGTATTATAACATTGGAAGGAACATAATGAAAAATCAAGCTGGTAGTCCCGGTTTTGGGATCCAGGAGAAAATCTCTATGTATATGTGTTTTATGTGTTATGCTCTTGCATTTTTTATTTTCTGTGTTTTAGAATTCGTATGCAGGTAATTTATGTACGGGGTTAAAACCTACACCTATCAACTTTATCTGATTATCCAGGAATATGATCTAGAAACTCCCTTCCAATACCTTGGACCTTGCATGCCTTAATGAAAAGTTCTTTGCATTTGACGATAGGTTTACATCATTGGCCTTCGATTGAATGATTCTACGGGTGTTCGACTTCAACTTCATTATTTAGACTTGTGGATTTTGTTGATTATACCTTGAAATCCATTGTCATTATTGGTGGCTTCTCTTGTGCCTGTTAGTTATTTACATCATTAACCAGTAATTTTAGGTTTTTTTGACTTTGACACATCTATTTGCATGCTAGAATTCATACAGTGATCGAATCGGGACAGAGCTCAAGACCCCAGGTTCCATCTGATAAAATCCATGTTGCGTGGAGTTGTGAGTTATTCATGATTGTACACATGATTATACATATGACTACAACCATACCATATATATATGATCCTTTCTATTCGGATGGTTGTGTCCATATCGTGGATCCATGCACATGATCCTTTCTACTCGAATGGCTATGCCCATACCATGGATTCATGTATTCTTAGATGCCTATTGATGTATCATTAGGCATGTTTATATCAAAGATTTCAAATATGTATATGTATATGCTTGATTTGAAGGTCTCTTGACAATGTTTTTCCGATCCTTGCCTTGACTTGTAAAGATTTTCACCCATCACTCCCTATTCTGCCTTCATGCTTTAGGGGGCATCTGTTACAGAGTATTTTGTCATACCTCATGTTCAATACCTGTTACACATTCCGAAGTGTCAAAATGTTGACAACTGTGAAGTGTACTCATCATGAAATACATATTG
Source organism: Pinus tabuliformis (assembly GCA_031772625.1). Lineage (NCBI taxonomy): Eukaryota > Viridiplantae > Streptophyta > Pinopsida > Pinales > Pinaceae > Pinus > Pinus tabuliformis. Next base: position 250,774,585 of record CM062809.1, on the reverse strand, counting down.
AAACATCCCTGAAGAATAGAAGAGAAAATGCCCTGAGTCAATTCTCGAGAAGGTTGACTGAAAACCTAAGTTTCAGGACCAACGCTCTTTGCTCCACCGATTGGCCATGGTGATGACAGGTTTCAACTCTTTTACCTAGCGCTGCGAGCATGGGTTTTGATATGAAATCTCACACTGAACCTCTTATGGCAAGTTTTCTCAAAGTGGAGGAGAAGCTTCGTATGCTAGAAACTTCGGAAAACAACGAGCTAGATGTTGTTAGGTAGATATATAGTTGAGCTCTCCCATTTGGAGCTATTGATCCTAAATTTAAGGGCCTTCCCCTTGAAATGTGGATATTCCTCCCTTTTTTGTGGATCCCTAACTCCCTCTCGCTTCCTATAAATCAAAGCCCTTCCATCCCCAAATGGTTGGTCATTGATTCCCTGCATTACAATGTTGAAATTATGCCTAAATGTTGTCCATCTAAATTGGATAAGGAGTGCTTGAAGTGTCTTGGCTTGGACTTGGACATCCACAAAAAGGAGGTCTCCAACATCAAAGTAATGGTTGTATGCTTCCCCTTTTGATTCATTAATATATACATCTAATGTTCACTTTCCATAAATGTCTAAATACTTATGCATTTAGCTTGATATTCCTTGATCTATCAAGTAGTTTATGTTTGATATATACTATGTATGCTCTTGTATCTTGTATTGTCCTTTGATCTCTCTTATAAGTAATCAGACATAAGGAACAAGCATGGAGCGAGCCTGAAAGCTAAGGGATCAAAGTCATCACCAAAGGATTGAGCAATTAGCATCAAAGCGAGGTAGGTTTCTCTCTCTCCCTCTCTGCAGTTTTAAGCATAAGCTAGGAAATTCTGCATTAATTTGTTCCATTTTTTGCTAGACCCACTCATTGGGCTATAGAGATCGCCTCTATCCACATAGGGGATTTATCTTCACAACAGTTGTTGTTCATGCCATTAATAAATTTCGTCATGACACTACTAGTTATGAAACTTTTATTCATACAGAACATTCTTCCATTAGGTATCTAATGAAAAAACCAATTACTAATGGTATAGTTACAAGATGGTTGTTATTACTACAAAAATTCAACATTACTATTCTTGATAGAACAAGAAAATAAAATATAATTGCTAATTTTATTTCTAGATTACAGAATAATAATCAAGACGTTCCTGTAAAGATAATTTTCATGATAAATATTTTTTTTTTTGTATCTACTAAAACACTTTGGTTTGTAGATATTCTAATTATTTGGCTAGTGGAAAGTTACCTCCGCAAGTATCAACTAGAGAAAAACAAAAAGTGATGAAAACCAGTGCACCTTATTCCCTGTGGGGGACATTTTTTCGGTAAAATAATTTCTTACAAAATCATTTTTTTGGGATATTATTGGCCATCTATTTTTAAAGATGCCAAAGAATATGTTAAAAGATGTGATAGTTGTCAAAAATGGAGAAACCCATTTCAACAGATGAGATGCCTTTATAACCTCAATCACTTGTAGAACCCTTTGAAAAATGGGCTCTAGATTTTGTTGGACCAATAAATCCTCCATCTAAACAAAAAAGGTATATACTTATTTGCACAGATTATGTTACAAAATGGGCTGAACCTTAACCTCTTTTATTTGTAACTAAAAATGTTGTAGCTACATTTCTTTTTGAGGATATGTTCATTCATTTTTGTGTTCCAAGAGAAACTGTAACAGATCGAGGTACTCAATTCACATCAAAGTTGGTGCAAAAGGTCATGGAGCAATACAAATTCAAGCATCGAAAGTCTACTCCATATCATCCACAAGTTAATGGGAAATTTGAATCTACCAACAAATTTCTTGAAGCAATTCTTACCAAAAATGTGCATTTGCATAGAAAGGATTGGGCAGAAAAGCTTCTAGAAGCATTATGGGCATATCGAACCACATGGAGAAACACAATTGGGCATACTCCTTATGAGCTTGTCTATGTGAAGCAAGACTTCTTTCTGATTGAATTTCAAGTGGAAACATTGAGAACAACAGTGAAATTGAGCCTTGATCTCTCAGAAGCTTAGAAACAAAAGTTGGCTCAATTGAATGATCTAGATGAAATTCAACAAGATGTTATTTAAAGAACCAACATAGTTCAACAATGAAGATCTAAGTGGCATGACAAGTTTATCAAAAAGCTAAAGAGTTCAAGCAAGGTGATCGGGCTCTTCTCTTTGATTCCAAATTTAAATATTTTCAAGGAGAATTTCAAACTTATTGGCTTGGTCCTTATGAGATTGACACTACTTTTTATAATGAAGCAGCTAAGATCAAAACTATTGATGATTAACAAATTACTTTCCCTATTAATGGTCATAGATTAAGATTGTATCATAAACCACTAACAAGGGAAGAATTTTTCAAATATTTGCAAGAAAAGTCTGAATTTAAGTTGGTTAAGGAAGATGATTCTTCTCCTCACCTTCCAAATTCATTGTAATTTTTTTTTTGAAAAAAAATAAAAATAAAAAAATTATATAAAAAAAAAAGAACAATAAAATAAAAATTACTATATAATAAAAAAAAAGTATAAATATGAAAACAAACTATGTTGGCATATATATGCAGAAAATCTTAATTGAAAATCAAAATTTCTCGGCAATTTAGATTTTGAAAAACCCCTTTTTCTTCTCTCTATTTCTTTTGTCCTTATCTTTCTTTGCAGGTGCCAAAACTACATTTATGGTCAATATTTTTATTGTTCATCATCATCATCTTAAATAGCAACAACAATAGGGAAGCCTTCTTCTAATCAATAAAGGAAGTCTGAGAATAAAGAGCAGAGACATCATTCTCATCATTCTGCAGCCAATTCACAATTCTATAATCAAAATCAAATTCAACAACAAGATGGATATCGAAAGAAAAATTAAGGTATGAAAGAATATTTGAGTTGTATTTTTTATTTAAGAGTTTAGATTTTAATTATGGATGAAGTATGAAAAGATTGAGAATCTTATAAAATGTGTTAACGTTATGACCCTACCCCCTCATCATTGCACTGCTTGTCACATCATGGTTAGATTAATAAGATCAAGTGTATAACACCAGTCCTTTGAAATCAAGTTTTGGAAGTTGTGCAAGTAAAATCCAGATTCAAAACTAATTCCTCCATCAGTGTTTTACCATTTTATCATTTCAACCTCGCTCTATATTCATCGTACTCGTTTCAACGCTTTTCAATCCCCTCATTCCCTTCTAGTTCTCAGTCGAAAAGAGAATTCTAGGTCAGAGACTTTTCCATGTTATGAGTACGCTTGTGCATTATGAATAGAATGGTGTGAAATTCCTCCAATTTTATCCATGGGTTAAGGAGAAACTATAGCAGGTGGGTTGTCTCTAGTTCTTCAAAAATTTTGATGGGCATGAAACAAATATTACTAAAGCTTTCACCCGAGCATTTGACGGAGTAGAAGCTAAAATAGGATATGTTAAACTCATCCTTACAGAGTCATTTGTAGTTGAAGTCGAGGAATGGAGAGAATTGGTTCAAAAATAGAAGAATTAAAGAAAATGAGTGGATTCACTTTTTAATGGAACCAGGTATGGACTTTTCTATTTTTAAGAAAGTTATTCCAGTGACAACATTAAAAGGAAAATGGCGAAATTTTTTTATTGTAATTCAAAAATTTATAACATGTGAAGGAAGATTCAAAACGATGTTTTTCTATCATTCTAGGCTTATGATGCACTTTGTCTATGTATTTGAAATCAATATTCCTTACTTTCTTCTTCAGAGTTTAAAGAGCATGGACCTTAGTATCCAAAGAGAATATAGGTCCATAGATAACTTTATGTACCATCATGGACTTGCTAAAATCTTGATTAAAGCACATTTACAAGAAAATGGGATAATTGGTAGGATTTCTCAGTAAGAAATCATTTTATAGAAGCTCGAGAAAAAGAACCAAATAGAAGGGTCAAATGAAGTAGAAGAAACCCTAACCCTGAAAAGAAAAGAGTTGAAGAAGAAATCTAGGAGTAAAATATGACTGAAATTCTAGAGGACCTTTTTGAAGATAATATGCCACTGTGTCAATACCTTGAAAAGTATAAAAAGAAAAGTAGCAAACAAGACCTTAGAAGGAAGAAAACTAGCTCGAGTCAACCAATACCTGAACAAAAGAAGAAAACAAAGGACATCAGAGTAGAAAAACAAAACATTGGAAGCTCAAGAATAAGTTTGAGAAGGAGTAAAATAATTTCAAAATTGACAAACACTAAATCAATTGAAACGATAAAACAAAGGACAAAAAAGTATAAAGGGAGAACAGAGGAAGCTTAGGAATAAGTTTGAGGAGTAAAAGAATTTCAAAATTGACAAACATTCAATCACTAGAAACTATAAATCTTGAAGATAAAGAATTTCATACACCTCCTCATACAGTCAGTCCAACAGGCTATCCAACAAGGAGAACCCCAGATATCGATCTAGTTCAACAAGAGATCTACAATTATGTAGAATATCTAGAGCAAAATGCACAGTAAAAAGCAAAGTTATCTCAATTTGAAATAGGTGAGACTTCAACAACAAAACCAAGAACAAATCGGGGATACAACATTGAAGAGAATCTGAAGCAAGATATTTATGAATTGAAGGTTCTTCATAAACATTTAATATAGGAAAGGGAAGAATTCAAGGTTCAAAATGACATACTCGGAACTTATAATCACAAGATACTTTGACAACTTTGTCATTGGTACAAAAAGAATGAGAAACTTAAATTTCAAAATAAGTTTCTTAAAAACAGGGTCAAAGGATTGAAACGTAGAATTTTAATGAAGAAAACAAGGACCATGTTTGGCATTAAAAAGAAGAAAGAGAATACTAGCTTGTATGTACTTGCAGAAGCCTTAGAGATTATTCATTAACAGAGGAAAGAAGAACATGTTTTTGAAATTTTGTGCATGAGGACATGCAAAACCTTTGGTGTGGGGCAATGTTGAATTCTAGAAATGTCTCCTTTTTACCACCCTTTCCACCATCACATTTCACCTTTTTGTTATTTTTCTACAAAAGCTCAACATATTAAGGTCAAGATCAATACCTCCAAGGTAATAATGATCCCTATTTAAATTCTGTGTTTAGTGAAATTATGACAAAAGTATCTTGCAATTACCGAATTTTGTATATTTTGCAACTGATATTCGTTTCCACAACATAATACATTGTTAGATAGGTTTCAACCTTCCAGAAGAAGAAATAAGACTGTCAAAAGATGACATTTGGTTCCTAGATGGATAGCCACCTACTGATATTGCTTGGCAAGCTAAGAAAAATTAGAGATCTTGAAGTCAAAGATTAAGTCAAACTTGGAAATTATGTATTGCAGATGAACACAGGAAGCAGATAATCAAACGAGCGAGGCATTTAAGCAGATAATCAAGCAAGCAAGGCACTTAGATGTTAAAACACGAAATATCCTATGACTTGTTTGTTCAATATAAAGTCATAAAGAGATTGGACTCTTAGATATTGATCTCATAGGTGTCAGATTTGCTTACAAATTATCAACTTAAAACTCTTCCGAGTTGTTTTTACCATTCGTATAAATAGACGTAATTGAGACAATGAACACAATAGTCATAGTGTCAATTATGGTTATTAAGTTTTTAATCCCTTTCAGGACAAATTGATATTATGTTTTATTAATACAAGTTCCTATTATTCTCCAGATGTGTGCGTGAAGAATGGTTGACTATTAAATTAACCCTGCACTCTAGGAGGGCCCCCTGTGAGCTATGATGTTTTGTTTTAGTTTTTCATTAGAAAAAATTGTTACAATTATTTCATTTCAGTCATTTTTACAGAGTACTCGTAAAACTAAAAATACCAAAAAGAGTTTACTTGTGTTATGCATTTTTGACATCGTTACTTAGTTGTTTCAACATTCAATTTCAGTTTCTCTGAGTTATTACTTCATTTACACTTAACTTCTAATATGTTGAACAAAGTACATTTTAGAGGTGGATGCGCATATTAGTAATCATTCTTGAGTTAAAGTTTCGCATTTTGGATTTCATTATCATTCCCTTTTTTAAGTGAGCTTTATCTTTTTGCAATTTAAATTTCGTTATCAAATCTTTCATATTTGTTAGTTAGCATAAAGTTTTCTTTTCATCAATTAGTGCAGAATGAGTTCAATTCTAGAGTAGTAAAGTTACATCATTTTCTTTCATGTTTTATATCCAAGCGTTTCTTTTTTTATAGTTAGAATTAAGTGTGGATTTCTGCAATATATATAAGGTTATTTACTTTAAAAAAAATTAGCTTAGATAGGATTATAGATTGAAATAACATGTGCGTTGACTCTCTCCAATTTGTATAAAAATAATTTCATTCATCTTTAAAATTAGTTTCATTTTTAGATCACTTAATTTTCAAAATAAATCCTAGCATATATAATGCACATAGACTTCAAAAGAACACGAATCTTGGTTCACAATTAATGAAGTAAATTAAAGACAACTAATTTACCAAACAACTCTTTCCAGAATCTATAAGTGAACTTGGCATCCTTGTCTAACACAATTTTCTTTAGTACACCATGAAACCTCACTATATCTCTAATGAAGACCTGTGCTACATCATTAATCGAATATTTAGACTTTATTAGAATTAAGTGTGTTACGTTTGTCAACCTTTCAACCAAGACCATGATAGAATCATGTTGTAGACCATTTCAACTTTAGAATCAAAATTGGATGTAGTCGCGCAATTGGATGCTTACACTCTGCATTTACATGTTGACAATCCAAGCACTTAGCCACAAAATCTGCCATGTCCTTCTTTAGATTTGGCCAATAGTAAAACTTCTTCCCCGTTCTCAATGTCTTCTGATATCCTGTGTGACTTGAATATGGCTTAGCATGAAATTCCATCAAGATAAGCTTCTTGAGCTCATTGTTGTCTGACACATATATCATGTTCCTAAATCATACAAAGTCATTTGCTGTGAGATGATAATCCACATCCTGATGACCTATACTTTGTTGTAACTTATGCATAAGCTCTATATACCTTTCGTCCTACTTTCCTTCTTGCAAGATTTGATCATATATATTTGTCCCATAATAACTCATAGCTGCTATGTGATTTACTCGTATCCTCCTATTAAAGGGCATTTGCAACCCTGATCTCTTTACCTTTAGTGTACCTGACCTCAAATTCAAACTCACTAATCGTGGCCAACCATCTAGCATGTCTGGAATTCATATTTGGTTGGTCAAATATATACCTCAATCCACTGTGATCACTCTTCAAGATGAACTACTTGCCAAGAACACAGTGCCTCCACATATTCAAAGCAAGGATGATAATTGCCAACTCAAGATCATGTTTTGGATAATTATGCTTGTGCTCGTTCAATTTCCTTGATTCAAAGCATACTACTTGTCCTTCCCGCATAAGGATTCCATAAAGACCTCTCTTTCAAACATATGTACATACCATAAACTCTTTATTTGGATCTGTAATATTTAAAACTGGAGCATTTTTCAACAACTACTCACAACTTATTGTACATTCCTCTGTCCATTCAAATTTCGTATCTTTCCTTTGCAACGACATAATAGGATAAGAAATTTGTGAGAAGTTCCAGATGAACCTCCTATAATAACCCACTAACCCCATGAATTATCTTATCTCATCCACATTTATAGCAGCTGCGCACTCCATGATGGCCTTTATCTTTCCCAATCCACTATTATGCCTTCCTTGGAAACCACATGCCCTAAGTAGTGTACCTATGTCTGAAAGAAACTGCATTTTCTAAGCTTGGTATACAATTGATGTTCTCTAAGCAATCTCAATACTGCTACTAAGTGTTCGACATGATCTTCCTCATTTTTATAATATACCAATATATCATCAATGAATACAATAACAAAGTTTTCCAGATAAGGACACAACACATTATTCGTCAAGCATATAAAATTAACTGGAGCATTAGTCAAACCAAATGGAACGACAAAAAACACATAATGCTCATACGTGGTCCAGAAAATAGTTTTGTAGATGTCCTCTTCTTTAATGCATACCTGATGATATCCTGATCTCAAATCAATCTTCAAGAACATTGTTTCTCCCTTCAACTGATCAAACAAGTCATAAAACCTTAACAATGAATACCTATTCTTGATGGTCACTTTGTTCAATTTCCTATAATCAATGCATAACTTTAGAGTACCATCCCTCTTCTTCACAAACAACACTGGTGACAAACTTGGCCTAATGTATCCCTTTTCAAGAATTTCCTTCAATTGCAACTTCAACTCCACCAGATCCAGTGTGCTAATCTTGTAAGGTGCCTTAGGTGTTGGTGCTGACCCTTATACCAACTCAATTGAAAACTCCACTTCTCTGCAAGGTGGTAACTCTGAAATTTCTGCTAGAAACACATCCTGAAATTGCTTTAGAACTGGGTACGTTCTCAAGACATCTGCATCCTCAAATTCCTTACCTTTGTCACTTTAAATAAGCACGAATAAAACACACAATTTCATGTGACTGCACTTCACCTCCATCATTGTCACCATTCTAACTGATGTTTCCTTCTTCTTACCCCATAAGACTCTTTGTCCCCCATTGTTATCCAGGCACTCAATATCCTTGTCATAACAATCCACCTTGGTCCTATGAAGATAGAACCAGTGCATGTCCAACAACATATTATATGATCCCAATGAGAATACATTCAAATGCGCTGATGTAGACATACCGTTTAATTCAAATGCACAAGCTCTTTCCGAGTGATGAACTCTCTTCTTTGTACCTGTAGCCAACTGCACTAACCAATATTTTGCATGCACGTCTTTATTCAAACCACACTTATCCACCAGGTCAGTATTAACATAATTATATTTAGATCGAGATTCAATAAAAATATAAACAACTTGATCACAAAGCTTACCATCCATCTCGATAATAGACGCCTAGTGATCGACTTGCATGTTCTCCAATGATGCATAGATTTGTGGAATACTCTATCAAACATCTCCCATTGTCTGTGCCTGAGAATTGTAGATTTGCGGTCTACGACCATGATGTTCTCGATAATCTCTCATGTGATGCTCTCCTCCACATGTCCAACACTGCAAAGCCTTCCAACCATCACCTGTGTTCTTCTTCTCAGGCTGAAATGCCTGTTCTCTATCAGATGCATTGAACTTCTTATGCGAGGCTACATTTTTTTTGTTACTTGTATCTTGAGGTCTTTTTAGCTTCTTGTCTCAGATTTGCACTTTGATTGCTCATAACAATGATTTAGTTTCTAGATGGCCTCCTCCAATGATCTAGGCTCATCAAACTCAATCATGTCCTTGAATGCTACTAACAACCCACTAATGAATCGTTGGATCTTGGTATTTTCCTCTTTGAGATATGGCACATACCTCAATAACTCCAAGAAGCTGCTAGTGTACTCATCAGTCATAGATCCCATCTTCATCTCATAGATTATTTTTCCCTGCCATCATAGTATCTCTCCAATAGATACTTGTTTCTGAATACCCTCTCGAACTCATTCCAAGTCAACTCCTTTTCATGAATAATTCTAACATTCTTTATAGCTTCCCACCATATATTTGCTTTACCTTTAAGAGTGAATGTCACTATCTATTTCAAATTTGCATATACCAGCACAACCAAATTAATAAATGTGGTTGGTATGTGTCGGTAGACGTCAATGGATATGGATTTAATATTAATATTACTATTGTTATTAATAAATATATAATATAAAAATAATACCATAATAATAATTATATTATAATAACAATTTATAATTACTATTATTATATTATAATAATATGATAATATTATTGATATTATAAATAATATAATAAACACTCGTATTATTAACCAAAGGGATTGAGATAAGGCACATGCATCAATAACTTCAAGACACTGGTAATGTACTTCTCATTGGTCATAGATACCATCTTAATCTCATAGAATTCTTTTGCCCTATCATCATAGTATCTCTTTGATAGATACTTATTCCCGAATAGTCTCTCGAACTCGCTCTTAGTCAAATCCTCTTCATGAATACCTCTGGCATTCTTTATAGCTTCCCACCAGATATATGCTTTACTTTTAAGAGTGAATCTCACTATATATTTCAAATTTTCATATACCAACGCAACCAAATTAATAAATGTGGTTGATATACGTCAATGGATATGGATTTAATATTAATACTAGTATTGATATTAATAGATATATAAATATAAAAATAATAGAATAATAATAATTATGTTATAATGGCAATTTATAATAATATGATAATATTATTGATATTATCAATAATATAATAAATATTGATATTATTAATCAAAGGGATTATTAATATTATAAGTCCAATGCATTATAAACCTAAGGTATTATTATTATAAATCCAATGGATTAATGTTAAAACCAAAAGGATTAATATTGAGAACCCAAGAGCTTATTATTATAAACTCTTTAGATTAATATTATAAACTTAAGCGATTATTAATTTCATAAACCCAAGAGATTAATAGACTCAAGGAATTCATATTATAAACCGAAGGGATTATATATTAAGCCTTACGATTAATATTATAAACCCTATTAATAATATTATACCCAAGGACTAAGAACCCAAGGGATTGATATTATAAATGCAAGGCACTAATAAAGCCAAGGGATTAATACCAAAATCTGAAGGGAATAATATTAAACCCGAGAGATTAATAATGTAAACCCAAGGGATTAATATTTTAAACCCAAGGTATCTAAACCCTAAGATAAATATTATAAACCCTAAAATAAACAAGGTTGACCATGGTTGCGCATCATTAATTTTCATACTGACACAATCTTTGTCATAATGCGAAGTTGGACCATGGTTGACCATGGTTGATTTTCACATTGAGATAGTCTATGTCACAATGTGCAGTTGGACCATGGTTGATTTTCATATTGAGACAATCTTTGTCACAATTCTTAACCATTGATGACAATGGTTGTCATAATGTGACGTTGGAGCAAGAGACAATCTTTGTCACAATGTGACCATGATTATTGACGATCGCTGACAATGATTGACCATGGTTGATTGTCATAGGGGTAATCTTTGTCCCAATGCAGTGTTGGACCATAATTGACCATGGTTTGTTTCCATATAAGAAGATCATATCAAATTGAAATACTAAGTTCACTTCAAACTTTTGGAAGTCGGTTGCTAATTTATATTAAAAATATTTTTAAATTAAAAAATTATTATAAATAAAAACATTTAAAAATAATAATAAAATGAAGAATAATTGTATTAAATTTATTTTTAAATTATATATATATATATATATATATATATATATTAAAAATTAAGAAAATAAAAGACATGAAAATGTAAATGTAATTTTTTGTTATTCTTGCTCTAAATCATACAACATCTCCCATAAACTTTAAAAAAAAAAAAAAAAGGTATAGCTTTAAGGAGCAAAATTATAGCTTCAAGGAACATTGACAATAAGAAAGAGTTCCCAAACTTGTGAAAAACTTTAGCGCTCTCGTTGATGTCTTCTTTGTGTTTCCTTTTGAATTCCTGCACAAAGCAATTTACAATTCTAGTATTTGAATCCTTGCCTCCCAAGTGAGTATCTTTAGTAATGACCCTCACTTCAAAGATTCCCTTGTGAATTTTCAAAATTGAGACATCTAACACCTCTCCTCCCAAATAATTTAGCAACACATCCTTCTCTTTAGTAGAAGTTCCCTTCTTGTCAAACCTATTAGCAATGGCAGTAACAATGGGCTCATTTATGAGCCTCAACAAGTTTAGCATAATAATGAGACCAACATCCTTAGTCGCTTATCTTTAGGATTCATTAAAAAAGGAACGAATAGTCACAATAACATTATTCACAATTTGACCAAGAGAAGCCTCACTAACCACCTTCATCTTGGTAAGCAAACTCGAGGAAATTTCTTCTTGAGAGAATTACTTGTTCTTTCCCTTATAGGAGACTTTGATCATGGGATTATTGCTAGGTCTAGATAGGCATATATCAATCACATGCACAACCACATCATTAAATTTGGTTGATATACGTCGATAGGCGCCAATGGATATGGATTTAATATTAATATTTATATTGATATAAATAAATATATAATTATTATAATAATTATTATCTTATAAATATTATTATTGTTATATTATAAATACGATAATAATTATAACAATTATAATGAAAATTTATAATAACTATTATTACATTATAATATTATCATAAACTATGGTGACAATGATTATAAACCCAAGGGGTTTATATTAAACCTCGAGATTAATATTATAAACCCTATGAATAATATTATACCCTAAGAATATGAACCCTTAGATTAATAAACCCAAGAGTTTGATATTATAAACCCGAGGGAATAATAAATTCAAAAAATAATTACTAAAACTCCAAGCGATTATAAACCCAAGGGATTAATATTATAAACCCAATGTATATAAACCCTAAGATAAATATTATAAACCCTGAAATAAACATGGTTTACAATGGTTAATTTATATATTGAGACAATCTTTGTCACAATATGACTTGGACCACGAATGATTTTCATATTGAGTCAATCTTTGTCACAATGTACATTGGACCATGGTTGACCATGTTTATAAACCCAAGAGATTTATAGTAAACTCTAGCATTAATATTATAAACCCTAAGAATAATATTATACCCTAGGAATATGAACCCTTAGATTATTAAACCAAAGGGAATAATAAATCCAAGGTATAAATACTAAAAGCCCAAGGGATTATAAACCTAAGGGAATAATATTAAACCCATTAATATTGTACACCCAAATTATATAAACCCTAAGATAAATATTATAAAGACTATAAAAAACATGGTTGACCATGGTTAGTTTTCACATTGAGACAATCTTTGTCACAATGCGATGTTGGACCATGGTTGACCATGCTTGATTTTCATATCGAGACAATCTTTTCCACAATGGGACGTTGGACCATGGTTAATTTTCATATTGAGATAATATTACAATGCAATGTTGAAGCATGGTTGACCATGATTAGCCAATGGTCCAACAACACAATGTGACAGTGGACCATTGTAGACCATGGTTGACCATAATTGACCAGGGTTGACATTGTTTCATCAATGTTGACCATGATTGACCATGTGACCATGGTTGACCACGATTGTTTTCATACTGAGAAGAGCCTATGATAAACCCTAAGATATATATTATAAATCAAGGTATATTAACCCTATAATAAATATTATAAAAATTAAAATAAACATCGTTGACCGTGGTTGAATTTCATATTGATACAAATTTATAACATACATCATAATAGATCACATTCCACATAAGAGGGAAAAAACAACTTACAAAATCATTTACCACAATAAATTCTTGTTCCTTGTCCTCCCGCTAGATTATCTTTGGTTTTCACCCTCTTCTTTCTTGGCGGCTTTGAATTCTTCGAAACAGTTCCCATGCCCTCTTTGCCATGTAACAACCTACCTAACGAACACAAAGTCTCTAACAAATCTCCTAAACTCTCCTCATTCATATTTGTCATAAACCTCAATGTGTATCCTCTTACTCGATTCATCTAGTCTTTGTAGCACTATATAATGCTTTTCACGCCACAACAACAGTAAATTCTTGTTGTCAAAGGTTCTACTCTCAAGATTCCCGCTAAAAACTGGGTTCTGCTTTCAAGAATTAGAATGTTGGAGTATGACATCTCATAGGATAATAATAAAGAAATAGTGTGAGTGTGGTGGATCACGTTCACATTGAAAGGAAACCAAATGATCTAATTCAAATTACGATAATTGCATACGAGCAGATAAATAAATTACATTTAAATTTAATAGGTTATTGTTGGGTTTGAAACCGAAAACTTGTTCAAATATTTTTCATTATCATCCGGTTGATGATGTATTACACGAGGTTGATGATATATTACACGAGGAATATTGTCTTGATATCAAATCTTGTCCAGAGGAATATTGTCTTGATATCAAATCTCGTCCACTCATTTCTTTGAAAAACAAAATTCCTCAAGTTCAATTCCAATATCGACCACTAAGGCGTAATTAAGCTCAATATCACTTAGACACTTAGTGATGAATACATAATCATAAATGCATGATTAATAAATAATCCAAATACAAACTTCAAAATCCTTATTGAGTTTAGAGGCTCATTGTACAACCCAGTGTGAAGGCGATGCGTAAGTATGCATCTCTGTCTTAAAATAAAAATAAAACATTCTCTAAATAAAAAAAACAATGTTAGTGATAATAAAAAAGGATAAAAGATATTTTATACATATTTAATTTTGTCCATATCACCTAATATAATTTCATGTAAAGTAATTAGAAGTAGAAAAATATATATGTAAGATATTTAAACGTTATACTTTTCAAAAATATTTTAACACATGATATCAACTTCATGTATATCTATATATAGACAAAAATATTAAAAGAAAATTTTGTAATGTTGTATAAAATCAAATATCTAATGTGGACTATGAATAAAATATTTTAATATGGATTAACATTGACATATACTTAAAAATATATTAATAACAATAAAATTAATCTAATGTGTTGATAAAATGAGTCAATAGACATGTTATATAATCTCTATAACATTCAAAAATACAGTTTAAACAATAAAAAATTACACATTGTTTTGCACTCTAAAATAAGGTTATACCTTAAGAAATTTGATCCCTCTCAGCCCATGTTAAATCCATGGTTAAGATGGATAAAAAATGCTTTAACTTAAATGTTAATAGCTAAAACATTCAATGCACACGGTGTCGAACCATAACCAAACTTAACACCACTTTAATGATATAATTAGAAGTAATTGTGATTAACAAATAATCCAAATAAAAACTTCAAAATCCTTATTTAACTTAAATTTAATAGCTCAAACATTCCAGGTACAAAGTACCATAGCATAACCAAGTTTAAAGTTTAACACCACTTCGATGCTATAATTAGAAGTGATTAATATGGCTAATATACAATCTAAATGCAAACCATCAAAATCTTTACTTGGTCAAATTTATCAATTTATTTATAAATTACAATTTTAAAGGGAATAACTGTGAATTTTATTAATGAGAGACTGTCATATAGTTAATTAATAAACAAAGGGTATTGTGCTCATTAGAAATGGGAAAATACCGAGAATGAGGGTTGTGTACATTGAACGTAGATTCAATACTTGAGCTCAAATAGATGAACCTCATTGAGCTACAAGACTCCCAAGAATTCCCATGTGACAAGGGGTTGCTTGTGAAAAATATCAAATGTTGGGTCCCAAAAGTTTTTCCAGAAATATAGGCAGGCACGAGTATGATAAAATATGAATTGACATAACCAAACGAAGCAATATATATACTAATACTAAATCAGAATATATAATTAAAATAAGCAATATATGTAATAATTCAAAAGCAAAAGTGAAAAAATATAGGATTATCTTTAGCTTCAAGGATCCAAGAGTAAGTTGAATTAGTAACGTTACCCAACCAACATAGATCTGAACATTTTATTCATTCAAACCGTACAGTGCACTTAAATTATGAAGGTGAAATTATACTTATCAGTTAATAATATTGCATTTCGATTATGTAGGTGAAGTTGCAAACGTGTATTGGGTTGGGTTGAATTTTATTAATGAGCTTGGTTCATATCCAAAAGAAAATCAAGAATCCATATAAAAACAAGGTGGCTGCACAGCAGCAAGTCCCTGCCGAGCCAGTGAACTTTACCAATGGAATTAAGGCCGAGAGGAGCAGCGAAATCAATCCGAGCCATGGAGTCAAGATGCTTCTGCATCTGCTTATCAAATTCCGTGCAGGCTGACAAATCTCAGCTCAGAAGCATACACCATTTGGTATACATGCAGGTTGTCGTTCAGCATGAGCGATACTCCTGCAATTGCTTGCAATATTAGTCACTGCTTTTTTTAAAATTGCAGCCTCTCTTTTTGAGTTTGAGAGCTAGACACAGAATCTTCAATGCTAGAAGCCAATCCATATAAGTTCATTTAATGGCTTTAATTTCACGTGTCAATAGTGGAGAGCATGTAAAATAGAAAACCATTGTTTTAATTCAGCTTCATGTACTCCAGTTTAAGTAAAATCTAAATGAGTCATTTATTATTGAGCTTTCCAATGTAATTTTTTACGTGATTTATAACACTAAAAAATCAAAACTTTTGTTCTCTTCATAGCAATAAAAAGAGACAAGTTTGCATAAGAGTCTCGAGAACAACAATGTGAGCGCAGATAGCGTAAGACTCGTTGAGAACAGCGTTTCATACGTGTGTGCATTCACAACAAAAAAGCACTGACTCACTACAGAAATTGTAGCGAAGTGAAGCAGCTGTGAGACAAAGGTTGCTGCGAACTCTGCGTTGATTTTTTTTGAAGATTAACGTTGTCTAGGAATCAAACCATACCATACTAATGCGGTGCAGCGAGACGACAAAAGCGTTAGTCACCTTTAGTTAGACCAATTTCGGCTTAACAGTGCGCTCCATGGAGCACTAACGTTGAACTACTGGTCGAGAAAAGAGTTCTATTGGAAAAGTAAAACTTCCCGAAAGGGAGTCGTTGGTATGTTACTTCACGGATCTGTATGTTATGAATCTTTTTAAACACATGATTTAAAAGAAAGGAAGGTTGCCTTGTAATATTTTAAAAGGGAGTAAGCCCATTTTTAAGGAAAAGGGATTTTAAAGAATTACGAAAACGATTTAAAAACAAATATTGTTAAAGAGGTTGTGGAATCTTTTAATAAGGGATATTTTGAAGTTTATTTAAAAACGCGTAGAAATTTTCTTCCACAGCCACCATTCTATTGGCGTTAAGGTACTAAAATTTCGCAGCCAAAGTTCCTACCCAAAATTCCACAGCCACCATTCTATTGGAAAAGTAAAACTTCACGAAAGGGAGTCGTTGGTATGTTACTTCAAGTAAAGTATGTTTGTCTGTTTATAATATTTAAGGAACTAAAAAAAACTGAATAGACACTAAAACCTCTTGAATGTGAAAGAATTTATTTGAACGAAAAATACTTCCGTTGATTTATTCGTTTAGTAACTTGATTGTTTACATGTCAATCTCCATGTTAAGTTAATGAACCTGAAATCAGAGCGTTGCATACGATTCCAACGGTCGAGTGTTTCCAACGACAGGTGTTGGAAGGAGAGGCACAGTGCCCATGCAAAGAACGAAGGCTTCTCTTAACTGAGTGTTTCCAACGACAGGTGTTGGAAGGAGAGGCACAGTGTCCATGCAGAGAACGAAGGCTTCTCTTTTCTTGTATTCGTGTGTCAGCAGCTCCCATGGCTTCTGCAAGCAAACTCTTTCTCATATGTCTTCTGATGATGGTATTTGTTCAGGTAACGACCATGTAGTTTGGCTCTTGGAAGTCTTATTTTATATTTGTAGCTCATTACTGTTTCATGAGCTCATTACTGTTTCATGATGTATGTGCAAGCTGCCGACAGTGGAGCTTCAACCACAATTTTGGTGTTTCTCCTAAGTCTACTGATCGCCATCAGAAAATTTACAAAGAAACAAGCCTTCCAGCTCCAGTGCCTACTAAGGATAAAAAAGGTACGAAATGACCTTCCAGCTCCAGCGTAGAATAAAAAAGGTCATTTGTCTATTCTTTTCATGTCCAGTTCTGATATGAAACTCTGTAACAGATATATAGAGATTCAAGAACGTCACTGCTTAATAGCAATTTTGCAGACCTACTAAAAACTAAATTAATTTCATCAGTTATTATGGAAGTTCTGTTTTGCCCTTCATCACTCTTTGTACTCTCAGATTCCTACTAAATTGGCAATTAGTCCAAAAGGCAATATATACATACTACTCTAAGGGCTCTATACTGAACAAAATCTGTAACTGATATTGACTATGAAGTCTAACAAAGCCGGTATTAAACAGAGTTCCCCCATATCAGTAGATTTGCAAACCATAGGAAAATCTAGAACTGCTGCAAGAGGACAAGAATAGATTTGATCTCAATAAATTTTCTTCTCGAACAAAATCTTAAATTATCGCTTGTTGCATCTGGATTATAGCACAAAGGCATTAAATTATAACGAAATGCTCTGTAAATTCAAAATATCTTTCCAGAAATTCTGTAAATTATAACGGCATGATGTAAACCATACCATACTAATGTGGTGCAGCGAGACGACAAAAGCGTTAGTCACCTTTAGTTAGATCAATTTCGGCTTAACAGTGCGCTCCATGGAGCACTAACGTTGAACTACTGGTCGAGAAAAGAGTTCACACGCGGCATGCTGCCTCTGTTCATTACAAAGTGCGTTAAGGTACTAAAATTTCGCAGCCAAAGTTCCTACGCAAAATTCCACAGTCAATCTCCAGGCAGTTGAGCATAACCCAATGGTAGCGTACCTGTACCACGCAAAAAAGGAAGAAGGGTAAATACAGTCTTTAACTCTGAAAATCAAATGAGGATTATTTAACCGGTTCTCGGTGGAAGAAATAGACAAGGAGGAGGAATTACCTGAACCCTGCAACTGGCATAGAGAAAAATCTAGCACGCAAGATGAAGCTGCGAAAGGGAAATTCTCTTTATAACTGCACATTAAAAAAAAATTAAGTGGCAACGGTACTGAATAGGTAAAACAGGAAAAGAATAAAGATAAAGTGGGAAAAACTATGAAGCTTCTGTAAACCCTTGATCTTTCATAGTGTGGTAAGAGGTTGGGCCACTGCATGGGAAAAATAGTAACCGGAAGATTGAAAACATTTAATGAAAACCTACAGATTTGGTAGCCTCGAAGGAATAGGCAAACTGAAGAATTTTTCTTACCTGATGGTTCAATCAGACCGTGAACCATCAGACCGTGTAGCGTTGACACGACTCCAGAGCTATGAACAATTGCCATGGCTGGACTGCAATAACCTTCAGAACTGGTAAACCCTCTTCAACAATAGGAAGCAAGATGCAGAGCAGGGAATGAGCAAATGAGACCCACCAGGAAGAGAGAAAGAGTCACCGTAGAGGGCTGCAACTAGTGGATGAGCCGAGACCTCCTTGCGGCAGAGGCACGAATGACCCGAGTGAAGCAAGGAAAAGGGCAATTGTTACCCTAACAAAGCGCTGGGAGATGGAGGGACTTTATTTGGGAGATTGCAACAGCCATTCAGTGGAGACATCGACACGTACACCACTTCATGCAGAACAGCTGCCAACCTGCAAACAAACCTGCTATACCAACCTGCAAACAACGCTACAAACAAATGTTAGCGAACTAATGCTAACATACCTGTAACATTAATATAAATATACGTAGACCGCCAGAGATAATAAACACGGTAAAGGCAAATAAACCTATGGTCCAGCCTCTTCCGCCTCGGGAAGAGGCCAAATAAGAAGGCAAAAATGGTCACTTTCGGAAACTTTGGTTATCCTGATCATAGTAAACACAGCAGCGTTCAAAAACTTTGGTTATCTTGCCATAAGCCGGTTAAAGTCGCCCGGAATTAATGCTACAGCATCGCGGATAGATTACTAGAGTCCCTGCCGGATGCCAGATGGCAGGGACTAATAAGAAAAAAGACACCACATTAAAACAAAATTAAAGAAAGTATTATATGCAAAGTTCTGGGTACCTTTCTGTATTTCTTTTCTGAATCTACATTTTATCCAAATACAATAAAGTCGACAATACATCTCAATCTTGATGAATTCTTTGTTCTTTATAAGGTCGGTGAAATCATATCTGTCTGTCTCTCTACACTATAGAATATGGTTACCAAACTCTACTGATCAATATTTTCATCATTGCATTCATCTGGATGATCATATGGGAAGACGTGAATCCTCTATGTCTCTTCTCACTATGGCTGTAGGTGAACTATGGTGAGCAACGGGAACTTGCAGATGACTGCGAACCATTTGGTGAGCAAGGCTTATGGTTGTAGGTGAACTATGGTGAGCAACGGGAACTTGCAGATGACTGCGAACCATTTGGTGAGCAAGGCTGATGGGATTCAAATGAGGGAGACAAGAACCCACCGAGACTCTTGGGTTGTTCAATGGTAAGCAGAATTAATGCTCTTCCTCCAGAGGCTCCCTCATCCTTCATTTCACTCATCTTCTTCTGCATACTCGAAGAACTTGTGCTCTGCCTTTGCTACGAATTCATTTTGTCGTGGCTCCCTGGAGTAATAAATGGTTCGGAGATTATAGCCGAACCCTGTTTGATTCTTGCAGATTTTAAAACTTGCTCTTCTGGCTGGGCGTTGGTTCTGCAAAGGGGACGAGTGGAATTCGAAAGAAACCACATGGCAATACTGTCCACATGAAAAATATGTTTTCATTTGGGCAGAAGCCAGGCATTCTCATTCCCCTGTAATGCATTCTGGCATAATGTGCACAACAGAGCATCTCTGAAATTTTGTGATTTATAGACAAAGACGAGCATAGTTCCTAACATCGCAGAATCCAACCCCACATTCTGCGGCCTTAGCGGTTCTTGTCCTGTTATAATATGAAACTGAAGACGCCCAGAATCTGATCTCCACCGTCTTCGTCCGGGAAATCCTAGCAGGCTGTCTCGATAACCATCTGTCATAAATGTGCAGGAAAAAGACGAACCAAACCACAATAACAAGAACTATTATGGCCATTCCCATTGTTCTGTCGCTTATCGCATATGTGGGCTCGTCATAAGATTCCTCACCCGGGGGATCAAAAGTATCTTTCGAGCTCATGACTGAATCCCTGAGTTCTCTGGTATGAACGTGAACCCAAGAAAATTTTCTTTCAAATGGTGTTGGTCTGAGCGAAAGCACAAACCTCTGGCCGTAGCCCACACAACTACTAAAAATAATGGCAGATTGCCATATTAAATGGTGTTTGAGCCTACAGTCTCTCCAAACAACTAGCGCCCGTGATGCCTATTTGATTCCCGAAATGAAGTTTTGAATTCTGATTAAGAGCACCAGGGGTTGCTTCTCAAATGATCGAAACTGACGCAATCTCTTTGACAACCCTCGAATGGCACATTATTTTTGGACGACAAATCTGCTAATTACTATTAATTTAATTTAATTTAATTTTTTTATTATCTAATGAAATTTTTATAAAATGAATTATCATATTTTATTAAAAAAAAAAATTATATTTATTCCAATTTCAATTTGTTCTCATAATGAATTACCATATTCTTTAGTGATGATGGAGGTTAAAGAAAATATATTTATTTAAACTTTATTTCAAAAAAAACTTATGGTGTATCTTACAATATTCATAGCGGTCAATACCTTTTTTCCCTCTCTCATACACACACAAATATCATCTAAATAAAACTTGATACTACTTCATTGTGATAAAAAATATAAAGAACAAATGGATGGAAGGTATGGCATGTACCTTTGCAAAGTTTTTATCTACATAAATGTTTAAATGTTTAGCTCAAAAAATATATATTGGAATTTCATAGAAATGTCATGTAATTGAATATAATAAGTTACACATATATCTCATATCCTGTGTGCTTTACAGTTTGTTATTACTCCAATCACCATAAAATAAAATTTAAAAATGGACAAAGTACACCAAATCATATAAATACATTGTCTATTTATATCAGCGTTTGAATCAAACATTGTCATTGATATTTTTATTACAAGAGACATTTCCTACGAAGATGAAAACAAGGGTATGTTAGGTGAATTTTTACAACGATTTCAAGAAATTATTGCAATGAAGTCTATGTCAATGCCCTCATGCTTGCATTATTGGCTAGGATAATCCTTTATAAATATATCCAATGAGGCCATAACTCTCTCTCTCTCTTTGTGCTATCCATGCATTCCAAGCTTATTATATCAATATGTCTGCCACCAATCAATCCAACCAAGAAGTGGATCCCCTAGCCTATATTTTCCCTAGAAGTCCTGTTCACAAGGGTTGGAAAATAGAATCCTTTCTAATGATGCACTTTCTTTCCCTCAAACAACTTGTTTGGCCATGGTCATGTACAATTATGAGTTTTTCTTTTTTAATGCTCTCTCATTCCATATTCTGCGATATTCACATGTAGCTTCAAATTATATTTACCTCGTCCTACTTATAACTCCAACAAACCATGCATGTGGCTTATCATGGATACAAAGCAAATACTAAAATGTTTTCAATCAACTACATGAAGATATGGATTACCTCATATCCCTTCATCCTCGTATTTCACTGCTTCAATGTGCTCTCTAGGACAGCCTCATGGTTTTCAATAACTATTATCGATGCACAGATTTCCTGATCTACTTTTTTACCTTCAATCTAATTTCTTGTATGTTCTCTCTTGTGCTTATTCATGTTTTATTATCAATCCATCTATGTATTCTTTAGTGCGTCTTCATGATTTCTTATCTATCTATGCAATTCTATTAATTTTGAGGGAAATGGATGGATCGATAGGTGTAAGAAATCGATTACTTCTTGTTATTCTCTCTTTTTTATGATGAAACCATTTATTCATAGTTGAAAATTGAAAGGTCATCTCACCAACCAACACCATCATAATTCATGTTGCAACCATCCAAACATAGCAATAGGAAGTGTGTTCAGATATTTCAGAGTAAACAATTATTACATCCAAAATTCGTTGAACCCACTATATTTAATCAATTGTAAGGATACAAATGAATACAATAAGATTTGTCTCAAGATATAAAAACTATCTTGGACATGCAATCTATTAGTTGTATGAATATCTCAATGGCATACCAATCTAGGGACCATCTTCTTGGAGAAAATCTCTCAAATACAACTAGTCCTAACAACCTTCTAAAGACAGAAAAAAAAACCCTATGTAGAGAATCAAATATACCTAATAATAACCAAAAATCATAACAATCAAATATTATCATACACATATGAAAAGTAGGAGATACATACGCCAACACCCACCCTTGATGACTACTGAGTCTTATCGTCATCTGCTCAGGTCTTCAATGTCTTCTCCTGTGCAAGAAATGCTTCACTATGAATTGAAGAATCTCCTCAATAGCTAATCCGATATCTTATCAACACTAGTAATATCTCTTCATACCTTTATAATACATACGTCACTACATCGCGGATGTCCATATTAATCAACAAACATCCACCGAAATGTATGGGTACTCAAATGTTGCAACTTTAGGTCTAGTAGGATGTTCCTTTGTGTACATGCTCAGTGAACTCCCTTGAATGTAAAACTTCACCTCCCAAACTCTACAACCAATAATATGATGGATTCATAGAGAATTTATCAAACACAAGGCCCACTCCTCCACATGTTAAAGAACTCCCTAATAGAGTCTCCTAAACTAAACTAGACAAACTAAAGTCATCAAGGACACATGATAAATGGGTATGCATCCCTATCCAAGAAATACAGTGATAATGCCAATTACATGTTACATAAATAGATACAAGCACATATAACAAACTCCATTTCATGGAGATGTTAGGGACAAAACTCTTCAAGGACCATTACATCAAAACATCATATACTTGCTTACAAATTCAAGATGTGGATCACATTATAATATGGTCATGAGTTTGTTCTATTCAACACACCAATTAATATTTTATGTTCATTCTTCCACCATCACCCAATCTCCATCACTGCAATAACACTTCCACAGGAATTCTTATCTGCTTCTCTTGCACCAAGCTCAAAAGATCTATTTGTTGTATCCAATGCCTCCATGTCCTCCTTGTTGCAATTTCACCATTTCTCTTCAAAAATTAAGTTTGCAATCAATCTTATTTTCTTATGCAAGAATAATGCAACTCACCTCCACATCAGAAAGTGTCCATGATCCTCCTTTAACATATAGAATTGCTATCTTGTACTAGGTGGAAACGAATCATACCATTGATACCTCATATGGACTAAGGACATGATGTTCTCCATGTCCTACCATCAATCCAATTGAAAGGCTGAGTAACAGACCACCCTATGGACATACTTCCATCTACTCACATAAATGGGTACCATCTGCTATACTAGTTAATTATCCAAGAAAAATAACCCTATAGACATATGTCCATCAACTAAGATACATGGGTGCCATCTGCTATACTATTCAATTATCCAAGAAAAATAATTTTGATATGCCATGTATCCATCTCAATCTTACATTTACTGTGCACATGTCAAAGTTGACTTATAGTGTAACATTCAGTGAGTAATTCATGGAGTAAAACTCAAAAGCTAAAACTCCCTTCCACCAACAACACTTCTTTCTAAGAAAACTTGACAACGACATATGACTTACATCACACAAATATTGCTACATAGGACTAATATCATCAATAAGAGAAAGTGACACTCAAGATAATAACATTGCTTTCCTCCATTAGAATTGTTCACATTATGGAAGTCTTTGTATTTATCTTCCACATCTTATTCAATCTTAGATCTCTATATTTCCTATTTGTTAAATAAGTTAATTCTAACAAAAATAACTATACCTATGTTCAGTTAGTTAGATCAAATACATTCATTCAAAATTCCATAGACATAAAAATTATAAAATGCAGTTTAACAAAAATGGAAGATATTTTCACCATATTCCAACATATTATCATAGCTACCAATGCACTGGCCATGATATGTCAATCCTTTCCATTTTATATTGACAGTGACATTCAATTTTGTAATCATGTCACTTACAGCAATTCAACATAGTATCTCCCTAGAATTCAAATTCACAACTTGGGCACATGCATATCCTTCGTTCTGATACCATTTTTGAACTCGATCTCTGATTCTTTGAAGCGGTTTTGCAATTACTCTTCCTTCACTGGTCATTGAACTGGAATGGCTCTTCCTTTATCTCGAGAGTCATGTCGAACCATACATCACATTCCTTCTAATTATTTTATGTAGACTCTCCTTCCTCTTATCCTTTATCTCGAGAGTCCGCTCGAATCGTACATCACATTCCTTCTAATTGTTTTATGTATACTCTCTTTCCTCTAATCCGTCAAAAATAACAGTGGAAACAACTCGCTCACACGAATCCTGGTCCTTATTCACACAAATGCACTCCACCTTATGGAGTTTACAACTGTCATGTGGAGGCAGTTTCTCTGTCTTGCCATCGGCAATACGCCACTCAGCATCTGAAGCCTGTGACCCAAGACCCAATCTGCTAGTACCAGATTGGTTATCCTATCCTATCCTATTGGGCCCAGTCAAATGGAAAAATATTGTAGGCCAAAGATCAGAGAGCATTGGAATTGCTTTGAGAAGAGTACTACAGAAGAGATAATATGTGGCAGTAGCCCACATACAAGTAATTTTTTTGAAAAAGTCCAGGATATGGTTAGACAGCCCGGAAAAATAGAAAAATAGAAGACCTGCACCAGCAAATGAAGAAACTGAAATTTGAACCCTACAACTATAAGAAAGAAACTGAAATTTGAAGCCTACAACTACAAGAAAAAGCTGAAACAATTTAGAGGCTACAGGATCTAGAAAAAAAAGAGAAGAAACTGAAAAAATAGAAAAATAGAAGACCTGCACCAGCAAATGAAGAAACTAAAATTTGAAGCCTACAACTGCAAGAAAAAGCTGAAACAATTTAGAGGCTACAGGATCTAGAAGAAGAAGAGAACAAAAGTAAATATTGTTGAAGGCATTCTTTTTAAATTGTAAGCTTTGTTGAGACAGACCACTAGTTATCTTAATTAAATTTTTATGTGGTTGAAAATTTGAAATTAAGGGGGAGTGTTGGAGAATCTAATTCCAACCAGATGTTAGGTGTCAAAATAGTGGCTCCAAGTGTCCCAGTCCAATTTCAGTTAGTCTAGTTTAATTCCAGTGATTTATGTTTCCAATGTAATGTATTCTTAACACTGAGAAGAGTAATCCTCTATTCCATTTTTTTTTCTCTTCAATTTTTGTCAAAAACACGTAGGATTATGTTCTTGATTTCTTGCGCTAGCAATCAAACCCTTGTTGAATACATGGGCAAACATTACTCAACGACATTGGATCCACCCCATTAGGGTTTCCTCTAATCTTCACTTTTAAACAAACAAACAAACCAACAAACTGCATTAACCCCCTTCAAATTGTAAAAAATGAGCAGTTAGACAGTGCAGAGAACAAAGAACATTCTTCATAGCTCTTACACAAATGGTTCACGGTCATCATTCCAAATTAAAAATGCAAAAACATTCCTTCTATGAGTTGACAGAACCTTGCAGCAAATTTGTTCTAGTGAATTTCTTCCCTGTTCTCACACACATTGTGGCTACCACTACATCCAACTCCTCCCGTGCAGCAGGTCCCATGCAAGAAAACTATCTCTTCGATCTCTTCTTTCCGAATACCAAGCACCACTAGGAGGAAGTAGTTGACAAATAGTCGTATCTCCTCCGTGATGTGGAGGCTATGATGAAGTAAAAAGTCTCGAATGGTGCTGCCCTCTGGAGTGCCCTCCACCGGCATGATGACCTGATCTACCTTGCACTCAATCTCACGCTTCAGATCGATTGCACACAATAACCTATCAAATTATCAATTGCATCAGGATCAAGCTCTGGAACAGTTTTATCGCAATCCACTGTTGGATGCCATTTACCTCCACGCATTAAGTCTTTTATCGTCCTACTCGATGTTCACAAGCCGTAGTCTCTTGTAATGCAAAGCCTCGGATCAGTTTCCCGTCGGGAGCCAATTTTTTTATATATCTTGGGTAGACATCAACATATTAGTATTGACAAGGTATGAGGCACACTCCTCAAGTGAGGTGAACAAGCGAAACGTTGAGCTGAAGCATACAGACGCTTACCATCATCATACATACAGGGAATTAACATTCTTGCCTGTTTAACGCCAAAATAGGCAATCGCAAACCTATAATAAGAACCCTAATGCCATTTGCCTTGCAATTTCCATATTCTCTGACCCGATACTAACCACTTTGTTTACTCTTATTTTATATGACAGAAACCAAAAGATTACAGTTTCTGAGGCGGCATCATGATAGCTACAGAAAACGCAAACTCTCACATTTATTATATATATCCAGCATGTTCTCCCAAGAGGCAGCCCAGATTATTATAAATGGCTCTTGGTGGGATTTTATGCCTATTGGCGTACGTTTTAGCAGGATAATTGTTACAATAGGTTTTTTAAACTATTACACCTGTTGAATCTCCTCGGATAACTGTTCAAACGATGGATAGGTGAACAATTGTGTAATGCGACTCTTCAATCATCCCAATAAAAAAGAACGTGGGAGCACCACTACAGTGATTGCCTCCCCAGGGTTTTCATAACGCTCAGATTTCACGCTGCTTTGAAGTAGCAACCCTTAGATATGGACCCCTCTGTTTGCACGATCGAGAGTCGATTAACTCTTTCTGCTGAAGAACAGACTGGCAATTTGTTTTTGAATGAATTTGCGCTAATGGAAAATAAATGGAAATGAGAACTTTATAACGATGTATTGCAACGGCATTAAATTTCATTGGTCAAATTCAATTATTTACATATGTAGCAAAAATGCCTAAGAAAGAAGGCACTCTTTACAGAAAATGGAAACTTGACACAACCATCTATAAACTATGTACTCTATTTGTGACACGCCCTAAAGAAAAATCAGCATAGCACGTCAGAGAGAAGCTTATAGCGACGACCCAATCCACTTTTGGTGGGGCTACTCTGAGGAGGATCAGTACCAGGTGAGTTTCTGCAGCTTTTAACAGACAACTTACAGTCTTGTATGAGACTCGACGTCTGGATCTGCCTGCTCCCTCCGAATTTGACAGGGAATTTAAGGGTAGACTTAGCATTAATCTTCTTGTGCTTCTCAATGGTAGCTACCACCTTGATCTTCCTACTTTCAGTTTCCTGCAATTCAACTTTCCTTTTATGGCTCTGAATTTTCTGCTTTTCCTCCAAGTCGAGGCACCAATCACATACATCTACGCCGTTTAGTCTCAATTGATCACAATACAACCTGCTGCAATATCTGCAAGATTGGCTCCATAATGCACAATATCAGAACCGAGATAAGTAATTTGATGCCCAAAAAAACCATGGAACAATAGAAGCAAAGGCAGAGTCTCACATGTGCTGAAATCGGTGGCGGCATCTGTGGCATCTGAACAAACTTTCCTGAAACCCAATGTCGCCACACATGCAACATTCTCTTCCGCTCCCTTTCTTAGTATTCTCTCTGGAGCTGCAATTTAGGGTTTTACTTCCTTCCTGATCCATACCACTCGATCGCCAGCGACTATTCTCCATGGATGCATACAGCTTTTGCCTAATTTACAACGACAATCCTCATCCTTTCATAAATAATATGTTTGCTGAGGCTCTCCGCAATGCAATATCAAATCATAGTATCCGATGCTTGTATAGTTCATGGATGGATCAAAATTTCCAAGAACACCCGGTCTCGGAGGGCTATATGCAGCTGAATGCAAAATACGGCTTCGAATCAAAGCAAACAACGGCCACCCGTCCTTGCTTAATCCAATATAGATTCATGGTGAGCAGTCACATTCAGTGTTTATAATTTATTAATCCAATATAGATTCATGGTGAGCAGTTACATTCAGTGTTTATAATTTATTAATCCAATATAGATTCATGGTGAGCAGTCACATTCAGTGTTTATAAATAAATTATAGTAATTTCATGGATAAGTTCAATGGAGACACCATCCAAGTAATTTCTTCCTGTTGCTGCATAATGCGAAGTGGGACCCCTCATTGTCTCAATCGAATCAAGGTGAGAATCGTACAATGCACTACACGCCGATTGCCGACCCGACATAGACAGAGTTGAGGAAACATTGGATTCGCCTGCTTTTGACATGTGAACGTTTTAATGGGGAATGAGATTAAATTAAATGGCAAATAGATGTGAATCATCTTTGACGCTGTTGCCTTCGACTCTGCGATTCCAAATGCTTCATCTTTCCAGATTGGCATGCTACATACATCACGGAACTCGGAATCAATTTAAGAATGATCGACGTTGACGCACACGGTTTCGTGTGAGTCACGACTACGACAACCAATCCCCATTTCTCGGCATTTGTGATTCCCTGAATTTAGGAGGTATGCATGTATACCGTGGGATAAGGGGAATTCACATTGGTCCTTTTTACTGGGAAAATTATTCTCGAATTTGGAACTAATTAGGTCAGAAGTTTCGTTTTTCTCATATGAATATTCGTTTTGGTTTTTGTGGTTTTCGTGTGCGTTATCTAACTTAATATAGAGCAGATATGTAGGTATAAGGTAGGTAAACAATTTTAAAAGTCAGTGTAATTAAAAAATAATAATATTAAAAGTTAAAAGTGATTTGGGATGAGTGTAAAGATTGACAAATTAATAATAAAAAGTTAAACTAATAAAAATAAAAAAATTATTTTGTTATTAACTTGTGAATAGGGTTTGTTACAATACCATGAGCCAATACCATGGCTTATTAATACCACAACCTCAAAAACCATAATTTATTTCACAACAAAAATACTTTATAACAATATGACAAGATTCTTAACCATGAATATTCATCTCACTTTACATTGGATATTATTAACTTGTAAAAAATTGGCTTTGCTATAATACCATGGGCCAATACCATGACTTATCAATACCACATGCCCAAAAAACATAACTTATTTACAATCAAATTATTTTATAACAGTAAGAAAATATTCTTAACCATGGATACTCATTCCGCTTTACCATGGATATTTTTAACTTGTAAATAGGCTTTGTTATAATACCATGGGCCAATACCAAGGCTTATCAATACCACATGTCCAAAAACATAACTTATTTCATAATCAAATATTTTGTAACAACATGACAGGATTCTTAATCATGGATATTCACCCCCACTTTGTCATTGATATTATGAACTTGTGAATAAGATTTGTTACAATAGTATGGGCTAATACCATGGTTTATTAATACAACATACCAAAAAATTATAACCTATTTCACAATCAAATTATTTTATAACAATATGACAAGATTCTTAAGCATCGATATTCACCCCCACTTTACCATGGATATTATTAATTTGTAAATAGGCTTTGTTACAATACCATGGGCTAATACCATGTATTATCAATACCATAGGGCCAAAAACCATAACTTATTTCACAATAAAAATATTTTATTTTAATTTAATTTATAACATTTTTTAATTGAAGCTAATCCGAAAAGGGTTATAATTAGTTTTGAGATATATCTAAACCCTCCATCCTGAGGACTACTAAAAATACTCCCATAGAAATTGAACTAAGGTTTTAATCAAATTAAAAATGAGAATATATTTATATTTAAAGATGTGAAATTTATATAATACAAAGAGTATTAGTAAGAACCAACATGCATCCATCTTAACTAAGGATCCGAGAGATGACAAAAGGAAAATTGAAGGGAAGATAGAGGGAGGGAGATAGTGACAAAGCTGGAGGGGAGAGAGGGAGAGAGAGAGAGAGAGAGAGAGAGATTATGGGGGGAGACGGAGAGAGGGAGGTGGGAGAGAGAGGAAGGAAGAGAGAGAGGAGGGGAGAGGGAGAAGAAGAGGGGAGGGAGAGAGAGAGATGGAATTGGAGAGGGAGAGAGAGAGAAGAAAAAAAAAAAGGCATAGGGAGATACAGGTGGAGAGAGAGAGGGAGTGATAAGGGAGAGATGGAGCGAGAGAGAGGGAGAGAGGAGAGTATGGAAGAGAGAGAAGAGGTGGGGGGAGAAGGGAAAGAGAGAGGGGGAGGCACAAAGATGGAGGGGAGAGAGAGAGTGATAGAGGGGCAAGAGAAAGAGGGAGGTGGGAGAGAAATGGACAAAGAGCACTCAAGAGAGATAAGGAGAGAGATATGGAGTTGGAAGGGGGGAGAGAGGGAAGGAAGAAGAAAGACATAGAGGGAGAAAGGTAGAGAGGGAGAGAGGGAGTGACAAGGGAGCGATGGAGAGAGAATGAGGGAGAGAGGAGAGAAGGAGGGAAGAGAGTGAGGGAGAGAGAAGAGAAGGAGGGAGGGAGAGAGAGACAGATATGGAGAGAGAGTGTGTATGTTTGGGGGTTGAGATAGAGAGAGGGAACAAGAAAGAGACGCATAGATGTAAATATATATATTATATAGTATTATAAACCAGTCTAGATCTATGTTAACCCAAATTTATCAAGCGCCAAGAGGGATTAAATCTCTCAAGGGACAAACCTTTCCTCAAGTTTTGCACTCAAAAAAGAGGTTTTCACCTTGAGAGATTGACTCCCTCTCGATGCTTGGTAGATCTAGGTTAAGATGGATCTAGGGTGGTGGTAAAAAATTTAATTATATAATAAGTGTTTTATTTTTTTTAATAATTTTTATTTAGTAGAAAGGAGACTACATATCTTATTATGTCGATAGGTTTTTTATCGTGAGTTTCTTCCTCATGTTTTGTAGCAGATTCGTCGGCCCAAAGAATATGCTTTCCAAGCTGGCCAATATGAGGGTTGCACGTTGCGCAGATGTCTGCTCTGTTCTGCTATGATTTTCTTCGTTCTGGGGTAGAATGGATCATTTTATGGCGACCGAGTGAACCATTTGGGACTTGAGAAGACCTACCATGGCGAGCGGGATTACTTGGGGAACCAATTTGTTGGAGCTCCTAGCTATTGGCAATGCCACACATTCTCGGTGGAGAGGCAAACCTGGATCGACAGAAAGCAGTCCATTCCGTATCTAACTTATTTTCATTTGAATTTGCATAGGGAATTAAAGGAATGGATGAAGACTATGGCATCCGCATGGCGGAATTTCTTGTTTGCGTTTGTGGGTTCTGCGCGTCGGGCTCTAGCAATCTGGTGTGTCCGTTATCAACCAATGAAGGGATTCTTCGAAATGCTTAATGGTGAATTGCAAGATGAAGTGGAGTAACAGGCCGAAGGCGCTGATGCAAGAATTGCTGAGGGTCGATTTCTGCCTGCAACCGCCCAGGAATTCCCTGACCCGGCGATCGACTTTCCATGGGTTGATAGCGAGGTGTATATTGTTGGAAATATTAATCCCAACCACCGCGTTAAACACCCTGACAACAGCCATACTTATCATAAGTATTTTTGCAGGTTGCGTCTCTATTTGAAGATGGAAGGACTTAAGCCAAAACAGAAGTACAAGAACTATACTTTTCAAAAGTATTTTTGCAGGTTGTGTCTCTATTTGAAGATGGAAGGAATGAAGCTAGAACAGAAGTACCGTGCAAACTGAACCATTCCTAAACACAACAAAGAATTTAAGGCATTTAATGTATTTTGATAAATAGATATGGGCAATCATTCATTCCGCGACTATCGCCCACACCCCACAAACACCTACGCGATTCTGATCACACTCAACAACAACAATGTATTAATTATTTGCTATGTCATGCATTAATGTAAAAATTGTATGTTGAGATAAAGAAGCATGTAAAATTCATTTTTGCGAGTAAGAGAGTAAGAGAGAAAGAGAGCGAGAGTCTCTAAGGAGAAAATGGCGGACCAAATTTTGGTGGGCGTGTGAAAAATAATTGTTAGTGTGTTTTACTATGTGTTATTCCATGTGAACTGAAAATCTCTGAAACCTTGGTGAATGAGCGACAGTCTCATATGAATGTATTTTTCATGAATTAGAAGTTAATCCTAAGTTTTATTTTTCGGTGAGTGAAAACTGTGTTTTTAAGTCTCTGTATATCTGCGTGTAAAGATAGCTGGGCGAAATCAATCTACATATATATCTGCGTGTAAAGCTAGCTAGGCGAAATCGAGCTACACGAAATCAGGTTTGCCAAAGACAATCCTCTGCCTCTCCGCGTAAAAAGTTTTAACATATACCCATATACACATGGAATCTTCCTTCAAACCCAGAAACATACCCACTCTATTACTATTACAGATGAGAGATTGATGAATTCCGAGAAAACCCTCAAAATGGAGGAGGCATTGAAGAGTTATTCTAATGAAAAAATCAAGAACATGCGGGAAAAGGTCACTGAGATTATGCCCACTTTTCTTTCTATGAATTTTGCAGAAAAAGATAATGGTGAGATTTTTGCAAAGGATGCCTTCGATCTCAGCATTAAAGGCATGCTTCACAAAACCATGAGTAACCAGTTTTGGAATCAACTGTAAAATGTGTGAACTCCTTATTTATTTCTTTTATCTTATGGTCGGATCAAATTAGATTTCTACAAAGAATTCAGGATCGAATTATTGAGTTATGATGATAGAATCCAATTTAGCAACAACATCATTGCTTTGTTTACCTCACAATAATTGCGTGTCAAGCTTGGAGAAGCGACAGAAGCTCAACGAACCAGGCCTTTTGAAGCTGTGGCGTCCATGACCTTGACCAATCGATGATAGGCAGGTATAATCTAAGAACCAATGCATGCTCGATACCCGCCGCAAGTCATCCATGCATACCTACCCTCCAACGTGCCGATACCTGCTATTTGCTGTCTAAAACTTCTCGTGTTTACAAACTAGTTTCTTTCTTCTTGGTTCAAAGGAAGTATAGTTCTCTTTGGCTGCTCTTTCCCAGTTGTTTCGTTTGTTCCTGTCATAGTTTCCATTTCTTTGGTTATTTTCCTCCTGGTTTTCGTTCATGCTGGCGGAATTCATGCTCTCCCCCCGGCACACGCCTGGTAAGAGGTCAGTATATTAATTTATCTTTTTAATCCTTTACAGCTTCTTACGTTGTTTACGTTTCTGCGGTTTTCCCATGTATCTCTCAAGGTATATAGTATGGCTTTCTGAAATTTAGTGATGGTTTAGTCTGGGGATACTACGACGAATTATTCTTATGGTTCTGGTCCTTTACAAGTTAATTTTTGAATCAATCCGCTCAACCTGTTTGAGTTTAGTGGCTACTGGGTGTCTCTCTTTTTCCTTGGTTCTGGTCTGGTTCTCCAAAATGCTTTCGGCATTTATCCTTAAATTGAAGAAATCCATAGTATTTTACAAACCGTGCTCTGACATTCACTTTAGAATAGGGGCATGGTGGTGCATTGTTGAGATTTACTGCTGCTGCTTAGTTTGCCAAGAATCCTCCTCCAGTTAGATGTTTCTTAATCTCATTCTCTGAGCGACCTGAAGCACTTTCGATTCAGTGCCTGTAATGGCTTCCTTTGGATGGCCGGAATGCGGGATCGGAAAACCTTTTCTAGGACCGGAAATCCCGTAATCTATCTTCAGAATGAAAATTCAAATTTCATTGAGTTATGGATTTTGTCCTTTATATGACGTGTTTTTGTACTTAAGTGTACAGTCAATCTAGGAGCATCCCTCTTTAGTCAAATTGCCGGTGCGCTTTCGTCATCCCTAGTTATGGTCCCTGGCTAAAAGTTGGCCTATTAATCTGTGCCCACCTTGTATTGTTGGAGCCTTCCTTCCGGAGTCTTCTAAGCGCTAGTCCCAAAGTCTGATCTGATCCATCCTCACTTAATTCCCCTCAATTGGCATTTATCTCATCTAGGTGATATGTTCAGAAATGGATCAGAGGATGATTAATTTCCTGTACAATCCTGATCTGGAATTTAATTAGGTCCCCAAGGGTTATTCTATTGAGGCGTGGTTTTTCTAGAATTGAATGGACGTTGGGTCGGACGCATCGGCCACGGAGGCCATGGTCCGAGCCACTATCTTGGCTGAAAAGGCACGTGAGGCTTCCACGTTGTCTGCTGGGTGGCAATCCACCCTGGACGACATGATTGTCAAACCTTCGTGGCAAGAGAAGGATGGGCTCCTCTCTATTCATCCATCTCAGAAAGCATATAGCAAAGAGGAGTCCCTGCTGTGCGAACATGTGAACCATTACAACAAAGCCAGGAACCCTGTAAAAACCACCTCCCCGCCTTCAGCTATCAATTTGGACAGTTCTCATCTTTCTGAAAGAATTGAAAGCCTTCAGGATCTCGCCTTGGTGGGCAGGTGGCATTTCCCGGAAATGGACGATGCTGCTATGAGAAAATGGCTTGAGGACCGGTGGAAACCTCTGATCGGTTATACCCCCATCATCTCCCTCCTCATGAAAGAGTGGTATTGTTTTCACTTCCTGAAGGCCTGTGACTTAGAAGCTGTCTTGAAGGGTCCCTGGGTTTTTGGAAGAAGTTTTCTAGCTCTCTACAGGTGGTATATTGGATTCGACCCTTTAAAAAACACTCCATCAAATAATTTGATTTGGGTTAAACTCCCAAATCTCCCTCTGGAGATGTGGTCCATGGAATCCCTCGCTGTAATAGGCAACTCCATTGGTAGATTTGTTTATGTTGACCCATGGTGTCGTGGAGAAAAAGACAAAAGGATAGCGTGGATTCTCATTGAGAAGGCATATAAGGGGGGTTATCCAGATCATATTGAGATTGCGTGGGGGCACCTGAAAATTAAACAAAGGCTAGATTTTTGGGGCATACCCTTTAGGTGCTCCTCATGCCACAAAACTGGGCATTTAATAAAAAATTGCAGGCGGCATGCGGCCCCAAAACCAAGGTTGTTTCATCGCAGATCCCGGATAGACTCACCCATTCCCTCTATAAAGAAGATTTCATCGCCTTCAGCCAGCTTATCGGCGACCGAACTTGTGGATGATCAGGCCCTTAAAAATCTGGAACCCACCCTGTCCCCGCGGCTATCATCTCAGGATTTTTCTAATGGGCCTGAAGCCAGACCAGTTTCCTCTGCAAAGGCTGCTTGTTCCAATATTAATAGGGCTTCGTCTAATTTCTGCTCGCCCATTCCTGAACCAAGGGATGACAAAGTTGTTCCCTCTCCAGCGCCCTTTCAGATTAAGGATTTTATCGTTGGCTCCCACCCCATAGTGATATCATCTTCATCCCCGACGCCGGACAAGAGTCATCTTCTTTCCTCAAAAAGCAAAGAGTCGCCGGACAGGTGTCTTCCTCTTTCCTCAAAAGGCAAAGAGCCTTTGGTGGCGGCCACTCCGTTCAATTCCCCTGAGTCATCTCCAGTTAATATGTGTGACAATGATATAGATTTTTTACTTAGTAGAAAGTCTCTTGAGTTGGAGCCTCTGACCATTCATAAACCGAATAACCCTGCTTCTCCCTTCATAAGTCCAAATTCTGCAAGGAATATTACAGTAAGAAAGAAACACAATGGAGGGAGCAGACATTTTAGGGGGAGGACGATTGTTTCAGATAGCGGAGTAAGGAACTTATCACTAATCGATGTTCCCATATATGATATGACTGAATCACAGCCTCTTAGAGCAAGCATGGCTGGTGACTCATCCAAATGACCTTTATTGTATCCATGAATATTAGGGGTTTAGGTGCAAACCCAAAATTCTTGGCGCTAAGGGACATCTTCCACACAGCTCGGCCAAAAATTATTTTAATCCAAGAAACCATGCACAGCAGTCAGGTATCCATATCTTACTTTAGGAAAATGCTTCCTTCATGGTATATGGTTGCCTCAGAGGCAAGAGGCCTGTCAGGGGGGTTGGCAGTCTTATGGGATCCTGAATGGATCAGTGCCAAAGCCTACAAGTGTTTTGTTGGTATTCTTATCTCGGCATTTATCAGAGGTCAAAGATTCCAAATTAATATTTTGAACACCTATGCGCCTTATAAGAACAGAATCCCTTTCTGGGAAAAATTGTTTGCCTCGGAAATTTTTGATATTGAATCTCTGATGATTGCAGGTGATCTAAATGTAACTTTAAGCACTGACGAATGCTGGGGTAACTGCAGAAAAAGAGACTCGCTTGCTGACCGTATTAAGCTGGAACTTCTGAATAGAAATCTTGTGGATATTGCTCCTCCGAAAATGATGCCTACGTGGGATAATGGAAGGTCAGGAGAGGCGTATATTGCTAAAAGGATTGATCGGTTCATTCTGCATGTTAGCATCATAGACAAAATGGGCATGCCTATTTCATCCATAGGGAACGCCTTTACATCAGATCACAGGCCAATTTTCCTCAGCTGGCAGGAGAAGGGTTTCAGAATGGGTTATCCCTTCAAATTCAATAGAACATGGTTAGAGGACCCAGATTTCAATAAAATCATATCTAATGCATGGAAGGATCTATCCGCAAGAGATTTGTCCCCCCCATTTATGACGTTTAGAGACAAGATGTCTGTTTTGAGAAAGGTGGCAAAAGAGTGGCAATATGATAAAAGAAAAAGGGACAGACATGTGCTTCAAGAAATACAAAAGGAGCTGGACAGGATTTTAGGGTCTATGGATGCAAATTTTTTTCCTCTTAGCATGAAATGCCGTATAAGAGATCTTGAAAAAAAAAAAAAAAAAAATCTTTTGGAACAGGAGGAGGCCTCATGGAGGCTCAAAAGCAGGGCAATATGGCTGAAGGATGGTGACCGGAACACAAGGTTTTTTCATAAATTTGCAAATGCCAGGCGCGAAAAAAACACAATATGGAGAATTAATGATGGCAAGGGTGGTTTTTTCGTATCTCAACATGATATATCGAATGAAGCTGTGCGGCATTTCAAAAACCAGTACAAAAGAAGGGAAGTCTGTGATTTTCAGGACATTCTATGGGGTATTGAATTGGCTCCACAAATGTTCGATGATGAGAAAAACGCGAGCCTATTTCAGCCAATCACAGAGGAGGAGCTCCTTGGAGTTCTTAAAGCTTTCAAAAAGGATAAATGCCCAGGCCCGGATGGCTGGACCATAGAATTTTTTACTCACTTTTTTGATATCATCAAGAAAGACTTGCTGAGGATGGTTGAAGCATCTCGAATCTCTGGAAATATTCATCAGATCACAACATCCACACAGATTTCTCTAATCCCAAAAAAGGCAGAAGCAGAATCTTTCCAAGATTTCAGGCCGATCTCATTATGCAATATATCCTTCAAAATTATCACTAAAATTATTGCTGAAAGAATGAAATCGACTCTGGCCACCTTTCTTTCCAAGGACCAACATGCTTTTTTAAAGGGGCGCAACATTTTGGATGCAGTTGCTATAACACAGGAAAGTCTTTTTTCAATGATATCAAGAAAAACAGATGCGGCCATTCTAAAAATTGACTTGCAAAGAGCCTACGATTGTTTAGATTGGGGATTCATTAGATGTTTATTGGCAAAGATCGGCCTAAAATCAAATTCCATCAACTGGATTATGTCATGCGTTGAAAATGTCCACTACTCGGTCATCATAAATGGAATGCCTTCTCCTTTCTTTCCAGCGGAAAGGGGTCTTCGTCAGGGGTGCCCCCTTTCCCCTCTTTTATTTATATTGGCAATGAACTCTCTCAGCCTTCAGATTAACAAGGCAGTGGCCGAAAATAGATGCAGGCCTGTCATGATTTGCAGGGACATCTATATCTCTCACAACCTCTTTGTTGATGACGTGCTCATCTTTGCTATGCTATGCAGGGTGTCCTGGATATGCCTCAACGATATTCTTAATAGATTCCAGAGGGCTACTGGGTTACAAATTAATAGAGCAAAATCTACCCTTTTCCACAATGATACCAACATGGAAATGGTGAATTGGATCTCTGAACTGCTCGGTATAGAGTCGAGATCGCTAAAGGAGGGTTTGAAATATCTGGGATTTCAGCTGAAGGCCAAGGGCTATTCCAAAGCGGATTGGCAATGGGTGATAGAAAGATACTACAAAAAGATTTCGGCGTGGGAATATAAGACTCTTTCCTTGGCAGGTAGAATTATTTTAACGCAGGAAGTCTTAGTGCAATTAGCTGTTTACTGGGCTCATATTTTCTACCTTCCAGCAAGTATCATACACAAAATGAACAGAGTTTCTGCAAATTTTATATGGGGCGGAAAATCTAATCAGAGGAAACTCCATCTGTCCAAAATGGATAAGATCTCTCTACCAAAGAATCTTGGCGGCTGGGGCCTGTTAGACCTGCGGATTTTTGGTAAAGTGCTCCTATGCAAAACGCTGTGGAGGGGTATTTATGGTGAAGGGCCGTGGAGTATCACTATTAAAAAGAAATACATGAAAGGTAAAGATTTGGAATTCTGGTACAGGAAGGGATCAATTGGAGCCAAACAAGGATCTGCTATCTGGCTCAGCCTCCGCAAAGTTGAGCAATACTTCTTAGAGAATCTGAGAGGGAGTCTTTATTTTGGCAGCAGAATTTTAATTGGAATTGACCCCATTATGGGTGGGCGGGAATGCTTATTCATCCCTGAAAGCCTCTTGTTCTTTTTTTACAGAAATGGCATTTTTATGTGGGACAAATTAATATCAATCTGGCATGGCCCAATTCCTTTATGGAAAGAAGCCCATGATCTTCATCTACCAGAACCTCTGGTTTCCGTATGGAAATCTGTAAAGGATGCTCTTTGTAGTTATGGTTTCCATCGCTCTGGGTCTTTGGATCATCTTATGTGGATTGTGCCAAATGCAAAGCTGCCGGCTCGTGTTAAAGATATTTACACTGATATGATTAAATTAAAGGCATCTAGCTCCTGTTCTATATATCCTCTGAGTCTCTGGAAGTCGGGATGCCCTCTCAAAATGATTCTTTTCTCGTGGCTAGTCTTCAACAACAGAAATTTGACTTGGGAAAATTTGAGGAAAAGGAACTGGCATGGACCGAGTAGATGTTCTATGTGCAAATCAGCGGAGGAATCCAATCATCATATGTTCTTCCAGTGCAATTCTTCTCTACAAATCTGGTATGAATTATCTCTGCTTTATGGTTTCCCTCATGTTGTTTTTGTTTCAATCTAGGTAGCTTTTGAATGGTGGTGTGCTCAAAGAGAATCATGGAGATCTCTCTTTATCATTGTCCTATGGTGCGCATGGAAATGGAGGAACGCCAAAATCTTCAAAGACTCAAAAGAACCCCTTAAGTCTATCTTGCATCATATTATCTCCATCCACGATGTTGTGCCATTAAAACAGCCCAAAATGAAAAAAGGTCGCATAAAAGAGAATGAAAGCCCTCTCAACAGGGCTCCTTGTGCTTTTTTTGATGGGGCCGAGCAACATAATATTTGTGGCTATGGTGTCCACATTATTATGGACGAGAAGCTGCAATACTTTATATCATGGAATGGTGGGAATGGCTCAAATAGTTTGGCTGAGGCGAGGGCTCTTGCAGGTCTTCTTGCTTTCTGTGTGTTTTTTGATATCCAGGACATTTCAATTTATGGCGACTCAAAAAAAATGACTGACCATGTAAAGGGTGCCTGCCACATTAGTAGTCCTCATTTGATGGGGTGGATGGAAAGGATTATGTTTTTTTGGGGGCGCATGAAAGATTGCTCCATTCACCACATCTTTCGTTCCCAAAACGTCCAAGCTGACTGTCTGTCAAAGAAGGGGCTGACTTTAGATTATGACTCATGGTCCATGATGGTTTCTGATGGAGAGTTCTCTTGCTTCATCTAGGACTTTTCTATTCCTGGGTTATGAGTCTTTTTGGTTTTTAATTCAGCGTCTTTCTCTTCATCTTTTCTTCTTCCTCTAGTATATATCAAGTTTTTCTGGCTGTCCTTATGCACTATCTCTTTTTGTAATATGTGTCTAGCCATCTGATGCTCTTTTATCTGAAGATTGTTAGCTGTGATTATGGACTGATGATGTTGGCTTCCGTATCCTTTGGGAAGTCCTATTCCTACAAGTTTTTTGTCTCATATATGCTGGCATGCTGGCTATTTTTGAGCCCTTATGTACCATCTGGACTTTTATATTGACTCAATATAATACTATGATGCTTTTTCTCTCTGAAAAAAAAAACTAATGGAGAAGTGTTGTCTAAATTAGAATCCACTCAAAGCAGTTTGGAGGAATTTGTCTTGTAAATTGAATGTCCAATAAATCAGGTGTTATAGATCAAAACTGCAATGTATAAATTAGAATCCACTTAAAGAAGTTGGAGAATTTTCCTTTGTAAATTGAATGTTTAATTGTATATTTGGCGTTCTTCATATATGCACAATGATATCAATGATCTCATGATTTATATGAATACAATACCTATAGTTGCACCTTTGTCAACGTCCCACTTGGGGCCCGATCATATTACTACAACATTGAATAAACAGTTGGGGATTCAGCAGATTCTGGGTTTTCCTTCTA
Source organism: Pinus tabuliformis (assembly GCA_031772625.1). Classification (NCBI taxonomy): domain Eukaryota; kingdom Viridiplantae; phylum Streptophyta; class Pinopsida; order Pinales; family Pinaceae; genus Pinus; species Pinus tabuliformis. Next base: position 250,733,394 of record CM062809.1, on the reverse strand, counting down.
ATTTATGTAATCAACCTATGCCACAACCATCTATTTCTTCAAAGCCGAAATTTGCAACAAATACATATTTTTCTACTTTCCACCCTTCACATGCGGTTTCAAAGGCCCTCGTTAGCCCATCTATATTAAGGGAAACAGAGCCATCCTCAATTTCTTTTGCACATCAGTCTACAGGGGTTAATAACGATATCAATAGTATGGAAGTCAATGATTCTGACAATCGCTTTTAGTGGGCTAGCGATGATCTCTCAAAGAAGGTACTGGATCAGCACATCTTTGGTAGTTTTCAAGAAGGCAATTCGAGTACAGATATTAAGGCCCAAATGATTTTTTTTTGGGTAGTCTATTGGTCGATCGACCACTTGATAACCACATTTTTCTCTAACTCCTTTTGTCGACATTTTTTTCTCTTTGGAATAACAACACCTAGAAAATGCCATCATAAGCCAAAGGTTTGCTTAAAATAACAAAAAATGAAACTGATACTTTATGGTAGGAATAATTTTGGATGGATGAAATGGGAATCATTTGCTTAAAACAACAAACACTGAAACTGGGACTTTTTTGGAAGGAGAATTTGGTATGGATGGAATTGGAAATATTACTTGTGAACATTGTAGAAATTAAGGAATAGGTATTTCAACATGTTAAATCAAATTTTTTTAAAAGTAAATAATAATTCTAACAAATTTATGAAAAAAAATTAATAATAACCAGATTTTGATCATAAACAGTAAACAATGGAAATAGTAAGATATTTTACCATTTAAATTTTTTAGAATATGATATAAAATAATTTAACGTTTTTAAAGTATGATATAAAGTATGATATAAAAGTGTGTATGTTTAGTTAAAAAGCTTATGCCTTTATGATCTAACACAAAATTTGATAGAGGTGGATGCCTGTCCTTTTAATAACTATCAAAGTGTTATCCCTCCTGCTGCTATGGTTAGCCCAGTCAGTGATAACTATACCCACTAATGATCTGACAAACAATAATAGGATTCCCCACCCTTTAAAAAGTTTTATCACCACACAAAATGAATAGAGAAAAACCCAATGAGGGCTCGAGAGCTCAAAGAAATCCAACTTTAAGCGAGCGAAAAAAATGATTAAATGAGATAGAGAACCATCTGCTTTGTGAAGCATCTATTTCATATGTTTAAGGGCATGAGGTTTTTTCGGTTAAAGGAGCAAAAGAGTCACACCCAATGCAAACACATTTTCTTGCTAAATTTTCAAATGCTTTGAAGAGTGAATATGAAAGGTACAATGCACATTGTGACGTGCTACATAGCATTTTCATGAATTTCAGATGGCAAAGTTTTTTTAAGTATTGAATGTGAGGATTTTATTCGAGAGTGCAATGACATATTTTTGGCTGCGTAAACCCTTCAATGCATATCCTTAATGTGACGAAAATGATCATATTTTATGTTCATAATGTCTTGTTTAGAAAGGCTTTGGAAAATTAGTGTACATTATTTATATGGTTAGAGTAAAGTTGAGGGAAGGCTAAAAATAGAGTCTATTGTTTGTTTTAATATTATTTTATTAATTTTAATAAAATTAATATTTTTTAAAGATTATTTTATGTTTAATTTATGGTAAATTTTAATGTTAAATGGAAGAATGATTTATTTAATAGTACGTGAAGTTCATAGAATCAGTTTTAATGTTAAATGGAAGAATGATTTATTTAATAGTGGGGAAGTTCATAGAGTCAGTTTTAATGTTAAATGGGAGAATGATTTATTTAATAGTGAGATGATGCTCATGTGTAGAATTTTTTGTATGAAACTTAAATTTGATGCTTAGTCGATAGTAAACTCCATACAAACCAATTAAACAAATAATCTTAATTTTAAAACATAAATAAATATTTAAAGAAACAATTTCATTAAATAAATACATTTAAACATTAAAAAATAATTTTAATAAATAAATATAAAGTTTGTCAATGTTTGGGTGCAGAGTTACGTTTTTTTCAAAGGTGGAAACAAAAGTCTTTTATTGATAAAACAAAAGTGTGTTACATCTACAACATTGGCCCACAAGATCATTCCAACAGAAAAAGAAACACATGTAACCAAATCGCTCCTAGATATACCAACATACAAGGTACACATAAAAATCTGGCAATTACAAAAATAAACGTTGTGTCATATACAACAATCATACTATGTAGTGGAAAATTACAAACTGCCACCATAAATAACTTGAAGGAATTAAGAATTCAAAAACTTGAGTTGCTAGGTGTCATTGATAAGCAACTCATAGAAAATCCTCCTCATAGGCGCAGACAATCTTGTCTTAGAGAACCTATCCACATGTGTGTTCTGCTCTAAGTAGATATGGCAGAAATGGATGGATGCAAAGGAGGCCTTTAACACACTGACATGTTCCATCCAATGGAGGAGAGTAGGCACGAAAGAGTCCCTACCATAAAACTATTCAATCACTATCTTTGAATCCCCTACCACCTTAATATCCTCGAGTGCAAGCAAGCTAGCACAATGGAGTACCTCCGATAGCACCAACACTTCTAACCATTTTGAAAAACATTTTAATAAACATAATAATTTAGTGATATACTTTCTATAAATATAGATACGTGACAGTGACCACTCAACATTTGGTAATTAGTATCGGACAAGTTTTAGTTATGAACCTTTTTGAGCAATAGGGGAGGGACGCTAGTAGTTGGGAGCCCCCTTCAATTCCTCCAAACGACATGTAGACAATCACATTGGAGGTACAACAGTTGCCCCCTTCATATGAGCACATGTTGGGAATTTATATGATAAATCTCGTGCGGATGTGGGCAGGTTAGGGTTTATGTTACTGTGGGTTTTGGAGGGTTATCAAACCATCATGTTATTCTGCTTTGAACATTTGGTCCCCTGGTACTTGGGCAACCTTGCTGCAATGTTGGTCGCAACCATCACCATTCTTGGCATTGTGGAGAGTGTGTTATGGGGCATGATGGTTCCTGGTTCATCATGTTGTTCAATTGTTATTTTGTGTTTTGTTTGGTTTACTAGGATGGTTTTTCTTCCCCGCTGCACACTAGAAACTAGGGTATTCATTTGGCGATTTTCCTCGACTCGGTGCTAGATATGGCTTTTTCGTGCTCTAGAGAGTTTATCTACAGGTAACTTGACATTTTTTAACAAAATTTGGAGGATTTAATTTCACCTTCTTTGGCAATGGGGGTAGAGCCACGAAATTTTTATCAGAGGAAGCCAATTTAGGCTAGCCTGTAAGTTTCATAGCCATGAATTACAGTGGTGACAAAGCTGAATTTTCAATTCAAAGTGGAACAAGGCGAAACCAGGAGAGGATTTGTATTAGTTATCTATTTCATAGATGTGGCGATGACGGGCCTCAGGTTCAAGTTCAGTTTTTGGTTCAGGTCCAATCTGGTGATGTTTGCAAGCTGGAAATATCTCTTCTCCTTTGATGTTTTTTCTTGTGGCCTTCTTCCACATTTTATCATACGATATTATATGTTGTATAATATTTGCTTTGCATTTAGCATGAACATTTTCGAAGGAATTCCTGCCCAAAATTCTTTAATTCTTTCGATGGTTTTTGGTTATCCCAACACTTCTACTTTGTTAGGCTTGTCTTTATATTGTTAGTCAGAAATTTAGTTTAGAACATATTTTAGCAGTCGTGCATAGCGAACCTCTCCAAATAGTATAATATCCAGGGTTTAATATTGGTCAAAGGAGGTGGAGTACGTATGTCAATATTTTGCTTTATTCTTCCATATCTTAAATAAAGATCAAAGAGGTCTGGACTATAAGGGAAAGTTGTTTTAGCAGTCTCTCATCAGGTCATCACATTAGTCGTTAAATTTATTCTTCAGTTGAGTCTTTCGTTACTTGGCATGTACATGAATTTGATAAAGTACCAGGTGGGCAGTGTATGTATCTAGGCTCGAATTTGGAGTGTAGGTTCTTTCTACAGAAGAAGAAGAGAAAAAAAAATTAATAATAATAATAATAATAAATAAATAAATAAATTTAAAAATTAAATAATAATAATAATAATAATAAAATAATAATAATAATAATAACAATAATAATAATAATAATAATAATAATAATAATAAAAAAATAAATAAATAAAAATTGTTATCCCCCCAATAATAGGTTTCACTATAAATTATCCAATTGAAATCCCTGCACAATTCCTCAGGTTTTCCATGTCATGCACATGGAATGTATATGGGTCATAGTTGATAGATAATAAGAACTTTAACATTTGGTCCTCTTACATTTTCCCATAATGTTAAGTATGGCTAGAAACTTATGAGGCTTCTTGACACTCACTGGATCCTTAATTTGACATGTATATATAATGTATGAAAATATTTCATTGGATTATGCACTTAAGGCAATGAGTTTTATAAGTTTTGTCTTCTCCTCTGGTTCTTCATAACATGTAAATATTTTCCTTTCCTATAATTCAAGGCATAGTCAATAAGTTTTTAGCCCTCCATGAGATGTCATAATTATAGCCAACACAAGGCACATAACATCACATGCTTCTCCTCAAAATTGAATATAACCTCAAAGTGTGGAGAAGCAATTCAATGGTAGGTCATTTTTTAGGGAAAAAATAGGCCAAACAGAGGTTGGATCTACCCACAAAAAACAAGAAAATACAACCACTCAACTCCAAAGGTTGCACAAATTGGTTACATTTAGTGGTTGTTTTAGGTCGGCTTTTCAACTTAGAAACATCGTTGCATATTGAGTACTCATACTCATTGTATGACTTGTTTCCAACATTAATATGTATAAATATGCAATTTCTTGTTTAAATTTCTTTCTAGATCTAAACTGAGTGAACCCTTTCTCAATATATTTTTTGGCTCTTCGACAGGCCAAGATATGCATGTGTGCTATCACTATTTCCGGTCTCCAAGTTTTCCCAGAGGTCACTTTTACTGAATATTGAAGGAACACTTCGATTTGGGTAATCTTGTAGCAATCTTATCAGGTCACAACCATGAATAAGAGGCTTTACAAAATATTTCAGTTCATATAAAATTTCAACTAAATCCATAGTTTAGCTACCATGAACTGTAAGCCATAAGTTATAGAAAACTTTTTTGTGTGGCTTGGATGAGCATACAAATTCAACATTTCTGAAAATGATCCCTTGATAGACTTCGGTCAACACTTTCCAATTTTTCCATAATAATTTATTGTTGGTACTTTATCAGTCATTTTTATTATTCGAGCTTTATTGTAGTATTTAGTGCTAGGAGGAGAAACTCCAAGAGATAGGCCTCCATTGATGAGTTCAAATCTAGTTTCAACAGTGTTTCTGCCACCCCTTTGTAAATGGTATTTGAACCTACCCTCAATTGTGGACCCAATAGGACTATCAAAACAAATTAATTGAAATATCCCATCCATCAGAGGTCAGATTATTATGTGGACCTGATTGGAGTATCAAAATGATTTTGTTGAAATATTGCATCTGTTACGTTGGAGGTTAGAGCATGTGAACAACTTAAAAATATCTAATATTCTTGAAGTTTTAATATGCGGGATTAAAGCGATGGTGTGGCATGTGGGACCTCCTAACATCTACTATAATCCATTGTAATATGGCTTCGCATTTTTTAAAAGCTATAGCCCCTCCTATGTTGCTATTATAACATAGTTTCAATTAACAATGAAACAATGTTATATGTGGTTGATTATTACCAAACACCCCTAAGTTTCAATTAGACAGGTGGACGTGCTATTTCGATTAATCAACGTTAATACGCACATTCGGTATGCATATCTTATCGGTGTTTCTTTGTGCCTCTCGGTGCAAATGCTAGTACAATTTACCTTTTCATTTATACACACTTATAAAAGCATAGTGGTTCTCTTCTGCTTAATCCAAGCAAAACCTGATTAGATTTTTAGTTTTATGTAAGATTATCAATTTAGTAACTTACACATTATAATTTTAAAACTTTAGGGTTTTTGAATTTATTTAAATATTCAAAATTATTATTTAAACTTATAAATTAACATTTTGATAATTTTTAGTTAACTAAATTCAAAAATAATTTGAATTTTCTTTTAATCAAATACCAACCACAAAAAAAGGAAAGGAATATCATTTAACTATTAAGATAAATAGCTTTCAAAATATGAATTTCATATTGTATTATGTTGTATGGTAATAAGTTCTAGCCTTTTAAAATATGAATTTTGTACTCTATTATTTTGTATGGTAATAAGTTCTATTCAAATAGGATTTGAGAGTGATTTAAATTTGGATCACCTTAATTATGATTTTATTTAGGAAGGAATGAGTCTGAGTTTTAGGGAAAAACTATGTTGAAATTACTCATAAGATTTATAGTAAAATTTATAAACTCTACTTAGTGGATTACCTGGAATTGACTTTATTGGTTTCGGAAAGTTCATTAATACATCTAAAAATATAAGCAATTTTAATGTAAACATTAACTATATTTAAAAATAAATCAGTACTTTCTCTATCATAAAATAATGGAAGATGTGCCCCCGCTAAGGATATCTTAATTGGTGATGGTCATGTTATGAAGTATTATATAAACCATTAGATTCAATCTTCGAATCCGAGTTGGTCACACCAACAACAAAAAAAATTAATGGAAGATTTAAAATCATGTTAAAGAGAGATATATTTAGGCATTCAACCCTTTACATGTTTTATGGTGAATAATTATTTTATTACTATTAATTATGGGGTTAATAAGTATATTATTCATAACCTTATTTTTACCCTAAACCATACTATTCCATTGATGTATGATTTTGTATAGTCAATTGGCCAATGTTTATGGTAGATACCCTCTCCACTATGTAGAGGTTGTTTTTGCATTCAAGTGACTTTTGGATTCTATAAGGAGACTCATTTCTAAACCTTTTTAGGTCTATTTTGTCAAAAAATTGGATCAAATCCATAAAATATGCCTCCTCCATGTTCCTACCAAGTGCAAGGTGTTAGGGTCCTATAATAATAGGATTCATAATTTTGAATTGCTATGGTTAGTCTTGTAATATTGTACATACTTTTGCTTTCTGCAAATTTTTTTCCATATTAAAAAATTAAAAAACGTAAAGAGTATATGTCCTAAAAGAATAATCAAAGGACAAAAAAGAAAAAGAAAAGGATAAAAAAAATGAAAAATATGAACCCCACAAAAGAAATAAAACAGATCATGAAAGTGTGCAAATTCAAATGCCACTACTTTTTACTTTACTATGCAAAATAAGGTTGTGTGAAGCTTGTTGGAAATGCCACAATCCATGATGGTCAAAAAGCTTAATCTTGACTCATTCATGTTTTAAATTTTATGTTGATAAATAGAGAGTAAAGATCTAGCCAAATTGTTTAACTTTGGTAGATCAGTAGTTAGCTAGAGAATAAAAATGTGCTCATCAGCTTAATCTAAGCCATTGGAAGTTATAAGGTTAGAATTAGATAGTTTTCTTGTTAAAAAAAAAGGAAATAAAGGGTTTGCAAGCTCAAATGCTCCCAATAAAGTGAAGACAAAATGTTAGGATAAATAGAGGATAGGTAGAGGAAAGGTTGCAAAAGTACAAGGTTGCTCAGTCGAAAGCATATTTATCATGCTTAATCCTATGTTTCATGTGTAAGAGCATTTCTTAGAGTGAAAAGGTATTCACAAGCTTATTTAACTATTTCCCCCTCATTTCATTTCACCCTCACATACTTACTTACTAATTTCCCCATTATCTCATCATTTCTTATTAAATACCATTTTTCCCTTCATTTTGACCCTTACCCCTTGATTTCACACATTTCCCTAGTAAATTACCTTGTAAAACTGATCCCCTTACCCAAAACCCATTTTCGCTAGTGTGAAACCCATTCCCCATTGCAAATATTACAATCCCCCTTATTAATTTCCCTATTTTCCTTCAAAACCCATAAAAACCGCCTTATCCTAAGTTTTTATCCCCCCGCATAATTTAACTAACTCCCTGTTTCATATATCCCCAATAAACCCATTTTAACCCACCAACCCTTGGTGTAGTTAAAAGACCCCGCCACAATAACCCCTCCGTGCATCTTGACCATGCAACAGCCATCTAATCTCCCACCCCTAGATCCGACGGTGCGCATCCATATCACGCACATTCACCATCCGACCATTATCAACCCTAGAGCATGCGATATTTGCGGTTTTGCCTGAGCACTATTCTGCTATGTGGCAGCTCCAGGCTAGATCGCGTGCTCGCAAGAAAATACTGCCTGCCCTCCAAAAGCGATATGATGGCCCAAAAAACTGCCTCCCCACTAAGACCAAAAACTGTCCACTGTTCATTTCTAAAGTCTGCGTCAAAATGTAACCATTGTTGGTTAAAAGGCCGGAGAAGCCCCATTTCACCCTTTTCACTCGTTTTCACTATGAATGTTGCTCAAGACATTATGCGACACCCTAAAACTATGCAACAAAAATTGATCACCAACCTACCTTCTAAAGCTCCACTGTTGGAGTAAGGATAGATTCCTAAACCAAAATGATGACATCTACCTTTGGGAATCCAATTTACCCAAGTATTTATTCCCAGAAGTGCACCCATTCCCTGATATCATACATTTATGTCATGCCTGCTATATTCCTAGCCAAAGGGCTATTGTTGCCCCTAACCAGTAGTTGTTATTCACCATCACTGTAGAATCCATCAACCAAATGCTACAGGTCCAAACTAGCCCAAATGAAACCCCACTGTCTATTGGTGACTTGCTATGTTGGGTCCCTATAATACTAGTGATTACCCCATTACTATTGTAGTTATACCCCTTATTTATATTGTTGTGCCCCCATTGCCCCCATATTGTTATTAATGTGCCCATAGTATCCCTCTATTGTTATTTTTGTGGCTTTATATTATTATTGTTAGGTCAGCTGGATTATATTGTGACTCCTTAGACTCCTATATATAGAAAGGAGGTTTTGTCATTTGTATCATCCAAGAATTGTTCATTTATGTAATGTAAAGGAGGTTGCCCCCTCGAAGAGGCTGAATTCTAAGGCGTTGATCTATCTTTTCTATCTTTTCTTGAGCTGGTTTCATAACATTTGGTATCAGAGCTTTGGATTCTAGGGTTTCGCTGCTCCAAACAGGTCATCGTGGCATTTTCGCTATAACTTTTTTTCTGTGATGTTTCAGAAGTCGCAAAAAAAACCCATTTGAGAAGAAATCCCGTTGAACCTTGGATCTGAATTTTAGAGCTTTTCGCACGATATTTGTGGAGATATGATCTGAGGAAGTTGGTCTTTTTGCAGACTCCTGAATTACACTCAAAACAGGTGACCTGGGGAAAATCATCATAACTTTCTTTCTGAGCATCGGATTGAAATTTCGTAAGAAGGTACAGAAAGAGTACGGACTGTAGTTTCCTTTTATATATTTTTTAGAGTCAAAGGTTGAAACAGTGACACGTGGAACGTTATACAATTTCGCTCTACGGAACTAGTCTATAATCAGGTCACTGCGGGAGATTGTGCATAACTATTTCTTGGAGAATCCAATTTGGATCAGACTAGTGGCATTGGAAAGAGGACATAGAAGGCTACTACAGGTCACAATTTCAGAACTGGATGATTCAAAATTACAGAGATACATCAGATTCAATATCAGGCTTCTACAAAGTAAAAAAAAGGTGTGTAGTTTTTTTTTTAATTTTTGCATAAGCTTGGTTTGAAGGAATTCAAAGGGAATAGTAAAGCATTATTATCGGTAACTGATGCCCCGAGGAAAGAAAATGCAAACACCTAGTAAGGAACCTGAAAGCTCTACCATGACTCATGAAGAAGAGGAAGAAATGCTACATGATATATCAAAATTACAAGAACAAGTGCAACAAATGTCACGCTCACAAAAGCTAACAGATGCTAAGATAAATGGCGTGGAATCTAAGATAAAGGGCATGGAAGCTAAGATGGATGATCTGAAGACAGATTTGAGGATAGATTTGAAGACAGACATGGCAGATTTGAAGACAGATTTGACAAATTTTCTACAAGAAATACTTACTAATGGTGAAAAGGTTGTAAAGGAAACTAATGATGTGAACAAAAGAAATTTTAATCATGATTCCATAGACTCTAATGTTGGATCGAAGACCCACCATATTCCAAAAATCGATATGAGGAAGTTTGATGGCAAGGATCCCGCCACATGGATATTACAGATGGAGCAGTTCTTCGATCTCAATAATGTGCAAAACACACAAAAGGTACGTATGGAAACTTTATATTTGGAACCAAATCAGTTTGTATGGTATCAATGGCTTTGCTCTCGTAAACAATTTATCATTTGGGCAATTTTTATGGAAGAATTGATAGCACATTATGAGGATATAAAAAGCAACACTTTTTTTAGCCAATTGATAAGTCTCAAACAAAAGGGTTCAATAATGGAGCACATTGAGGAGTTCCAAAAATTCAACATAAGGGTAAAAGATATTCCAGAGCAGCATAGGATTGATGTGTTCATAGGGTCTTTAAAAGATAATATCCAACATGATGTTCGACTTTGGGAACCTGATTCATTAGAGAAGGCATTCAGGTTAGCAAGAAAAATGGAAAGCAAAATTATGGCAACCAGGAAGCATACCACTCACAACTATAAAGACGGAAGTGTTGTTGCCCCTAGTCTTCCACAACCTGTAAGGTTGACACCACAACAATTGGAAGAAAAAAGAGCAAAAGGGCTTTGTTATAGTTGTGATAGCAAATACACTAAAGGTCATAAGTGTGCTGAGAAGAAATTATTCTACATAGATCGTGAAGAGGAAGAAGAAAAGGAGCAAGAAAGGTCAAAAGAACAGGATATGCTCCAGGAACAAAGCCTAGATGAAGAACAAATAAATCCGACCATATCTTGTAATGCATTGGCAGGAATTACCACTCCTCAAACCATCAAGATAGAAGGACAAATCAAGAAGAAAAAGGTGATAGTGTTGATTGATTCAGGAAGCACCCACAATTTTATTCATTGTAGGGTAGCAAAAGAATTGAATTGCTTCCTATATCCAGCACCAGAGTGTCAAGTGATGATTGCAAATGGAGGAACAATAAATTGCTCTGGAAAGTGCCATAATATCAAGCTATCCATGGGAGAATATGTATTGACTAGCCCAATGCTTTCCATTCTAATGGGAGGTGCTGATGTTGTACTAGGAGTCCAATGGCTACAATCCGTGGGTACAATAGCTTTTAATTTTCAAGAACTTTTCATCAAATTCTCCATGGAAGGAAAGGAAGTTGAATTAAGGGGTATTGCAGGGAAACCAGGAAAGATAATCAGCTCTAATGGTATGACAAAGCTTCTAAAAAAGGAGCAAAGGGGTGTAATTGCACAATTATGTTCGCTAGATGTTTCCACATTAGAATCATCTATTTCTCCAGATCTCCAAAAAGTCCTGGACAATCATTCTAAGGTATTTGAGACTCCCAAAGATCTCCCACCTATGCGTGATCATGATCGTGCTATTCATCTGATTCTAGGAAGTGTTCCTCCAAACATCAGGCCGTACAGATATCCCTATGTCCAAAAAAGTGAAATTGAACGTATGGTTGCAGAAATGCTAGAGGCTCGTATAATTCAACCGAGTCAAAGTTCTTTCTCTGCTCCAGTAGTATTGGTGCACAAGAAGGATGGATCATGGCGCATGTGTCCGGATTATAGGGAGCTCAACAAGCTCACTATTAAAGATAAGTTCCCCATTCCTGTCATTGATGAATTACTGGATGAATTGCATGGATCAATTTACTTCACCAAGTTGGATCTTCGTTCAGGATATCATCAAATCAGAATGAAGATTGAAGACATTCCGAAAGCTGCATTTAGAACTCATGAGGGTCATTATGAATTTTTGGTCATGCCTTTTGGCCTTACCAATGCACCTTCAACATTTCAAGGTTTGATGAATTCAATTTTCAAACCATTCCTTGGAAAATTTGTGTTAGTATTTTTTGATGATATACTTATCTACAACAAGTCTTGGAAGGATCATGTTGAACATGTTGACAGGGTGCTACAACTATTGGAGGAGAAACAATTATATGCCAAAAGATCCAATTGTTTCTTTGGAGTCCAGGAGGTGGAATATTTGGGTCATATTGTATCTCATGAAGGAGTTAAGGTAGACCCTACCAAAATTAAAGCCATTAAGGAATGGAAAATCCCCACATCCATAAAGCATTTGCGCGGATTTCTTGGGTTGACAGGGTATTATCGCAAGTTTGTTAAGAATTATGGGAGAATAGCAGCACCTCTAACGACATTATTGAAGAAAGATGCATTTTCATGGACTCCGGAAGCAACAAAGGCCTTTGAACATCTTAAAGAGGCAATGTTCCAAGCACCGGTCTTAGCTACACCGGACTTCACAAAAACCTTTATTGTGGAATGTGATGCTTCAGGAAATGGAATTGGTGCTGTTCTAATGCAAGATGAAAGACCCATTGCTTTTGAAAGTCGTCCAATCAAGGGAAAGTTTCTAAGCAAAGCTATTTATGAGAAGGAAATGTTGGCAATACTCCATGCACTTAAGAAATGGCGACCCTACCTAATGGGAAGACACTTCAAGGTAAAAACGGATCATGATAGCCTTAAATACTTTTTAGAACAAAGATTATCCTCTGAAGAGCAACAAAAGTGGGTCACAAAGATGTTGGGTTATGACTTTGAAATCATCTACAAAAAAGGGAAGCAAAATGTGGTGGCAGATGCACTCTCAAGGAAGGATGAGGATGTGGAAGCATTGTTGTGCGCTATTTCTATCATCCAACCAGATTGGATAAATGAAGCAAGGGAGGAATGGAAGAATGACGAAGAAGTGTGGGCACTTATTCGAAAGCTACAACAAGATTCCAGTACATCTGATACATTTAGCTGGAAAAATGATTCGTTATGGTACAAAGATCGCTTATACCTCTGTAAGAATTCCCAGCTAAAACAAAAGATTCTTATGGAATTTCACACTTCTCCCTTAGGAGGGCACTCAGGATTTTTAAAAACTTACCACAGGGTTAAGAAGGAATTTTTTTGGGATGGCCTTAAATCATATATTCAAAAGTTTGTGGCAGAATGTTTGGTTTGCCAACAAAATAAAGTTGAAACAATTAAGACATCGGGTCTATTACAACCTTTATCCATTCCAAGCCAACGTTGGGAGGAGGTATCAATGGATTTTATCACAGGTTTACCCAAGTCTGAGGGAAAGAGTGTCATCATGGTGGTAGTTGACAGACTTACCAAGTATGCACACTTTTGTGCATTATCACATCCAATTAAAGACAGTACAGTTTCTACTGCATTTATGGAAACAATTCAAAAGCTACATGGAAACCCAAATATTATTGTAAGTGACAGAGATCCCATTTTCACTGGAAATTTTTGGACATAATTATTTTCTTGTCTTGGTACTCAGTTAGCTCATAGCTCATCTTATCATCCTCAATCTGATGGGCAAACTGAGATAGTAAACAAATGTTTGGAAGGATATCTTCGTTGCTTTGTATCTGATAAACAGACACAATGGGTCAAATGCTTGCCTCTGGCTGAATGGTGGTATAACACTTCCTTTCATACAGCAACAAAAATGACCCCATTTATGGCACTTTATGGGTATCAACCACCATCCATCACATCATATTTAAGACAAAATTCTAAGGTTCAGGCAGTGGAACATCACATCAAACATCAACAAGAAGTCCTCCAACTCTTAAAGGATAACCTCGTGTTGGCACAGAATAGAACGAAACAACAGGCAGATCAACATCGCAGTGAAAGAAGTTTTGATGTAGGTGATTGGGTATTCCTACAGCTACAACCATATAAGCAAATGTCCCTCAAGCAAGCTAAGAAGGATAATAAATTATCACCAAAGTATTATGGTCCGTACAAGGTGTTGCAAAAGATTGGTACTATGGCATACAAATTGGAGCTTCCTGCAGCTTCTCGATTGCACCTAGTTTTCCATGTTTCATGCTTAAAGAAGGTTATAGGTGACAAGCTCCCAGTTCAAACAATATTGCCAGAACTTGACGAGGAAGGAAAAATTATATTGGAACCGGAAGCAGTTATAGAAACAAGAACTCGACAGCTACGAAATTGATCAATTTCAGAGTACCTTATCAAGTGGAAGAACTTATCCGCTGAAGATTCCACATGGGAGGATGAGAATTTTATGCAGAAGTATCCAAAACTACTCAAGCGTTGAGGACAACACTTTTTTGAAGGATAGGGGCATGTTGGGTCCCTATAATACTAGTGATTACCCCATTACTATTGTAGTTATACCCCTTATTTATATTGTTGTGCCCCCATTGCCCCCATATTGTTATTAATGTGCCCATAGAATCCCTCTATTGTTATTTTTGTGGCTTTATATTATTATTGTTAGGTCGGCTGGATTATATTGTGACTCCTTAGACTCCTATATATAGAAAGGAGGTTTTGTCATTTGTATCATCCAAGAATTGTTCATTTATGTAATGTAAAGGAGGTTGCCCCCTCGAAGAGGCTGAATTCTAAGGCGTTGATCTATCTTTTCTATCTTTTCTTGAGCTGGTTTCATAACATGCTAGACCTATATGTAAAATTAGACCTCGTTAAAATAACAGAAATTTTCCAGACCTTCATCATAGAAGACCACCATACTCCCACAGATAGTCCACATTATGCTGCCACCATTTTTTCAGAGAGAGGCAGACAGATAATTACCATGCTCTCTTGCATCCTAGGATATACCTCAGATGAGCATGTGGATGAGGTTATCCTGGCCTTTCTCTCCATCTTCACCCCAGGCAAGCCTCCTGCTATCATGTACAATTATGCTCAGTTCATTGCAGACAGGATGCATGAATAGTTCACTAGACTGCAAACTGAAAGAGTTTTCAAGTACTCTTTAGTGTTATTTCACATGTTTTTGTATTATCAAGCAGATAAATTCCCTGTCCACATCCAGAAGTTGGATACCAAGGGGAAAGAGAGGTCAATTATTTATTCGACACCTTTGATCCAGAAATACTCCACTACATTCACCTATAAAGACTTCATTGATTCATATCTAATCATGAACATGCTGACCAGTACCACTTGGCCCAGAATCAGCCAAGAAATCAAGAGGGTGTTACAGTTGGCCAAGAACAACAAGGTGGGAGACTGGTATCAATACCAGAACCACACTCAAATCAAAGTTTATGGATTCCAACTTGCCCCTTATAAAACTCCCAAATGCCTCCCTATGAGGATATTTGCACTTGAATATTTTAGGTTGATCATCAATTTAGATGAAGTCAACTTCATAGCAGCTAGGAAAAAGACCCAATTTAAAATGACAATAAATTGGGCCCCTTCATATGTAATAACAGAGACGCTGGACCTGAGGTTGACAAGATATTGCAGGACATGAAATTCAAGAACAAATTCATGTGGTAGTATGACCCTCATGGGGTTATAAATAAGTTAAGACTCAAGGTCAAATTGGGACCTTTCATCCACCACCCAAGACCTGATATTGAGCAGTTTTCCAACCAATCAGAATGGTTGGAAAATACATTAATTGACATGGATAACACAATAGTGGATGTAGAGAACACACTCATTGATGTTGAAAAGCAAATTGACCAGAGTTCTTTCCTGCAAGTTCCAGAACTAGGGGAACCAATGAATAATCCTCCTGTTTTACAGACCCCAGCAAATGAGGAGAGGAATCCAAAAAGAAACAGGGAGGAGGGTTCTAGTTCTACCATGGAGACCACAGATGAGTACTTTGAACTCAGAAAAAGGCCCAAGCTAAATCCTATGTCTGAACAGGAAGAAAACATTGAATCAATGGAAATCACTGACACTGAAACAATGGGGCAAAGAAGCAAAGACACAACTGCTTTAGGAGAGACACAACAACCATCAACCTCCAACACTCAAATGATTGAGAGACAACTAAGTGTTGAGGTTTCCTCCTTCACTAGGCCAACTGATAAAGAAAGAGACATTAAAGACAGGTACAAGGAGATTAAGATGAGAAATGAGAAGTTGAAGGCTGAAACATATGCCCAATACTTCAAACACACACCAGCCAACCAGAGCAGGTTGATGTCAGCTTTTGACATCAAAGTAGGAAAGATACAAGTCTCATTCATGTAACCAATTGTCTAGCAGCCAAAGACCTCAGCTGATTACAAAAAAAATGATTTTGAGGTATTGTCCATGGATGTTTATCCCATTGACCAGATATAATTTCACAAGTAGGCTGGAGAGATGATTTACTTAACCCTAACAGGAAAGGCCATGGCTGCACACAGGGTGCAAGGTTCACTGGACAATATCACATCCCAATATAAATTGGAAAAGGCCTCCTCACAGGCCAAATACAACAGGATCAAGTCATTGGAGGACTTGGTCGTTGAGCTAGGCCATGATCCAAGTGACATTAAAGCTGGTGAAAAGTTGATCAAGAAGAAGAATGAGGATATAGCAACTCTCAAGAAACGACTAAAGCTACCTCATTTAGAACACCCACAAACAAAAGAGGTCCTAGAGAACCAAACAAATCATGAGGAAATGATGGACCTGGTGCTTCAATTGAATGATCAGCTAAAGGAGATGGAAAAGCAATTGGATAGCTTGATACATGTAAAACAAGCTAGTCTAGATAATTCCCTTGCCACTGTTATCCCAATAGTAACTACTGCAGTACCTTCCACTTTGGTAGCATCCTTAACTCGTACAGCTCCAATGGCTATAGCACTGCCAGCTTCTACACCATCTACATCAGCAACAGGGTCTACAACAACAGGGTCAACAGGTGATGAGGCAAGCAGATTGATCAAGGAAATGGAAGCCATTCAGACCAATGAACTGAACAAGCTCAAGGAGAAGGTGACCAGTCTTGAAACTGACTACAAGCTTGCCCAAATCATGCACAAGGAAGAAGTGCAGAAAGCCACTAGAATGAATGAAAGAATAAAAATCTCGGAGAAGGAACTTACATTGAAGGAACCCCTTGGACAGGATAAGGAAAAATTGTGGGCCAATATCATTGACTCTATCAATGATATTTGGCAATCCATCCAAGTAATTTTTGAGCAGACTGACTTAATAAAACAGGCTACAGAAGCCATACAGAGAGTAAAAGCAGAACTTGGAGACATGCCAGAGTAAGCTACAAGGATCATTCACTTCCTCAACTCGAAAAACAAGTATGAGTTGCAGGAATTAGAGATACCTGACAGAACATGTACAATTTTCGAAGTGAAAAGGGCCCTCACCAAGAGGAATTTAATGTTAAACCTGGAAGACAAGTGCCAAACCATGCAACTAGCCACTGACAGATTCATGGTTAAATATAAAATTTTGAGGCAAAAGGGTTTACCAGATCCCTTGGTAATAAATGATAAATTAATGGCACAAGAGGACTACAATAGAAAAATCAGAGAAGTAGACAGAGATCAAGTGAATACTTCATCCATGAAGGACATACCTACTAGCAAGGTCTTATACCAAACTTTTGAGAAATTGTTTTACCTCCAGCATGAGGTAAAACACATTTTTGTGAATAAGCCCGCTTTTACCAAGTATACAAAGGCAGATGAGATTTACAGGAATATGATGAATATACAATTACCAGATATCGAAACATGGGAAAAATTAAATGACTTACTGTAGAAATACATAGTCAAAAGGAAAAAATGTACAGTAAGAGTAAAAAGGCACTGTAAAAGGATAATGACAGGTCACCTAGGTCAAAGTGTATAAGATGAAAGTGTATCAGTTGAAAGGTCAAAGTAAATAGAACATCCAGCGTGAAGACAAAACAACAAAGTAGAGATTAAAAGGCAAAATATCAAAGATTAAAGACAGCACATCCTAATAAACAGGGACAACAAACAACAATTCAATAGCTGCCTCTATCTTCTTGCATGAAGATATTTCTTTCTCCTAGATTAGTTCCCAAGATAGTTTGGGATATTTTGTAAATTATTTTTGTATAAATACTTCATAATTCGAATTATTGAGTGTGGATTGCTATACATTTGTAGAGTTATTTTGATCTTAAACCTAAGGGTTATTGTACCAATTTTCAAGTCAGCAGACTGGAGCAATTAATAAAGAGATTGCATTATAGGATTCATGTGTAGAGCTATTACAGTGAAGTGAAATATTTTCTTTGTCAATATGTTATTTTCTTATGTTTTTCACAAACTTAAATGTTATCTAAAGTTGAATGAATCAACTGGAAGTTTATCTCAGAATTTTTTTAAGTACACTTTTTTAAATAGTTAATCATTTACATGTTTTCTTATGATATCTGGATCTGAGAATCCTTAATTTCTCTCCCATCCTGGTTGACCTCTTTCATTTTCCTCATAATCCGGCCTAAGGAACCCTTAATTTCTCTTTGGATCCGATCGAAAATCACTTCACCATCCAACCTTGAGATCTGAAGTAACTCTGCTATCTTGCCCTGTAGGCATTGTTTTTAGAACTTGATCTAGCCCTGTTTGCCTGACATTTGACCCCATAGCCCAATGGTAAAAGACATCCCTCTTTTCATCTAAGTAAGTTACCCCACCACCAAATCTAAATTAGAACCCAAGCACAATCGTAACTACCCTAAAATCAAATAACTAAACAAAGTTAAATAAAAAAGAGAGAGCCCTCTCTGAGAATTAGGAAGGCTAGATCCTAATCTCCAAAGTTGGTTTGTGGTTACCTCAAATCATTTCTTTCTCGAGAACTCAAGAAAAGTATTGGAGTGATAACATATTGGCGACCATATTGGGGACTTCGATCCTCAATGTAATAAAACTTTAAGGATACCTTAAATTTTATCTTGTGCCCCCTCAGGTCATTTCAAGAGTGTCTTTAAAAAGTTTCATAAAAGTAATTAAAAAGTTAAAATTCTAGCTCCCAAAAAGACTCACTATACCAGGGAAAATCTAGATCCAAACCCTGCTACCATAGTTGACGACCCAGACAGGATTTTAAGAAAACCAAAAAAGGTAGAAACTCAAGTAGGTAGTAGCTAGTTAGTTAAAGCAAATTCACTGCTCGAGTAATTATCAACCTCAGAGGAAATTCCATTTGATTTGTCATTTGATCTCTCATTGTTTAGAACTATATCAGAGAATGAAATTCATGAAATTGTGTTAGACCCTAATTTTATTCAATTCATTGAGTAAAAAAAGGTGCCTATACATCCAGATTTAGATAAATTTGTGTTGGATATTTTTGACAAGTTAGAAGCTTTAAGCTCCACATTGATAAGCCATATAGATGATGCTTACCTTCAAGAATCAGTTGAACTAGCTACCCTCACTGTTGTTGCCTCTGAAATTTTTGCACAATCTTCAAATACTGTAAATACACCTTCATTTACTACCACCTCACCAATTGTATCCACCACAGTCCATTCCGCTAAAACAATCATTCATCAGCTTCCTATCCAACAAAACTCCTCATCCTCATCTAGTTCATCTCCATCTATTTCAAGCCCTACCACAAGTACCAACACTTTACCCCCTAGTCAAGCCAAAATCTTAGCCATGGCAGACAGATATGCACCTTTGGTTTTACCAGTGCAACTCCATGCCATGCCCCAAGATTATCAAAGAAAAATCTTTTTGTTTGATGCTACTAGTCAGTATACTACCCAACAACATGTGAACAAAATGACTGACTATTTTGAGTTGCATGAGATTGATGAATCTGATGTCCAAATGAGGTTGTTTACCCAAACATTAACTGGGGATGTTAAGAAATGGTTCAAATCTTTACCTACTAATCATATTTCAAACTTAGCTGCTTTTCATAGATTGTTTATTGATAGATGGGAGAGAAATAAAAACCCTCTGCAAATACTTTTTGAATATGATAACATTAGAAGAGCTCATAATGAGTCACTTTAGGATTATTGTACTAGGTTCAATAGCATCTACAATGCAATCCCTGCTAATATTAATCCTCCACCAGACCTAGTATTAATCAAATTCCCTGATGGTTTTGACACTGATATGTCATACCAGTTAAGGGAAAGAAACACTGAAACGCTGGAACAAATGCAAAGTAATGTTGTTAATGTAGAAGCCAATCTATTAGCTAAGAAAGCTAGAATGAGAAATGAAAAGAGAGTTGTCATTAAAGAGGAAACTTCCACTTCTGATGGTAGAAAAGATATTCAATCAAAGAGTGTAGAGAGAATAATGGATAGATTAGAAAACATGGAAAGAAAAACTCAGTGGGAGAACCAACAACGACCCCCAATAAGAAACCCCAACTTCAGGAAGAATCCTAACTCTGGAAAGAATGCAATATCAGATTAGCGAATTAGACCACCCTTCCAGGAAAACTATGCTGAGGGTTCACAAAGCAATGAAGGAGAGGATGACACCCAGATAAACTTATTAGGAATAGAAAATGAAGATGTTGTTTTTCTTACTTAGGAAGAACAAGAATTGTACATGCTCCAACAATTGCAATTAGAATCTGGGGAATCCGTTGACTTTAAACAAGGCTATGAATCTGCCATATATCAGGTTCACAAACATTATAGCTTAAGAAGTAAAAAGAACAATGAAACTCCCACTAAGAGATCAATCCAGACCCAAACTAAAAAGATAACAGAATCCCCTGTAACCAAAATCTTGCAAATCCTCTCTAAGGGAACTCAGGAGATTTCTAGCCCAAAAACTGTAGATATAACTTCATCTGAAACTCAAACTGAAACAGTTACTCAAAAAATTCGAAATAAGGGAATTCAAAACAAAACTGCTGAAACACAGACCAAAGTACCTAATACTGAAAAGGAAGATAAAAACACACAGACCACATTTGCTAAAGAAGATCTCATCAAATCAAGCAAAACTCAATTTCCTTTCAACATTAAAACTGAGATAGCAAAATTGAAAATATCAATCCCTTTGACTGAGCTAGTGAAAAATGAATCATATAGATTACAGATCACTCAAACATTGAATATAGGTGAAGGGGAGGATGTTTTGAATTTGAATGATGATTAGCATGAGTTATTGTTTGTCCCTGAAGTAAATGACACACATCAGCAAGGGGGTATCCCTCCTTTCTACATTAATTTAAACATTCATGACAAAATATTACATAATGCTATGCTAGACTCAAGAGCATCCCATAACTTAATGCCAAAGGAAATCATGGCGAGAGTAAACTTAGATATCACCAGACCATATAAGGACTTATTTTCCTTTGACTCTATCCAAGTTAAATGCATTGGCCTAATCAAGGATTTGTGTGTGACGCTAGTCCAGTGCCCAACAAAGAGTATTGTGATGGACATAGTAGTTGTTGACAACCCACCGATATATGGAATGTTGTTATCTCGCTCATGGGGAGAAAAATTGCAGGGATGTTTATAATTAGATCTATCATATGCCACCATATCTGTTTTTGGTCAAAAAAGAAAACTGTATAGAGAGACCTTGATGAAATACATGGTGAGTAGTGTAGAAAAAACACAGAATTTCCCTCTTTACTCCTTGAATTCTGATATGGACTCTTTCATCTTGTACAATTCAAACCATGAAAAAAAGGAAATCACAGCTGTAGAACAGAAATACAAAACACCTGACAGTGAAAACATTTTTCATGAATCACTATGGCATTTGGATTTTGATGGATCTATGAATAGACCAGGAGTAGGTGCAGGAGCATGGATTCACAACATGGAGAATAATCATTCTGAAGGTCACGCATTTAGGTTAAATTTTAAATGCACAAATAACATGGTATAATATGAAGCTCTAATATTAGGACTACAAGTGGTTAGAAAACTTGGAGCCAAGAGAGTTTCTATAATGGGAGACTCAAAATTGATTATTAAACAGATCAAAGGTGAATACTTTGTAAATAATCCCAGACTAAGCCAATATAGAGAGACTGTCCTAGATTTGATCAAAGACCTTCTGGAAACAAACTTTGTTGCCATTCCTATGAAATAGAATATGCAAGCCCACAGTCTGGCCACTTTTGCTAGCACCTACAAACTGCCTTTTCAGCCCAACCACTAGTACACTGCAAAAGTGAGGCATAGGCCTGTCATACCTGATAATTTGAAATATTGGCAGATTTTCTCACAGGATTCTCAAATTTATGATTTCATGAATTCTGAAGGTGAGTTTCAGAATTGTAATATAGATACAAATTGTACAGTAGACAATGACATAGATAGTGGTATAGATGTAAATATTTTAGATATTGCTAAACCCACTAATTTCACTAAACTAGAAGTAGATAACTTAGAAAATGTAGAAATAGAAGAAATAATGAATGATGATCATGAAATTCTATACCTTAAAAATAATGTTTTTCCTAAGGGATTAGTCCCATTAGAATATTTATTTGATTCGAATGATGTAGCTAGGAACCCAAAAATGGAGCCTTTACGAGCAGATATAGAAGAATGTAACATAGGAACTGAAGAAAAACCTAAACTCATTAAAATATCAAAAGCCTTATCTCCTGATGAAAAAGTTGAATACATAAATCTATTTAAAGAGTTTCAAGATGTATTTTCCTGGAGTTATGAATACCTGAGGTCTTATGACACCAGCATAATTCAACACAAGATACCTATCAAAGAAGATAATAAACCTTTCAAATAGAAACTTAGGAGAATTAATTCAGTTCTTATGCCATCTATTGAGAAGGAATTAAAGAGAATGTATGATGCCCAAATCATAGCTCCCATTAGATATTCAGTTTGGGTCTCAAACTTAGTCACTACTAGGAAAAAGACAGGAGAAATTAGGCTCTGTGTTGATTTCAGAAATATGAACAAAGTCTCATTGAAAGATAACTATCCTCTCCCAAAAATGGACCATGTTCTTCAGAGGGTAGTAGGTTCATCCAGAATTTCATTTCTTGATGGATTTTTTGGATATAACCAAATCTTAGTTCAACCAGAGGACCAGGAAAAACCTACATTTACTACTCCTTGGGGTACTTTCATGTATTTGAAAATGCCTTTTGGATTAATGAATGCAGGAGCAACATTTCAAAGAGCTATGGATATAACTTTTGCTAAAGAAATCTGTGACTTCCTAGCTCTTTACCAAGATGACATCACAGTCTTTTCTAAATCTGACAATGAACATCTAGATCACCTGAGAAGAGTTTTTATTAAATGCAAAAATTTTGGGATTTCCTTAAATCCCAAAAAAACACTCCTTGGTCTATAAGAAGGTAAACCCTTGGGAAATATAATATCCAAATATGTAATTAGAATAGATCTTACTAGAATACAGGAAATATTGACCATCACTCATCCTAGAAACATCAAAGAATTATAATCATTTTTAGGCAAAATAAATTTTCTTAGGAGATTCATTTCAAATTTAGCAGAATTGATTAGAGAACTAAATAACATGTTAAGAAAAGATTCAGCACTTAAATGGACAGTGGAAGCTAAACAATATTTTGAGGCCATCAAACAAGCCCTTACCAATACTCTAGTCCTTATAAGTCCTGACTTTCAAAAATATTTTATAATTTTTTCTTTTGCTTCGGAACATACTATTGCAGCAGTCTTGTTGCAAAAGAATGATCAAGGATATGAACAACCCATTGCATTTTTCAGTAAATCTTTAAGAGATGCAACACTAAAATACAACATAATGGAAAAATAGGCATTAGCTTTATTAAAAGCTATTAAAGATTTTAGAGTATACATCTTATATTCACACATCATTGCTTATGTTCTGAATTTAGTAGTAAAGGACATTTTGATGCAAAATGGGCCTGAAGGGAAGAGAGGCAAATGGATTGCCACTATTTTGGAATATGGCATAGAAATAAAGCCTACAAAACTTATCAAAGGCTAAGGTTTAGCCAAACTCATGGTTGAATCAAACTGTTAGGCCCTAGATATAAATTTCATTGATGCCCTGGATGATCAGGAAGAGATGGCGACTCCACAGATCAATGAACCTTTTACAGATTCACCTTGGTATGCAGATATCATATTTGTCTTGCTAAACTTACAAGCTCCGCCTAGTTTATCTAGAACTAAAGCTAGATTTTTGAAAATGAAATCAATGAGATATTGCATCATAGATAATGCTTTATTTTGGAAAGATACATTTGGTGGTATTATATTAAACTGTTTATTGAAATATGAAACTGATAAAATTATGCAAGAATTTGATGCAGGAGATTGTGGAGGACACTTGTATTGAAAGACTACTGCTGACAAAATTCAAAGGGCTGGTTTTTACTGGCCCACTCTTTTTGCAGATGTTAAGAAACATGTGACCTCCTGTCATAAATGTCAGATATTTGAGGGAAAAAGATAGCTTTTACCTTTACCTCTCAAAACCATCTCCACAGAAGTCTCATTTCAACAATGGGGTTTAGACTTCATTGGAGAAATTCACCCAGCCTCCTCAACCTAGCATAAATGGATTTGACAACCACTTATTACTTTACCAAATGGATAGAATCCATCCCTCCTAGACAAGCCACAAACTTTGTCATTATCTTGTTCCTTAAAAATAATATCCTGTCAAGATTTGGATGCCCCCAAAAGCTCATTACTGATAATGCAGCTGCTTTTAAATCCAAGAAAATGGTAGACTTTTGTAACAAATATCACATCACCCTTGGCCATTCCACTGCCTATTAGCCTCAAGGTAATGGAATTTCACAATCCTCTAACAAAAGCCTTATTGACCAATATCATTAAGAAATTACTGGAAGATAACAAAAAGATGTGGAACAAAAAGTTAGTCAATGCCTTATGGGCAGACAGACTAACTACCAAAAAGTCCATTGGTACATCTCCTTATCAGTTAGTATATGGAATGGATGTTGTTTTTCCATCCTCTTTAGGAGTGCCAGTGATGAAGATCATCCAGGAGTTGCAGGTAGAACCAAATGATATCCAGAGGAGGATAAATCAAACAATACACTTGCAACAAACCAGAGAAGAAGTCTATGTCAAATCACAAGTAATCAAGGGTAAAATCAAAAAGATTTTTGATAAAAAGACTAAAGATGATGATTTTTACATAGATGACAAAATACTTAAATGGGATTCTAGAAGTGAACACAAGGGCAAACATGGCAAATTTGATTTCCTGTGGCAAGGCCCTTATGTCATTTATGATTACAGAGGTAGTAATGCATTTTTCTTGAGAGAGATAGATGGATCAGATCTACCAGGAGGACCTGTCAATGGTAGAATGCTAAAGAATTACTTTTCCACATATTAACAACAATTCACTTTCCATTACTCATTGTATATAACAGTGCAAACTTTAGATTGGATTCGATGGTAATCTTTTGAAGTTGAAGCCTGAAGAGAAGGCCTCGAGCTTTGAAGGTTTCACCATCATAGGTATGAATAAAGCAGAATCGCGGAAGAACAGTTTACAAGGTAACTTCAGTCACAGTTTCAAAGGCTACTGATCTTAAATTTCTTGACATTTCACCAGGAAATGCCATCGACATGTGGAGCCACTGTTAGGGTCCTATAATAATAGGATTCATAATTTTGAATTGGATATGGTTAGTCTTGTAATATTGTACATACTTTTGTTTTCTGTAAAATGTTTTCCATATTAAAAAATTAAAAAATGTAAAGAGGATATGTCCTAAAAGAATAATCAAAGGACAAAAAAGAAAAAGGAAACGATCAAAAAAATGAAAAATATGAACCCCAAAAAAGAAATAAAACAGATCATGAGAGTGTGAAAAATCAAATGCCATTACTTTTTACTTTACTATGCAAAATAAGGTTGTGTGCAACTTTTAGAAATGCCACAATCCATGATGCTCAAACAGTTTAATCTTGACTCATTCATGTTTTAAATTTTATGTTGATAGATAGAGAGTAAAGATCTAGCCAAGTTGTTTAACCTTGGCAGATCAATAGTTAGGTAGAGAATAAAAATATGCTCATCAGCTTAATCTGAGCCATTGGAAGTTATAAGGTTAGAATTAGATAGTTTGCTTGTCAAAAGAGAAGGAAATAAAGGGTTTGCAAGCTCAAATGCACCCAATAAAATGAAGAAAAAAATGTTAGGATAAATAGAGGGTAGGTAGAAGAAAGGTTGCAAATGTACAAGGTTTCTCAGTCAAATGCACATTTATCATGCTTAATCCTATGTTTCATGTGCATGAGCATTTCTAAGAGTGAAAAGGTATTCACAAGCTTATTTAACAAATTCCCCCTCGTTTCATTTCACCCTCACATACTTACTAATTTCCCCATTATCTCATCATTTCTTATTAAATACCCTTTTTCCCTTCATTTTGACCCTTATCCCTTGGTTTCACACATTTCCCCAGTAAATTACCTTGCAAAACTCACCCCCTTACCCAAAACCCCTTTTCCCTAGTGTGAAACCCATTCCCCATTGCAAATATTTCCATCCCCCTTATTAATTTCCCTATTTTCCTTCAAAACCCATAAAAAGCCCCTTATCCTAAGTTTTTATCCCCCCTCATAATTTAACTAACTCCCCATTTCATATTTCACCGATAAACCCCTTTTAACCCACCAACCCTTGCTATAGTTAAAAGACCCCGCCACAATAACCCCTGGTCCCACTTTAATAAACCCGTGGCTTATATTAAATCCTGGCTTTATTGTATTAATTAATTACAATTGTTTGTAATTAAACCCCAAGCCCCACAAATCCTGGCCCTGATTCCCTCCATGAATCTTGACCATGCGACAGTCGTCCGATCTCCCATACCCAGATCCGATGGTGCGCATCCATATTACGCACATTCACCGTCCGACTGTTAGCAGCCCAAGAGCACGCGAGATTTGCAATTTTGCCCGGGCATTGTTTTGCTACGTGGCAGCCCCATGCTAGATCGCATGCTCCTAAGGAAATACTGCCTTCCCTCCAAAAGTGGAGTGATGGCCCAAAAAACCACCTCCCCGCCAAGACCAAAAACCATCCACTGTTCATTTATAAATTTCACGACAAAATGTAACCGTTGCCAGTTAAAAGGCTGGAGAAGCCCCATTTCACCCTTTTCGCTCATTTTCACTGTGAATGCTGCTCAAGCCATTCTGCGACACCTTGAACCTCTACAACCAAAATTGATCACCAGCCTACCTTCTAAAGCTCCATTGCTGGAGTAAGGATAGATTCCTAAACCAAAATGAGGACATCTACCTTTGGGAATCCAATTTAACCAAGTGTTTATTCCCAGAAGTGCACCCATTCCGTGATATCATACATTTATGTCATGCCTGCTATATTCCTAGCCAAAGGGCTATTGTTGTCCCTAACCAGCAATTGTTATTCACCATCATTGTAGAATCCATCAACCAAATGCTATAGGTCCAACCCAGCCCAAATGAAACCCCACTGTCTATTAGTGACTTGCTAGACCTATATGTAAAATTAGACCTCGCTAAAATAGCACAAATTTTCTAGACCTTCATCATAGAGGACCGCCATACTCCCACACATAGTCCACCTTATGCTGCCAACATTTTTTTAGAGAGTGGCAGACTGATAAATACCATGCTCTCTTGCATCCTAGGATATACCTCATATGAGCATGTGGATGAGGTTATCTTGGCATTTCTCTCCATCTACACCCCACGCAAGCCTCCTGCTATCATGTACAATTATTCTTAGTTCATTTCAAATAGGATGCATGAATAGTTCACCAGACTACGAACTGAAAGAGTTTTCAAGTACTATTCAGTGTTATTTCACATGTTTTTGTATTATCAAGCAAATAAATTCCCTGTCAAAATCCAAAAGTTGGATACCAAGGGGAAAGAGAGGTCAGTTATTTATTGGACACCTTTGATCCAGAAATACTCCACTACATTCACCTATAAGGACTTCATCAATTCATTTGTCCATCCAGTCATGAACATGCTGACGAGAACCCCTCAGCCCAGTATCAGCCAAGAAATCAAGAGGGTGTTACAGTTGGCCAAGAACAGCAAGGTGGGAGACTGGTATGTATACCAGAACCACACTGAAGCCAGAGTTTATGGATGCCAACTTGCCCCTTATAAACTGCCCAAAGACCTCCCTATGAGGATATTTGCACTTGAATATTTTTGGCAGATCATCAATTCAGATGATGTCAACTTCCTAGCAGCTAGGAAGAAGACCCAATTTAAAATGAAAATCAATTGGGCCCCTTCATATGTAATAACAGGGAAGTTGGACCTAAGGCTAACAAGATATAGCAGGACATGAAATTCAGGAATAGCTTCATGTGGCAGTATGACCGTCATGGGGTCATAAATAAGTTAAGGCTCAAGGTCAAATTTGGACCTTTCATCCACCACCCAAGACCTGATATTGAGCATTTTGCCAACCAATCAGAGTGGTTGGAAAATACATTAATTGACATGGATAACAAAGTAGTGGATGTAGAGAACACACTCATTAATGTTGAAAAGCAAATTGACCAAAGTTCTTTCTTGCAGGTTCCAGGACTAGGGGAACCAATGAATAATCCTCCTGTTTTACAGACCCTAGCAAATGAGGAGAGGAATCCAAAAAGAAATAGGGAGGAGGGTTCTAGTTTTTCCATGAGACCACAGATGAGTACTTTGAACTTAGAAAAAGGCCCAAGATAAAGAAAGAGACATTAAAGACAGGTACAAGGAGATTAAGAAGCAAAGACACGACTGCTTCAGGAGAGACAAAACAACCATCGACCTCCAACACTCAAATGATTGAGAGACAGCTAAGTGTTGAGGTTTCCTCCCTCACTAGGCCAGTTGATAAAGAAAGAGACATTAAAGACAGGTACAAGGAGATTAAGATGAGAAATGAGAAGTTGAAGGCTGAAACATACGCCCAATACTGCAAACACACACCGATGAACCAGAGCAGGTTGATGTCAGATTTTGACATCAAAGTAGGAAAGATGAAGGTCTCATTCATGCTGCCAACTGTCCTATAGCCAAAGACCTCAGCTGATTACAGAAAAACCGATTTTGAGGTATTGGCCAGGGATGTTCATCCCATTGACCAGATAGAATTTCACAAGAAGGTTGGAGAGATGATTTACTCCACCCTAATAGGAAAGGCCATGGTTGCACATACGCAGCATGGTTCACTGGACAATATCACAACCCAATATAAATTGGAAAAGGCCTCCTCACAGGCCAAAGACAATAGGATCAAGTCATTGGAGGACTTGGTCATTGAGTTAGGCCATGATCCAAGTGACATTAAAGCTGCTGAAAAGTTGATCAAGAAGAAGAATGAGGATATAGCAGCTCTCAAGAAACAACTAAATTTGCCTCATTCAGAACACCCACAAACAAAAGAGGTCCTAGAGAACCAAATAAATCATGAGGAAATGATGGACCTGATGCTTCAATTGAATGATCAGCTAAAGGAGATGGAAAAGGAATTGGATAGCTTGATACAGGTAAAACAAGCTAGTCTAGAGAATACCCCTGCACTATTATCCCAACAGTAACTACTGCAGTACCTTCCACTTTGGTAGCTTCCTTAGCTCCTATAGCTCCAATGGCTACAACACTATCAGCTTCTACACCCCCTACATCAGCAACAGAGTCAACATGTGATGTGGCAAGTAGATTGGTCAAAGAAACGGAAGACATGTCCATTCAAACCAATGAAATGAAAAAGCTCAAGGAGAAGGTGACCAGTCTGGAAAATGACTACAAGCTTGCCCAAATCGTGCATAAGGAAGAAGTGCGGAAAGCCACTAGGATGAATGAAAGAATAAAAATCCTGGAGAAGGAACTTACATTGAAGGAACCCCTTGGACATGCTAAGGAACAATTGTGGGCCAATATCATTGACTTTGTCAATGATATTTGGCCATCAATCCAAGTAATTTTTTAGCAGATTGACTTAATAAAATAGGCTACAAAAGCCATACAGAGAGTAAAAGCAAAACTTGGAGACATGCGAGAGGAAGCTACAAGGATCATTCACTTCCTTAACTCGAAAAACAAGTATGAGTTGCAGGAATTAGAGATACCTAACAGAACAGGTACAATATTCGAAGTGAAAAGGGTCCTCACCAAGAGGAATTTAATGTTAAACCTGGAAGACAAGTGCCAAACCATGCAACTGGCCATTGACAGCTTCATGGTTAAATTTGAAATTTTGAGGCAACAGGGTTTACCAAATCCCTTGGCAATAAACGATAAATTAATGACACAAGAGGACTACAATAGAAAAATCAGAGAAGTAGTCAGAGATCAAGTGAATACTTCATCCATGAAGGGCATACCTACTGGTAAGGTCTTATACCAAACTTTTGAGAATTTGTTTTACCTCCAGCATGAGGTAAAACACTTTTTTGTGAATAAGCCTACTTTTACCAAGTATATAGAGGCAGACAAGATTTACAGTTATATGATGAATATCCAATTACCAGATGCCAAAACATGGGAAAAATTAAATGACTTACTGTAGAAATACACAATCAAAAGGTAAAAATGTATAGTAAGAGTAAAAAGGCACTGTAAAAGGATAATGACTGGTCACCTAGGTCAAAGTGTATCAGATGAAAGTGTATTAGTTGAAAGGTCAGAGTAAATAGAACATCCAGCGTGAAGACCAAATAACAAAGCAGAGATTAAAAGGAAAAATATCAAAGATTGAAGATAGCACAGCCTAATAAATAGGGACAACAAACAACAGTTCAATAGCTGTCTCTATATTCTTGCATGAAGATATTTCTTTCTCCTATATTAGTTCCCAAGATAATTTGGGATATTTTGTAAATTATTTTTGTATAAATAATTCATAATTCGAATTATTGAGTGTGGATTGCTATACATTTGTAGAGTTATTTTGATCTTAAACCTAAGGGTTATTGTACCAATTTTCAGGTCAAAAGACTAGAGCAAGTAATAAAGAGATTGCATTACAGGATTCATGTGTAGATTGAGAATCAATTGGACCAGTCGAAGGGATCACATTTTAGTGTATGTGCATAGTCAACTGAGACTAATTGTCGATTTGTAGTCGAAAGGAAAATCACCACAACTAAAATTTGTCAAAAAATAGTTAAAAACCCTAAGATTCTCAAGATCTTAGACAATGATATTCAACCACTTGTGTTGGATCAAGATGTGCTTTGAATTAGGGATTTTCATACCTATAAATAGAGCAAGATCATTGGAAGGAATATTAAGGTCTAAAACATGCCTCCTAAGGAAAATAATAAAATAATAGTTAAAATAATAAATATGAATTATGAATTTTTAAAGGAGAAAAAAATATATATTTTTAAAATGTATTTGAAGATTGTCTCCTTATAGGTTTACTAAAAATTCAAGTGTATACACATGTTCTATGCATAATTAAATTCCAAATCCAAAAAGTATGCATTCTACATATTTTTGAGCAAATGCAAAACAAAAATATCGAAAATAAATGAAAACGCACGTTTCTTTCTTTTTTTCATGTATTTGCAAATCTTCGAAGTGGGTCTACTCAAACGTAACCATATTGGTTACTCATTGGATGTAAAATTTACTTCTATATGAAACATGCATATATAATTGAAATTTGAGTAAACCTATAAGGAGAAAAGCCAAAAGTAGAATTACAATGGGTAGTTTCCTTCTTTTTCCTGCAAATATATTTACCCTCGGAAATGGAATCATCATAAAGTTGACTTTGTTAGTACATTTTATTTTGGGACCCACTTTTTACCGTAAAATTCCCTAATGTGTAAGGTTGATGAAGGATGACGTAATATAAATGCAATAGTCTTAGATTTTGACCAAGGTTGACATTCAGGGTAGACTCACTATAATATTTGGTTGAAAGAGAAATGGAGCTCAAAGATTAGTTGGTTTTCCGAGTTAAAATTTTTTAGGGTAAAACATGTGTGTTTGTGTAATAATTTACGGTGTGCCATTATTTATTTTTTGATCTTTAACTTATTTAATGATCTTTAAGGGTTTATATTAATTGAGCTTCTACTTTGGCTTATATGTGTAATTGACTCTATATTTGGACATTTTGTATTTGAAGTATAAATTAGGCGCCTTAAACACAACATATTATATCAGAGCTAATTTTGGATACAAAGTAAGGTCTCAATTGTCAAACGCTGAGGATCTTAAGCCCTCCATTCAAGAGCATCATTCTCTATTAGATCAAAGATAACCCTATTTGAATATGGGTCTTAAGATAGAAATTTAGTTAAAGAAGGATGGCTAGTAGTACAAGAATTGAGACTGAGAAGTTTAATGGCTATAATTTTTACCTTTGGAAGCTTAAAATGGATGATATCCTCATAAATTGAGAACAATGAATTATTGTTCAACCTAGAACACATCTAAATGGACTATCAACATAGGATTGGGATAAACTTGAAAGAAAAACAAAGTGTACAATCTTACTTTGTCTTACAAATTTGGTGTTCATGAATGTCTTGGGGGAAGACACTATCAAGGGATTGTGAGATGAGTTGGGAAACTATACCAATCAAAAGCATTGGTTAACAAGTTGTTTCTTTAAAAGAAACTATACATTTTGAGGATGAGAGAGGGTGATTCAGTCACAAAATCCTTCATACATTTAATGCTATGACCAATCATTATTGACCGTGGATATCTCTATTACAAACAAGAAAAATGTCTCTCTCTCTCTCTCTCTCTCTCTCTCTCTCTCTCTATATATATATATATATATATATATATATATATATATATATATATATATATATATATAGATATAGATATTGAGTTCTTTGCTAGAATAACATGATAGTCTACTTGTAGCTGTCAGGAGTAATACTACCACACTAACTCTTTCTGATGTTGTGGGATCACTATTATCAGAAAATATGACACGAAGAAACATGGAAGGATTAACTAAATATAATCTATCGGTAAGAGGTTAACTCATAAATAAAGGTAATGTTAAATTCTCCAAAGGAACATCTAAGTTTCTAGCTAAGTTGAGAAGAAGATGCTAGAAATGTGGTAAAGGAGGGGATTACAAAAGAGATTGAAAGTCAAATATTCCTTAGCAATGTAAGGGATCTAATGAATATTAAACTAAAGGAGAAATTCTTCAGATGGAGTAGGAGATGTGTATTTACAATTGAAAATTACATAGTCATATGACAATGCAAGGTTGATTGACCTAGGAACATCCTATCATGTCACAACCATAGGGATTGGTTCTGCAAGTATGAAGAATATCGTGAAGGGGGTGTTTCCCTAGGGGCAAACGACAACCTAGACATTTGGTCAAAGTTGAGTTCGACCACTTACTAAAGGAAAGTTGAAGTAGAACATTCCCATGGGTACTACATATTCCAAGTTTGGATCGAAACTTGATATATATCATTCAAATAAATGATGCAAGTGTGCACATTGTAATCAAGAAGGATTCATGCAAAAAGGTTCATAAAGTGATGGTATTGATGACAAGTGTTTTTATTGGGGCATTGCACAAGTTGTTAAAGCATGGTGACCTAAGTCGATGTAATAGTGTAGTCGTCTCTGAATTGATAGGATAGCCTGTTGTCTAGTCAACAAAACCATTTTGTGACATCAATGAATGGGACACATTGGAGAAAAATAACTTTAATCTATTCAATGTAAAGGTATGGTCAAAGTTTTTCTTAGTAAGTCTTTACAAGTTGATTTCTATGAATAATGTTTTTATGGGAAACAAAATCATGTAGGATTCCAATCTAGCACTGAAAGGGTTAAAGGAATTTTGGAGCTAATTCATACTGACATATTTGGGCTAGTACCAATGCAGTCATTAGTTGACTCCATATATTATGTAGCCTTCACTCATGATTTCAACAACTAGACATTTTTATATTTCTTAAAGAATAAATTAGAGGTTTTCAAGAAGTTTCAAGAGTTCAAATATCTTGCGGTGAATGAGAAAAATAGGAAGATAAAGGTGTGAATAACTAATAAATGGAAGTGAATTCTATCGAGAAGTTTAAGTGGTTCTGAAAATAACATGGGATGGTATGTTATATGCCTACTTCATGCACTCCTCAGAAATATGAAATTGCAGAAAGAATGAACAGGACATTGATGGATAAATAAAGAAGCATGTTAAATAGTGTGATATTGACATAAGAGTTTTGGGTAAAGTAAGTTAACACTGCATCTTACCTCACGAGTAGGTCTCCATCATTGGTGTTGGTTGAAAAAACTCCACACAAATTATGGTTTGTAAAAATCCATCACTCACACTTCATAGAGGTTTTGGCTGTGAGGAATTTGTCTACATTCCAAATGAGAAGAAGATAAAGCTAGATAATAAGTCATTCAAGTGTATTTTCATAAAATATAAGAATGGAATGAAAATATATAAGATGTAGGATCTAGTGACGATTAAGATAGTTTATAAACAAATGTGATATTCAAGGAAGTTAGGTCTATTTTTAGGACTAAAGAGACTCCAAAATAGGAGAAAAGAGAATACAATTTGGTGTTTTACTTGAAGTTAGAATAATGTGACTCGGATTAATCAATTGAGTCAGATGAAGAGGGAGAATGATAGAATCTAGTTCTAAGGAGGCTTACTTGAGTAAGGAAATAACATTAAAGGCATACCCCACCTAAATTTAATTTGTCTTTTGTATTTTTTACCATCAATAATGAACCCATGTGAGTTGAGTAGGTAGTCAATTCAAAGGAGTGTAAACCATAGTTTAAATCCATGAGGGAAGAAATGGATTCTTTGGACAAGAATGAGACAAGGAATATAATCAAACTACTTGATGGAAGAAAGCATATTGGTTGGAGGTGGGTGTTCAAGAAAAAGATGAACACAATGGGTCATATCAAGAAGTACAAGCCTCAAGTGATGATGAAAATTTATTACCATATCAAGGGAGCTGATTTCAATGAGATATTTTACCCATTGTAAAATTAACTTCCATTAGAGTAGTAATATCTCTGTCCATAAAATTTGATCTAGATATATAACAAATGGATTCAAAGAAAAAATGTGCATTATTATTTGGAAGAATAAATCTACATGAAATAACCTAAAGGATTTGTATTAAAGGGTAAGGAGAAGCTAGTGTACAAGTTGAGGATGTCCCTTATCAACTAAAGAATTCATCCAATATGTGGTTCTAGAAGTTTGACGCATACATCCAATGATTATGATTTGTGAGAAGCCAAGATGATTATTATGTATATCTCAATTTGGAAGGAAAGTGTTTCATGTATGTAGTATTGTAAGTCAATCACATGTTGTTAGTTGGAAATAAAATGGGTGTACTCATAGAGGTAAAGATGTATTTATTCTCCAAATTCAACATGAAATATTTTGGAGTTTCATATTTCATTCTCAGAATGCAATTCAAGTGAGACCGGGCACTTAGCAAACTCTAGATGAATTAGAGAAGTGCGATGAAAAAATTATGAAACATTTCAACATATATGAGTGTTATCGATAAAGGTAAAAGTTCTTGTTGGGGCAAGACTAATTGGTGACCATTGTCTAAAGACATAGGAAGAAAGAAAGGACATGTCATGTGTTCCATATTCAAGTGTTGTATGTGTTTTGATGTATGCAAATTTTTTCACCTGACTATATATTTCTCATGCATTGGGAATATTTAGGAAACACATAACAACACGTGGAAAATATCACTAGTCTACTATCGAAAAAGTATTAAGTATTTTCATGGCATGAGTAATCATGCAATCTGGTAGCATAAATGACCTGAGGATGACAGTGAGGCAAATGTACTAGGATTTCTGATACTCACTAGGCTGGTGATTTGCGCAAAAGAAGGTCGACTAGTGGATATATGTTGAAGTAGTTTGGTGAAGCAATTAGTTGGACCATTTCATTAGATACATGGTAGCAAGAAAGAAGATGATGCTAGTAAAAGTAAACATGATGACAAATATTGTAGAATTTTTAAAAGGTTAGTGAATGCTGGAAAACTTCCTTGGCATGGAGGGGAATAGATCCTAAGAGCCCTAGTTTAGTAAAACCATGTTATTAACAACTTATGAAAAGAATAAAATGAGTGGGATAATGTTGGGGTGTTTATCTCTTTATAGGTATTCATAGTTGACTAGATTTCAGTCAGTCGATGGTCTAGATAGGCAAGATGGCTAGTAACATACCTTAACAAGTCAAGCCAAGACATTTAACTAAGTATAGAAATTCAATGATCAATTCGAAAAAGTAGTTACCTTATTTAAAGTTTAAGGGTTACTAAGAAACAAAAAGAAGTGAAAAATCAACTTGAATAGTTAAAGGGATCATAGCCAGGTGTATGTTCATAGTTGACATAGATTGGTGATTAAAAGGCAACCATTTATAGTCTAAAATGGTCAAAAAATAGCTACTAAGCTTAAGATTCCTAGGATCTTAGCAAATGATATTTATTCGCCTAGCTATATTGATTCAATATGCTTCAAATAAGGGTTTTATATGCCTACGAAGAGAGAATGATGTAAGGACGATGAGAGATGCCAAGAGATGATGTATAGTTGATGCATTGGTCTTAGGTGTGGACCAAGGTAAACATTCATGGTAGATTAGATATAATATTTGATTGAGAATAAAAGAGTGATAGAGCTCAAAGGTTAGCCTTTTTTATTGGTTAATAGTTTATAGGGTAAAATATCTATGTGTTATGCAATTATTTATCATGTCCCATTGTTTATCTTTAGATCTTTAATTTGTCTCATTATATTTCAAGGTTTATGTTAACTAAGCTTGTAGTTTGGATTATATGTCTAGTTAACTCTATATTTGAAAATATTGTATTTGAAGTATAAATTAGGTGCATTAAGCCCAAAAATAGTCAAGTTATCCATTGATGTCAAGTCTCATATATAGAAATTTCACTATGAACATTTTCCTTTTAAATGTGGATTTTTTCATGAATATGGGAATTTTGTTAAAAATTACTGCAAGAAACATCAAAAACCTTAAGACGCTGAGGATTCATAGGAAGGATGGTAATAAATTAACGGGAATACATCAAGAAACAAAGGATCTTATCTACCCCTGGACCAGGTAGTCGCAAATAACCTAAAAGTTCTCAATTGAAGAACCAAGAGGTGATCTTATCTTAATAAATATCCCTCCTCAAATTGTTTTTATCTCCTAGGAGATGACTCAATAACAAAAATTCAAGAGGACAACCCTTCTAGGAAAGTAAAACAAGAACCTATAACTACCCAATACCACCTTCCTTATTGGAAACACAGATACAAGTCCTAATTTTAGAGAAGACCCATAGTTAGAAGAGCCCTTTGATTCCCTAGGGCATAAAATTACTAATACATTACTGATACTCCAATAGAGGCAAGGAAATTATGAAAATAATTAGGACATAGAAATGGTCAAAAGAAGGAGAATTATCAAAGGAAAAGATACCAAGAAAAAGTAGGTAGGGAGCCAATAAAGATAGTAGATAAGAGACAAGAAACATGGATAAATCCCTAAGAACACAATAAATTCTTCACTTAGCATGGGGACCAAAACTGGGAAAGGCCTTGAAGCAAACACACCTATCAACAACTTAGGAGGTGAACCTCCCCACTTGTCGCTATAAATGAAAATAATCTCTTAGAATTATCTACGAATGGAAAGAAAAATAAATAAGAATATATGAGGGATATTATAAAAACATAGAAAGCCTTTGCATTTTATATTGAAGAGACAAAATTAAGTGAAGATAACATCTTAGCTCTTGGGAAAAAAATTGGAAAAATATTGCTACCACCTCTATTTGTTCGAGGGGTGCATCAAGAGGAATTATTACATTGAGGGACCTTTTAAAACTTGAGAATTTTTTCTCCTTCTGCTTAGATAATTGGATTTTAACTAGGTTAAGGCATCTAGAATCAAGGCATGCTTTCTAGCTAATTAATGTTTACTCTCGATTCAAATAGCAAGATAATATTGGCTTATGGAATACTTTGTAGAAAATCAATGAAAATTATGAGCTATAATATTATATTATATGTGGTATCATTAACACAATCACAATAAGTTCTCAAACAAAGGAGGTAAAATAATTAGGGATCCAACAAAGTAAAAGATGGAAGATGTAATTGGTGAATGGGATTTAATTGACATTAAACCATCTTATGGAAAATATACTTGGAGTAATAAAAGGATGGTACCATAACACATTGTTATCAGGTGAGATCGTTTCTTAATCCAAAATGGCATAATTTTCA
This sequence comes from Pinus tabuliformis, assembly GCA_031772625.1. Lineage (NCBI taxonomy): Eukaryota > Viridiplantae > Streptophyta > Pinopsida > Pinales > Pinaceae > Pinus > Pinus tabuliformis. Next base: position 250,695,173 of record CM062809.1, on the reverse strand, counting down.
TGAATACTTAATCCATTCAAAGATAATCTCATCAACACTCTACGACCATAAGCCTATTGAAATCCCCTTTGAAGCTCTAGAAAACTATGGGCCACTACATTTTACATTTAATACCTTGTAGCTTCCTAACATAGGAGTCTTCAGAATTGTTGATCAGATATGGCATCTTCCAATTGATGTTCATCCATAGAAGCTTAGATTAGCTAAATCAACTCAAAAATTCTAGAAAACAAATTTCATTTGTCATCCTTTTCAAAAGAATTTATATTTCCAATACTTGGGGGGTTAAAAAGTAGATTGAAAGGGAAGAATTGAAAGAAAGTCTCCTTCTAAAAGAAGGATAAATCAATCAAAAATTGCATTTGGAAATTTGGAAGGTGGAAGACGAATGACAACTACGATTTGAAAGTTTATGGTTTAGATTGGAAGATAGAAACAATTGTTTCTTCCATAAACAAACTACAACAAGGTGGAATAATAATAATGTTAAAATATTATATTTAAATAGTGGTAAAATTTTGGAAACTTGTACATAAATAAATGAGGAAACAAAAAATCACTCTGAGGCACTATAGATTGAAAAAACTTAGGGAAGCATACCTATGTCCCTCGAAAGCTCTACAATTTTTTTATTGAAACTTTTATGTAAGAAATTTCTTTGTAGTTTGCTTTTGGCCACTTAATGAAGTAAATAATAAACATTTATATTTAAAAAATAAAATAAAAAACAAAACGCAAATAATTTTCTCCACAACTTAACCTAAAGTCCAACATTTTCCTACCATTGAATTGCATATATAATTTGACTATAATTCTATGTTCATCATCTAAATAGTAAGTCCAATATTTTCCTAGCATTGAATTCCCATATATAATTTGATTATAATTCTATGTTAATCATCTAAATAGTATGTGTTTTAATTAATTGAAAACTTAAAAACGTGCATTAGCCCTACTGAGAGTTTGATATGTCCCATATTTGGTTTTGATATATCCCCTTTTATCTAGTTTTAATACATTTCCTTCTTTCTAATGGTAAAAGTATTAATAATTCTCCATCAAATTATTCTTTGTTTTAAATAATCCTTTACGATTAAATTATATTTAATTAAACAATCTTTCACTTATTCATTCATTTTTTTTAAATACTCCCTATTTACCTTTGGTACATCCCACCCTATCTCTATGTCATAGTAGGTTCATGATCCTCCTCTAAATATATAATTAGAAAAGATTCCTTCTAGGTTCATGATCCTCCTCTAAATATATAATTAGAAAAGATTCCTTCTAGGTTCATGATCCTCCCTAAAAAGATTCCTTCTCACATTTCATTTATGCTTTTGGTCGCGATCTCTCTCTTCTTCGTTCATTTTTATTCATTTGTTGTGGAAAACAATATCCTGAAATCCCAATCATGGGTCTTTTCGTTTATATTTCTCTCTTATTCGCATTGCTTTACAGTCTCCACAGTCTCCATGTATCCCTTAAAAGCTGCAATTTATGCGTGAAAATGACTTTCATCACATCAAATGAGATTTTGTCTTTAAGCCATCATGATTCGAACTTTGTCGAATATTTGCATTCACGACAAATTATCTTGAAAGAATGAGAAACAAAGTAGCTTCCATATAAAACACTCTAATTTGAGCATAGCTTTTCACGATGACTTTCAAGTGTCCTCAGTTAATAATTTATGTTTTAAGTGGACCTCCTTAACTCTAAAGTCCATTCGAATATCAATTAATGGAGAATTAACTATGGACTAAGTGCGATTATGAGGTCATCACAATCCTGGTAATGAATTGGATTATTGAATGTATAGATATAAGTATGTTCTCCAAATTTATATAATATTACAACAACACAAATCGTGTAACTTTTTATTTTTTATTTTTTATTTTTATTTTTTTAATCGTGTGTAACATTTAAATTTTCAAATTTTCGTTTAAATTT